>CM043119.1:51193741-51793741 GCA_023701765.1 Hylyphantes graminicola
TGTATAGAGATTTGTTACCATACAATACCCTTAACAAAATTGTGGCGTTAATTAACTTGCGAATGTTTTCCCTAGGAATAACATTACGATTTTCAAGATGTGGAATCCAAAGAGAGTCCTCTTAAGAAAATTTTTTTAAAACAGGTTTCCAAGTAATCGTTATTTAAAAAACAAAACAAAAACAGACTATTTCTTTTTTTAAAATGTCTTTCTTCTACTGGCTTGGTTGAATTGGTATCGCAAAAAAATTTGAACAAGAAATAGTACAGCTCTCCTCAAACCAAGAATAGTAATATAGAATTTATTCAATTATACTTCTTATAATTTCAAAAATATTTTTATTATACTTCCTAGTCTACCACTTGAATACGACGACAGGGAAAATGTAAGGTTGATTGTGCATTACGGATCACCATTTTTATATAAAAATCAAATAATATTTGTATCTGCTGGAGCAAAAATCGTTTCTACTTACTGTTTTTAGATTCAGTACTACATTGTTTATAGAAAAGCAAGCTAAATTTCTAGCCAAGTCTATAAGCAATCAAACATAAGTCATTTTTATCGACCTTTTTCGTGGTAGAACTGTTTATTTTTTGTCATGACAATCATTTAAAAGTTAATTTAGTTTTAAACTAGCTGACAAGACGAACTTTGTTCCACCTTAGAGGCAATAAATGAGCAAACTTTTGATTTTATCAAGGTCAATTTTTTATTTGGATAATAAATGTTGTTTTTTTTTTTAAAAAAAAGGAACTATTATAATGATTTTTTTATCGGCCATGTATTTTAGTGTATGGGTTTCACTCTTTAGTGAAGCACCTTGTGATACACGACATGTTTCGTTTCATAGTCAGGTGCAAGAACAAATAACGCAGATGGTCTTCCGACCCGTGAACATGCCCCATATAAAATGGGGGAAAAATGAATTTTCTATATTCAGACCTCAAACTTTTAAAGATTGGCCTTGTGATTTGTTGATGGTCATGGCGAATGCAAGACGGGTCGGAAATTGAAGTCGTTTAAGCTCAAATTACATGTCGTCGGTTGGGATCTTCGTGATTCTTGGAATGAGAACTTCCTCACCTTCGAACTTTCCTTTGAGTATCGTCGTGTAAACCGCATCGTCGTGTTCATCAATTTAATTACCACCAAACGCTCCCGTTAAGACTTTCAGACCCAGTCGGCAAAGACTTTCGACTTGCTTGCCGTAGGTCCGGACTTCGTGAAAATAACTGCCGACCTATAAACGGCTCTTACAGCCAAAAAATGTCCGATGAATAATACCCCGTGTAGAGAAAGAGCACTTTAAATATCCTCCAAGTTCCCGACGCTGCGTATGATGACGACCTTTAAAAATGCATTGGGTACCTACTCATGTATCGTGTCGTGTATATCATGTAACTTGACTGTGGTTCTAAATTACAACTCCCGTTTCCAATAGCCCTCGTGTGTACCTTTAGTTCGACGATAATTCAAACTAACCCTAACCCATAAAACTGGACGGGAAGAGCTACCCTACGTTAAATTTTCAACTTCGCCAAAAGCCGCCAATGCTAAAATTCAATGGGCCACTAAGCCATCCTAATATCAGAAAACAAAACAGACATTCATCCTCTTGTATGGTTGGAAAAATTTTATGAAGTAGAAATTCCTTATTTATGATGAAAATATTGCTTCATATCTTCATTTCTTATCATTTGTAAACATCAATTAAATTTAGTTTGAAAACATGATTAAAATCTAGTTGAGGAAATCTGATCCACCATAAAAAAAATATAAAAAATTTGAAATCAGCAAATAAAATAAAACACTGAGATTCAAATATCAATCGAGCAAATTAAACCCACGTGCTCTTTTTTTCTTTATTTAATTTTTGTTCGCGCTGAACGCTCTGAAATTTCTTTAAAATCGAAATAAAAGTAAATTCTAATCTTACATGCTATTCCTATTTCTCACGTTTTGCACTCCTTCATCGTTTGGGTTCTAATTTCATAATAAAAAGTTTTCTATAGCCTATTCCTGGTTCTAAGCTACATCCCCACCAATTTTCAGCCAAATCAGTTCAGCCGTTCTTGAGTTATTAATAGTCGAACAAACACGACTTTCTTTTATATATATAAATGAACATTACGGATCCAAAATTCTAACAGGAAACAGATTTATTATTTTCTTAAATGCAGCGGACTACGGGATTCTTTATTAACAATTTTTGAACTGGTTCAAAATATTGTATGAAAAATTATTTATTATAAATACTTGTAAAAAAAAGCAGCTACATTTTTCATATTAAACAAAAAACGTTTGTAAAAAAATCAAAATAGCTGTAGAAATGTGGCTTAGAAAATATTTTCCCATTGGATTAACAGGCATTTTGATTTGGAGACCAGCGGTCATTTTGGCTCATTCGCCCTTAACCATCAACGCCAAGTTTAAAGTAAAGTATTTTTTATTACAACGTGCAAAAAAGTTCACTTTTTTATATCATATTTATTCATAAATCGTTGCGAAAATGACACTTTTACGTGCTTACGTCACAGACTGATTGATAGAAAAACAAAATGATGTCATGAATACCGCCATGGAAACTAAATGGTCATGAAACTCACTTATTTCCATTGGTTTATTTCCTTTGCATTTTCTAATATCTCCATGGAAACTACAAGTACTAAAAAAATTATTGAAAGAATTTAAATAAGACAAAAGTAAGAACACAAATTTCACGCTTTTGCATGTAGTCCAGTGAATAAAGGAGTTTTACCATACAAAAGGTCCGGTATCGCTGATTTTTTTATATGTTGTGTGAGACCCTTAGGTAGTAATAAATGTGAGTTTTCGTCATCCTCGTTCTATTGCTTTTTCCGCCATCTTGAAAAAACGTTCGAAATTTCGCCCATTTTCCAGTTTTTGGCCTATAACTTTTTTCCTAAGCATTTTTGAATATAACTTTTCGACACAAAGTTGTAGAAAACAAAATCTTCTTCAAAATAGGTATGAAAAGTTTTTATGTACGACAATTAGTTAAGGAGCTACGAATCAGCAAAAAGGGTCTAAAATCGAGTGTTTTGAAAAAATATTACGTACTAACTACTTTCTATCATTGTAACTCACATAAAACTTCAATTTATCAATAAACAGTGATTTTACAAGTCGTAGAAAATTTAATTTCCTATAAAATACACTTATCAAAAATAAGTTTCTTAAATATTATAAGAAGAAAGGTTAAATTTACAGAAACCCAAAAAAGGTTCTATTTTCACCCGACAATACACTGTTTAATTTTTGTGAAGGTAGCTCTTTCCCATTGCATCTTGTTACTATTTTTGTGAATACAAAACTTGTAGAAAATAAATTTTCCTATAAAATGGTACTATTTTGTGTTACATACGATATAATGTAACGGAGCTACGTTGTTCGAAAGATGGCGTAAAATCTTGAATTTCACCAAAAGAGTTTTTTTATCACTTTAAATCCCTATAATTAAAACAAAAAACTTCATTTTAGTGGAAAAATACGTAATTTTTTTTCTAAAACTTGAAAACATCATAATTTATTATATATTAGTAAGATCTCAAAAATTTTTTAGATTCAGCCAAAGAATTTTGTTATATTTTTCGAAAAGCATGAGTAGAAGCTGTTATGTTTTGCCTAAGACACATAGAAAAGAAAGGAAATAATTTTAGCCCCAAACATCTTACGATATCGATGCTTTTTATAAAAAACAATATATATTTTAGATATCGTTGCATAGTTGTTATTGATGGTGGATATCTACTCCACAAAATGGTGTGGAGTGGAAACGTGACATTTTCTGAAATTTACACTGATTATCGGAAGTACATTCTTAAGCATTATGTATCAACGGTAATTGACTCATTTGATGGCTACCACGTCCGGTCAAAATAGAAATTTTAATAAAAAAGAATCGGATATAACTAAATTTTATATAGATCATTGTATAAATCATTGGTACGCTATTATAGCGTAAAAAAAGTCCTCACCTATCCCATGTTTGCTAAAAAATTAATTCTATGTCAAAGTTCGCAAATACAGTCTGTAACCTCGATAACTCGACTTCCTATAATTTGAATAATTTTTAAGTGGCCGATCTCCTTTGACAGCAAGTTTCTGAAAATTCTATTTCAACCATGACGTTGAGCGATTTTATTATTAGTTATGAATATAAAAATAGTTTTAAGAAAGTATTCAGTATTTGTGGAAAATTTTATAGTAAAATGTGCTTCAACAATCACGCTTACACAAAACATGATATCTCAACAATTTTTTTTTTCCATCGTCAAAGTTAAATATGCTCAACAAACATTAATATAGGTCATGAACTAAAATCATTAATATATCAGCACCCACATTTTTTATAGGCAAAAGTGTGAAGCATTACATTGAAAACACATACAAACAAGAGAGTAACAAGCATATAAATAGTTTTAAAATATCCAATTCTTAATAGTTTTAAAAGATTCTAGTTCAAAACCCTTTTCATACTGTTACAAAACTACTGTAAAAATGTGGAAGCAATTGATAATGAAGAACTTCAGTTTTTATGTTTTGCGTAATGAGTTTTAAAAAAATGCAAAAAAGCTTTAAAGTGCTATAAGTTCGGTTCTATTAAAAACTAGAAACTAAAATGAAACAGAATTAGAAAGATAAATGGTTATTTTATATCAAAATGCAAAAAAACACAAATGTTTGATATTTAGTCGATTTTTGCTGCAAACTGTGGCTCGAAAAAAGTCGGATTATTGTATTGTTCTTTAGTATTTAACAATTGCCATGGCTAATCTTGTTTTAATGTTGATTCAAATGCAACAGATGAGGATTCTTATATAGGAGATAACCGATGCATCTTTATGTGAACTATTCCTACCAAATTTATTGAATATAAAATTATCTAATAAAACTAATAGAAAATACTACTGAAAGCGCACGCGACTCCAATTGATAAAGACTGTTTATTTTTTGAAACCTAGTAATACTCATGAATAATCTAAAGTATATTCATCGAAAAATTTATCTGCTTATCCAAAATGTCAAAATCCATATCTTTTTATTACATGTGTGCAATAACTGGCTGCAATACTACGTCAGCATTCAGCAATGTTCAGAAGGGGTAAAACTTCAGCATTTAAGTTGGTTGAAAAACTTAATGAATGTAATGTAAAGCAGTGTACAATAGAAAATTAATAATTTTCTATTATACACTTTCCCATATTTTTTTTCATAGTTAAATTGGTAGATTATTGGTAGATAGTTCCTAAAACTAAAAATATGTTTTTTATTTAAACTTTTAGTTGAAATTAAATTGAAATCTTTTATCAAATTTCATGTATTTTTCATTCGAATAAATAAACCTATTCGTGTTTTTTTTAATGTAACTAAATTATTTGGTTTTGAATCTAAAATAACTTTTAAGACCGTACCAATATAATAAAGGATGATGTCTTCAAGTTCCACAATAGTTATGTTCCCCCAAAATGAAGTTTTTTGTTTTAATTATTGAGATTTAAAGTGTTATAAAACTCTTTTGGCGAAATTCAGGATTTTACGTCATCTTTCGAACAACGTAGCTCCGTTACATTCTATCGTATGAAACACAAAATAGTACCATTTTATAGGAAAATTTATTTTCTACAAGTTTTGTATTCGCAAAAATAGTAAAAAAATTCAATGGGAAAGAGCTACCTTCAAAAAATTAAAACAGTGTATTGTCGGGTGAAAATAGAACCTTTTTGGGGTTTCTGTAAATTTAACCTTTCTTCTTATAATATATAAGAAACTTATTTTTGATAAGTGTATTTTGTAGGAAATTAAATTTTCTACGACTTGTAAAATCACTGTTTATTGATAAATTGAAGTTTTATGTGAGTTACGATGATAGAAAGTCGTTAGAACGTAATATTTTTTCAAAACACTCGATTTTAGACCCTTTTTGCTGATTCGTAGCTCCTTAACTAATTGTCGTACATAAAAACTTTTCATACCTATTTTGAAGAATATTTTGTTTTCTACATTTTTGTGTCGAAAAATTATATTCAAAAATGCTTAGGAAAAAAGTTATATTCCAAAAACTGGAAAATGGGCGAAATTTCGAACGTTTTTTCAAGATGGCGGAAAAAGCAATAGAACGAGGATGACGAAAACTCACATTTATTACTACCTAGGGGTCATACACAACATATAAAAAAATCAGCGATACCGGACCTTTTGTATGGTAAACCCCCTTTTTGAGTCTCTATTCACTGGACTAATGTTATTATAAAAAAATATTGTAAGCAAGCACGTGCCAAATAATACTTTATTAAGCTCTTGTCATTATTTCACTCGACAGACCGTCTCGTGAAATAAAAGCCACTCGCCTAATAAAGTGTGATTTTCTGCACTAGTTGCTTAAATAACTACTTATTCTGCTTATTGTGTTAATTAATATAATTAAATCGTTTCATGCTTACTTTGAGCGCAGACGTATCCCAGCAAAAGAAAGAAGCATACCAAAGCTGGCAGGATTCCCGACATCTGATCTTTAATTATGAAGTTCTCACTTTATTCTGAAGTTAAAAGAATGGTAAAGAAAACAGAATAATAATTGTGTAATTGGGAGAACACAAAGAGGAAGATTGGAATTTTTACGGATGTGCCGCATTTCCTACCGACTTAGGAAATTCAGATTTTCAGTTGATAAACCATCCTTCTTTCAAGTTTCCTCTTAAGAAATTTAAGCTCCCACATAACATTTACAGTGCATTTTTTTTTGATAACATATAGGCTTTTTCTGTTAATTTTTGATACAACCAAGGATCCAATGATATAGATAAAAGATATTTTTTCCCTGTTAATAAACGCAATTTTCTTAACATGGTAAGTTAAAATGAAAGTGTCAGTTTTAACTTTAACAATTGATATGCAGAAAATAGACAACGTTTAAGTTCTGAAGGAGGTGCATTTAAACAAAAATGCATCTGTAAAAAAATAAAGGATAATATAAAAAGAAAATACTATTTACCATGTTTATCAATAAATTTCGATCAAATTGCTCTAGTGTTTCATAATATTTTTTTTATTCGAGCAACGATTTCACTTTTGAAATGAACTTATGAATCCTGCCATTGAAAATATGGGATTAGCTTTTTTTACTTAAGCGTTAAAGCAAATTATTAGTAAAATGAAATTAATGTTTCGCCCAATTTGAAGTGGGGATTGGTTGACATAAAATAGAAGTTTACATAACATACAAATATCAGTAATTAAGGATACATCCCACGCAACGACGAGTATATAAACCTAGTAAATATATATTAATCGAGTTTCTCAGGTGCTTTTGTAAAATTTATTCTGTTTTTTCTCGTGAAAAAAGTCTAACTTTATTTATTTATAAACAAATCCTTCCATTTAAAGAAATGTGGAATTTAATTTTTTGCACTTTCTTTACTTATTTGACTTACCTTCTGTTTGGCGGAGGAATGTTTATGCTTTTAGAAGATTTTGAAGGTATACACCGAATTCCACCAGATATTTCGAATACTAACTTCACACGTAAGCATTTTCCATCAATTAAATTAAAAAAGTCATGCATAGTTTCTAGTCTCATTGGAAATATAATGTCTGATAGACTGCGCTTTTAATACCAAATCAACCTCATTTAAACGATTTTTATTTAATTGATCGGTTTGCCTACCAGTAGACTTTTTCTTTTGGTTAAAAAGCAGTTTAATTGTTTTCTTGTTGATGTTTGTAAAATTGAGCCAAATGTCGCCAAATGTTATTGTTATTTTTATGTGTGATTTCGTGTTTTTACCCATGCACACCGGAGGAGAATATCTTAATTAGAAAATAAAGTGTAGCAAACTCAAATACCTTTTTTTTTTTATTTTTTGTATATATATAAATTACCTAAAATAAAAATTCAGTGAGAATCAAACAAATACTCTTGAAGAAGCGTATCAGTTTGTTTTATTTGGCAACGAAGAAGACACAGGACAGTTATAATTTTTTTTGCATAGAATCTTCTTTCTTGCTCTCTTTCAAGTTTTCTTAAATTCTTTTATGGTACCGTCAAAGCGGGTAACTTTGGCCACGGAGGGTAACTTTGGCCCCGCGTCGGAAAAAGATTCACTTCTTAATTTCTCTTCATAAAATGATCTCATCTCAAATTGTTTGACATTTTTGGAAAGGTGGAAACAACTCCTTTCATTTCATGTAAAAAAAATTCTCATTCTAATTCTGGCAATACTACAAATGCTGTTTTCATTCTTACAAGCATAAAATGACAAAAATCTATCTCTTCCAACTTTTGTCTGGAACACTTAAAAAAATATTGAAAATATTTAAATAAAACACTCTATTCGATTCTTTTATTTATGGGGAAGAATATTACACCATTTGTTTTATTTTAACTTGAATACTTTTTATGCTGCATTTAAATATTGGTAATTGGGAAGCTTTTGCCGATGAATGCGGGTAACTTTGGCCACAGATGTAAATATTTATTTATGGAACTTTGCACTTTAAAAAAATATACGTAAAAGTGTATTCCGATTAACTAATTTTGAAAAATTCTTACTTTTATGATTACTCATTTTTTAGATATATATTTTTTTTAAATAAAACGATTTTAAACATTAAAAAGATAAAGATAGAATGCAAGAAACTTATACCACTCAAAATCGTAAATGTCGAAGGGTAAACATTTTCAGATTCCTAATTATGAATACATTATTTTTTCTCCTTTTATAATAAAATCGTTTGCTTTTTATAAATATTTGTTATTACATCTTGCTTCAAAAGAGTTCTTTTTCCCTTATTAAAATAGAACTTTATTTTTCTTTTAAGCGACAAGCAATACTAGTATTCATTGTGTAATGCCATTCCACGATGCACTGCAATGTAAATGTTAAGTTTATGCCATTTTTAATAACTATATGTCTTATAACTTTGTTATTTTAAGTTAAAAGTTTTAATATTGCTATTTAATTCGTTAATACAACCGTTAAGGATGTTAAAAAGTGTGCTTCTTAAGTATTTCATGGGTGGCCAAAGTCACCCGCCCGGCTCCTAACAGTGTCCTAATTTTTTTAATTAAAACCAATTTTTTATTAATTTATAAAATTTAACAAAAATTCTTGAAAATTATTCCTAAAAGTACAATACTTATAATGCATAATGATTTTAAAGTGTTTAATTCGTTTTTGTAGTTAAATTTTTCTTCTTTTGTAAAAAAAACTATGATTTTGGCCAAAGTTACCCGCACCGACGCCGACGGTAATTAATCTGTTTTTCTTGTTTTCTTAAATTAGATCTTTAAACTTACTTTTTCCTTCGACATAATTTTTAAACATAAATTTTTATCATTAATAAAAGCGTTTAAAGTTCTCTGGTGTTGTGTGTCTTGTGAAACCCGTAAAACTTGTGTTTCTTTGAACCGCTTTGGTTTCGCCAAATTTTAAATAACTGAACAAAGTTTTCAGCTCTGAATTAAAAAAAAACTTTGACTGGCATCTACTTACTTGGCGTATTTTTTGGAATTCGAGGAATTTTACATTTTGTGCGAAAAATGAAAATACATTGCTATGATTGCAAATAAGGAAGAACCATTGTTAGCTTTTAACTTTATGAATTGTTTTAAATTTCGATACAACTGTGATGTGATGTTCATTGGTGACTTTCGGTGAACTTTAAAATTTATTGTAGGGTTCTGGACCTATCGAGCTGAATAAAACATGAAGTGGGATATTTATCACATTTGGTCATTTTCATTTCTTGGCAACGCAAATCACCAAACTAAACATCTAGACTGGCCCACACATTTTTAGTTGTCAGTTGTAAATCTATTTATATACACTAACTAAAAAAACGATAAATATTAACATATACATTTCATGACATTTGAAGAGTACACGGAAAAAACCGATTGATTTTGCAGAGAAGTTTGCTTAGTAGGCCACTTTGGCGATGATAGCGAGTGATCGCCTAAACTTGTGTAAGGAAGCCAGTTCCTACCACGGATATCATAGTTAAAGTAGTGGAGTGGCAGATCACGTGACCTCCAATGCCAACGACGGGATGCGCAAGGAGCTCCCAATGAGCCCCAATGAAATCAGTGTTGTAGGTCAAGTGATATGCCACGCTAATACTTCAACTACTGTCTCTGTGTGCTTCCTAGCTACCAAAATTCAGGCGATTGGCGATCCCAACGCTTGGACCAAGCGAAAAAGAAAGAGAGAAACCGGTTTTCTGCCGCCAGGCAGACAATTGCGGGCGTCGGCCTAGTAAATCAATCGGTTATTCCCATTTCCCGAGTACTCTTCATTTGTGTATATCTAATTACAGTATATTCAGTGTAGTGGATGCATTGCATCTTGTGGGTATATCTGATTGCAGAAATTGAGCAGATCCTTTTGAATCAGGGATTCTCCAATAGCCAAATAACGACAATCATCCAAACTTGGAAGCCGGAGGAGTCGTACAACTTCTTGAGTGGGAAGATCACCGAAGACAGCATCACATGGACCTTCATCAACTCGTTCGTCTTTTCTTTCCACATATGTTCGACCATCGGTGTGAATCTCTATGTATTTTGGGGTTATTTATTGGTTAATAATGTTAAAAAATAGCTTTTATTTAAATTTGTTTTAACACCTGAAAAAAAAGGCTATCATAAATATAGTGTGATTATATATCTCTTCTACGGAAAAGTAATCACTATGGACATTTATTTTAATATATATCTCTAATATCGTATCTTGGTATAACATTTCTTTTCGAGGACGAAATCTTGCCAAACGGAATCCTTGGCTGCAATCTTTAGCATATCTTTCCTGGCTACCTTTCTTAACTCATTAAGGACTAATTGCAACAAAACTTGCCTAATGAAAGTTTCTTCTTTAGTTAATATAACTAAGCAAAATATATTATAAATGAGGAACAGAAAATCGAACAATGTAGTTGTTAAGTTTTTATTCGATAAGAATGATATTCATACAACTCTCAAAGAGATATTTATGTGTGATGTGAAACTTTTTCACATAAATTAATTGCTTTTAGGGTACGGCGATGTGGCCCCTAAAACCTCCCAGGGCCAACTGATCTGCATCTTCTACGGAATAATTGGCATTCCCCTCCACATCCTGTTCTTCAAGCTCCTCAGCCATTCTTACCACGAGGCCTATGCCGAAACCACTATGATGGTGAAGGAAGACAGACGAAATTTGGGGACGAAATTGCTGGCCGGTTTGTGCTTTTTCGCCCCATGGGCCACCATTCTTGTTCTGGTGCCCTCAACTATCTTCATGTTCTCGGATAAGTGGACATTTTTGGAGGGGATTTACTATTGTTTTATTACTCTTACGACAGTTGGACTTGGAGACTATGTTGCTGGTAAGATTTAGTAAAACATTACGTCAGTTAAATATGAATTTGTAGCTTAAATAGTCTGTCAGTATGTTATTATCCTCTCTTTGGGCAACTATTCTTGTTTTTGTGACCTCAACTATCTTTATGTTCTCTGATATGTGGACATTTTTGGAGGGGATTTACTATTGTTTTATTACTCTTACGACAGTTGGACTTGGAGACTATGTTGCTGGTAAGATTTAGTAAAACATTAAGTCAGTTAAATTTGAATTTGTAGCTAAAATAGTCTGTCAGTATGTGATTCTCCTCTCTTTGGGCAACTATTCTTGTTTTTGTGCCCTCAACTATCTTCATGTTCTCTGATAAGTGGACATTTTTGGAGGGGATTTACTATTGTTTTATTACTCTTACGACAGTTGGACTTGGAGACTATGTTGCTGGTAAGATTTAGAGATAAGTTTAGTCGGTTGAATTAGAATTTGTAGCTGAAATAGTCTGCCAGTATGTGATTCTCCTCTCTTTGGGCAACTATTGTTGTTCTGGTGCCCGCGATGATTGCTGGCCAGTCTGTACTATCTTCTCTCTTTGGGCCGCTATACTTATTCTAGAAAATGTCCTACACTTAAGATTTTTAATTATATTTTAATGATTAATTAAAGTATTTTAAACTGTTATTGGTTCAGAAATAAAAATTTAACCAATCGTTTAACTTCTTCAAACAAACTGATGCAAAAATGTTTGTGTTTCTTTTCATAGGAGAAAAAATGCAAAAAGACAATTTCTACATTTTATATAAAATTTCAACATTAATGTGGATGATGTATGGACTAGCGTTTTTTCTCATGACGATGGACTTACTCTCTCGTCAATTCACGAAATTCTGTCTCTTCAGAGTAGAAATCAAGGACAGGAAGCTAAAAGTATTTCGAGTAGGAATGGATATAGAAAGGCTGGACGTGCATTTCCGACTACTCAAACCAGAAGTAATTTATCTTGAACTATTATTAATTTAGTAACTTTGTTGAATGATTTTAACTGAAGAAAACTGGTAGGATAATGTTAAGACAACCATGAAATTTAGTTATTAGCGGCACCATGACTACACAAAAGTTTCTGTTTTGAACTAGAAACCCAGCTGTTAACTATAAATCTTAAGAAATACGGCGAAATTCTTTAACCAGTACCGACCATTAAACTGTAATCAACTCTAAACTATAAACAATTATATCATAAGTAACAAAAGTGATATGCCTTCGTGCATAAAACTGATTTCCGGGTCACACAGTTTGAAAATGTCAATAATTTATTTGTAAATTTAAACTATGAAACGCATGGAAATATTTCTTGAAAATAACGGTATTCTACAGGTCTGTATGCTAACATCTTTTCAAGAAATTATGGTTACAAAAAGTATTTAAGAATAAGGCTCATGAAAAAATATATTATTTTATTTTTGCTAGAATGAATGAAGCAAGGTTATCTAAGGTTGAATAAGTACCCCATAGTGCATATATACATGTTCAATTAATGTATATCAGGTGGGATGGGTCTTGATATTAAACCAAATCTACACTCCGTGCCACCCTAACTTGGGAAAAGACAAAGAGAAAAAGGGATAAAAAAAGCCGAGGGAAAAGCGCGGTTGGTCCGTTAGTGGGAAACTCTTTTAAGGTAATGTTTATATACAAATTGATATGAAAACAATTTAACCAAAGTTCAATTTTCATTTTGATATATTGTCAAATTTTCTCAAATAATATTGAAATCTGTTAGACCTTTATCGAAATTAATGTTTTAAGGGGTCATAGGAGTCTTAAAAATGTGCAAAGAAGGTACTACAAAGCATAGGTTGATCTTTCATGTAATTTTTTAACCACTCAATATACAATTATAATTTTTTTATATGTAATTCTGCAAGATTTACTTATTATAAAACAAATGTTAAAATTTATGAAACTTTAGCCAAAACTAAAATAAATGATATCAAACATAAAGCTATTTGAACACATTGGGATAAGGCTTGCACTTCAAATTTTTAGGACAAAATTGAAAAAATGACCAAGTCATTACATATAAAAAATTATAACTTATGTATATATTGAGTAGCATAAAAATTACATGAAAGATCAAACTATGCTTTGTAGTACCTTCTTTGCACATTTTTAAGACTCCTATGACCCCTTAAACATGTTTTCTGGATGGATTCATAAATAATTTATTGAACTCTTTTCATGCGCGGAGGGATCTTCGCCATAGCATATTTCTATTTACCCAACTTAGGTTGGCAAGGATAGTAATATAGTTACAGTAACAATTTGTATTTCTTTCAGGGTATGGAATTTTCAACTGGAATTCTGGAAGAGGAACAGAAACCCATCCACGCCAAGCTGTTCCGAGACGAGCACCTAAGGCATATGTATTCTGTGGCCAGGCACCTCCAAGCACTCATTTCAGAAGATCTTGGCCAAAAGGGAAGCACTAAAGATTTGACAATTAGCTACGCCCCAAGTTCGAGGTCGAATGAAAATGATGTATCAGTTGAAAACTTATCAACAAACTAAGGCAGCTGTTGGATGGAATATACACTCTTAAAACAAACACTCCTAATTTAACTCAGTCTGAGTGGATTTCACTCCTCCAGAATGGAAAATGCACTTCTCTTTTTGGAGTGGATCCTTTGTGTGTTAAACCTCAGACAGGATCACTCCAAACGAGTGATTTTAACTCAGTCTGAGAAAATATGCATGCCTTTAGGGTGTCGAAAATGCACTTCTCCAACTGGAGTGGATTTCACTCTTTTGTTTTAAGAGTGTACAGGGTGGTTATAAAATAACGCTCCCTATTCGGAGTGGTCTGTAGCTTGAATGAATAATCCAAATGCAACAAAAATTGAGACACTTACTTCAAGAAGGGGGGGGGGGGAGAATGGTATCATAAAAAAGACAAAATCCTAAAAAAGAATCATCATAAAAAAACTCGTCTTTTGACCAGAATCTAAATTACGAAACGTCGTCAATTATGGACAATTACTGCTAACACAGCTAATTGCGCCTCGTAGAACTCGTTAGAACCCTGGTCAAGAGACGAGTTTCTTTTTTACGAAAAAGAATGGAATTATAACACAGAAGCTCGTCTCTTGACCGAGGTTATAATTACGAAGAGTAGCCAATTACGGCTAATTACGGCCAACACATCCAATTACGCCTCGTAATTTAGAACCCTGGTCAAGAGACGAATTTGTTTTTTATGATTCCATTCTTTTTCCCCCTTCTTGATTAGTAAGTGTCTCAAAGTTTTTTGCATTTGGATTATTCCTTCAAGCTACAGATCACTCCGAATAGGGAGCGTCATTTTATAACCACCCTGTATTTAATGTTGTTTTGTTTACTGAGTTATAACGTTTTCTAGAAAGAAGCTCAATTTTAGTTAGTAACGTACGTCCTATTCGTATGGTATTATTGTGTATTTTATTCACTTCGAGAAAGTTCTGTAAATAACATAGAATGTAAAGATGTATTTTCCTGTTAAGTTTTTAAAATGTACTTAAAAGTATTATGTACAATAAAATATATTCATAACTATTAATAAGTTTGTTTTGAGATTGTCTTTACTTGCTTCACATTTAACCCTTTCAGTCCCAGTGATGCCATTTGGCATCATCGCTTTCAATATTTTTTCAAAATGTTTACGTCCCGCTATGACATCCAAACACACATCATTCGATTCTTCACACTTTGTTCTATCAGACAAAATTTTACTTTAATCTCAATAGAGGTCAGAACTACTATTTTTTTTATTTGGAAAATAGTCAACAAGCGTTTCTCCTGATTTTTGATAAGTTCACTTCAGTTTCACATATTTAAAGCACAATTTAAACTATTTCGGTTAAAATAATAACTAAATTTTTTTTAATAATATGGTCAGATGCCTCAAAACTCGAGTGTTTTTTTTAACTCGAAGTGTTTTTAGGTAATATATATTTTTTTTATTTTGTTGTTTTCCACAGTTAGAGAATTTTGGCATTGTTTCAAAAACCATATAAAAATTTAAATGGATTTTTTTCCAAATGGAATTCGTATATTTGACCTAAAATAAGCTTATTTTGTGAATATCAGATGCTTCTGTAGTCTAGTAAATTTTTGGGACTGAAAGGGTTAAAGGAAAAATATTATTTTTTGTTAATTTAAAGAAATTCCGGAATAATGGGTATGATTTTCTAATTTTTGTTGGATGATGCCCTCTTTCGGAATAATTAATTTAAACAGAGTACCGTTATCATTATAAGGTCAATACTAGTTGTTTTCCTATATAGTGGACATATCTATGCATACGATGTATTCATATCTATGTATACGATGTATACGATTTGCACGTTTAATTACTTCATAAGAGTCATTAAACTCGACATGCAGAACTTTTTTATTGTTAATTTTAATCATTTTCCTTTTCACAATTTAAAAATTACTTTTTCAACTGTTTAGATTATTAGGTTTTCAAATTTAAGCTTTAAATTCAAAATTTTTCGCGCTGAACTCCTTCTATAACATATTAACAATTACCTGGCGGTTGCTATCCTAACATATTGATTATGGCTGATATATTACTGAATGGCTTTTTCAAGGCTAAGAAAATGTGACGTATATCACCCACGAGGCTAACTATTCTGCTTCTTCTCTTAATTTAGGGTTGTTTTAAGCTCATTTTGACTGTTTAACAGCTCTCACACACAGACAAAAAGAAAGTAAAAAGTAAATATAGTTTGGCCATCAAATTTCAAGTTTGTCGCCAATAAAGAAACTTTGCCGCCTCGGTGGCTGAATGGTTAGTGTACTAGCCTTTGGAGCTGCTGAGGTCGGGTTCGAATCCCGGTCAGGCATGGATGTTTGAGAAAGTCAATAAATGTTGTTATTTGTCTATGTGTTATTCATTTCTTTGTGACTAAAATTTCTTTCTGTGTCTGTCAAACTTGACGAAAGCTTATTAGCGGTTCTATGAACAAGCACACAAGCTGGAATATATATGTATCATTACCATACCAAAGAAACTTTTGCTATTTTTATCCGCATCTTTCTCTCGCTTCCATCAAAAGGGGAGACAGTCGCACGAATTGAGATCTTGTGTTAATGGCGAGAAATTAACAGTTGTATATTTAATTCTACAATCGAAGCATGTGTTTTTTAATTCCAGAAAAAAAGATAATTATCGATTAAGAAACGATATTTTTGGATCTGATAACGATATGAATTTCGACCAATCCTAAAAATTAAAATAAAAAATCAACTACTAAATATTTAAACACGTTTTATTCAAAATGTAAACAATTTTTAAAATCTATAAAAGTAAACTACCATTTGTATGATCTGAAAAGTTGTCGAATTATGCATTTATACAAAAACTTGGTTTCTTTTTTGTTATGTATCACATCGTTTTGATCGGTATGAATTTTGAAGTAATACTCTTATAAAACCAGGGATTAACACTTTGTAATTTTGTAAAATGTTCATAAATGACTTAACAACTGATAGTCAAAATTGATCTTTAAGCATTTTATTAAAGTTTAATATTTCTATTGTCAAATTAAACATTGTAAATGGCAAAAATTTACTTTGTATTTCTCTCTTTTTGAAATAAATACCTTCATTCATTAAGGTAAGCTGATTTCGAATACTGTTCAACTAATTTTTGGTTATTTCATACCATATTTCTGACACAAATTAAGAATGCGGCTTTATTTGTTTATTTTCCAGGGTGAAATGAATACCTTTTTAATGCAGCGATTAACTATCCTTGTTTTATAAAAGCTTCAACTTCGCAAAAGCGATTTGTTTTGGAAGTTATACTAGGAATAATATGGTAGCAATTTGCTTTTTGCATTTGAAATTCGTACCAGGTCACCAAGTTTTTAAAAAAAAACTCGACGTCTATAGTCTGTGAAAGAGAAAAACTGATAATTGAAGGGGTTCACATAAAACATATTAATGACTTAAAAGTTACTAAACTTATGTTTTTGAAACAGCTATGGCCGGTCTCGATTTGGCGATTCAAGTTATGTTATCGAACTACGAATAAGATAAATATGGTAAACATTATGACCTCATATTTCATACAACTCGATAGGTATAGCTATGTAAAATGTCCAGCTCGCCAAAAGTCTCCAAAGAACTAACCACAATTATATCATAGCTCTATAGTTTTTTTTTTCTTTATTTACAATCTCGGTCCTTTGTATTTTTTTAGGATTTACAAGGAGAGTCTTCTCCATGTTAGCAGTTTACGTAGTTTATTTATCAATTGGCGCGATTATATTTGTTTATTTGGAGAGACAGTCTGAAGAAGAGAAGCGACATGCTGCTTTGACCTCATCAAAGCTGGTGAGAAGTAAGCAATGAGTATTGTGTTATAAAAATCTGGAAACTTTTCCATTTTTATGGAATAAATCTCGCCAATCATGGAATTTTACTAAGTCTCTATCTCTTGAACGTGAATATCTAAATTTTTTTTAATCGATTTCTGAAGTTTCTTAAAAGTTTTCGAGATTTGTATTAGCGAAATGAAAAAAAGTTGCGCTATCCGTTAAAAATCACACCATATTTGTGACTATACTTCTCCAGTTCGAGGGCAATAAAATTATAATATTTTTTTTAATAATATATTTTATAATGCTGTTCCAAGATATCCGTTTTTAAGAATCAGTCATGATACCTTCAAAAATTATTTTTTCATAATTGTACAGCTGTGGAAATAAAAAAGTACCCACTAGTGATTATTTTGGCCGTTAGTCATCCTATAGAATCGGACCTTTTTGACATTGTGAACAATTGACATTCTGAGTTAATTGCACGACACAAAATTTGCATAAGGAGCCATCTTCATATTAAAAATGTTACTAACTTTAAAATTTCCAATTGCAACACCCCTTTTTGAATCCATATTTCAAATCTCTTATCTTGTTAATACGAAATGCCAAATTTTGTTAGTTTTTAAGCATTATTAGAGGAGTTAGAGACGTGCAAAGTTTAGGTCCCATAATGTTAAATGAGTTGCACATAAAAAACTATCACGATCTTTAAACAATTAAGTTAATGAAATTAATTTTTTACTGAAAATAAATTATAATAACCCAAACAAAATGCATTCAATATTGGGGTATTTAAAACAATTTTTATATTTTTAAATAATTATTATATTAATTTTTAAAAAAAAATATGAATGGAAACCCCTTAATATTTTCAAAGAAATAAATTTAAGACAAGAAGTTTATGCGAAATCCCAATTTTTAAAATTTTTTATTCATAATTTGTTGAGTAAATCACAAAATACTTTTTAATTACCCTTTAGGGGACTGTGTATAAGATTACGTGTGTAATTGATAAATAAAGACGGCTTTGCATGCATGCTTGCTTGTCATTTTAGAGATGGCCCCCAAAAGGTCCACAAGTGATTCGATTTAATAACTCGTCAAATAGTCATCCAAATGTAACAAAAACTTAGATTTAAGGGTTTTCAAGAGTGCTTAACATTTCAAAGTTCTTAAAATTGGGTGTTGCTATTGAAAATTTCAAAGATCATAATATTTTTAATATGAAGACAGCCCCTTATGCAAATTTTGTATCGTGCAATTAACTCAGAATGTTAATTGTACACAATCTCAAAAAGGTCCGATTCTATAGGGTGACTAACGGATGAAATAACCTCAAGTGGGTACTTTTTTATTTCCACAGCTGTACCTGTCGAAATCAATTTGGTAAGAGGTACGATACAACGTAACGTACGATAGAAGTACAATAATTTTTTTTAAAAAACGAACGGCTTTGATATAATGGTCGTTCTGAATTTGGCGAAATGTTGTCCTCAATAGTTAGGTTGGGTGCCTACTTAGTTGTAAGCTTGTCACTTGACTAATGCTCTTATTTATAACGCGTCGCCAATAGTCGTGTAGCTCTAATGCGACGATTATTCAAGCTAACCCTAACCCTATATTTGGGGGTTAACCCTAACCCTCAAACCCCAACCATATCACAGCTGTACCTTTAAAAGCACCATTAAGTAGGGCAACTAAGGCTAATGAGTAATTACTTTAATGCGTGCTAATTCCTCAGAAGTATTCAGGTGTTGGCTCGTCACCTGACTGTGGTTCTAAAATACGACGCCCGTCGCCAATAGCCCTCGTGTAGCTCTAGTGCGACGATAATTCAAAAACCTAAAAACCTAACCATTCCCCTGAGGGTTGAGAGCGCTATAGTGTTTTTAATTTAAAAATAATAATTATTATTATTATTTCATTGTAATATCATAGACGAACAATTTATTTTATTTAATTCATAATTTTACCATATAATTCCATAATTATACTTAAGGAATGGTTGAAGTTCTCCGTAAGATTAACTTCAGTGATGGTGACATTGTGAAGACTTTTAACACTAAACATGCCGAGTGGGAGTACAACACTAACCACGTCCCAGTCACTTGGAACTTGGTGTATCCAGAGAAGGTTCTATTTTGCCTGATTCTCATCACGACCATTGGTAAGTGTACATATATGCTACTTCACTGCTTTTATTAGGTTTTATAGGCTGATTCAAAATCAGATTACGCTTTCTAAAGCAAAAAGAGAATTGAATTATTCTGATTTAACATAGGGGGCAGCACTACATCAGTTTTCATTTAGCCCAAAAGATGGCAGCACCACCATAGTTTTCAATAAGCCCAGAAGATGGCAGCACCACAATAGTTTTCTTTTAACCCAGAAGCGTAAAATATATTAATCGTATCACAATACATCCGCCTTTCCCCCATTTCATGTTTTTTTTTATGTACAACACTTTCGCTATACCATCGTCCCATTTTTATTCATTTTCTTGTTGTCTGATATTTTTCTAAAATTATAACTAATTATAACAGCCACAAAAACTTAATATTTTGATATAATTTTGAATTAAAATCATATAAAATTTCAATTTTATAAACCATAGGAAATTCCTAAATCATGTTTTCGTTTTGGGTTAAGTAAGACGATAAAATGGCTATTTTATTTTCAAATTCAAGTGCCATATATGAATTTAAACGATAATTCAGATCAAACCATAAACAATTCTAAATTTATCACTTAATTCTGCCACTAATAAAAAATATCCTTCTCGCATATTGCACCGTAAGCGGAAATCTTTTAATGAGTAAACATGGAAGATCAGTCACTTTTCCTTGCAAAGTGTAACACATAAATCAGAACTACATACATTCTGTAACCCTTTCAGTCCCAGTGATGCCATTTGGCATCATCACTTTCAATATTTTTTTCAAAATGTTTATGTCCCGTTATGCCATCCAAACACACATCATTTGATTCTTCATACTTTGTTCTATCAGACAATATTTTACTTTAATCTCAATAGACGTCAGAACTACTATTTTTTTTTATTTAGAACATACAATTTTACATAGTCAACAAGCGTTTCTCTTGATTTTCGATAAGTTCGCTTCAGTTCCACATATTTAAAGCACAATTTAAACTATTTCGGTTAAAATAATCACTAAATTTTTTTTTTTAATAATTTGGTCAGATACCTTAAAATATGTAACTCAAAGTGTTTTTAGGTAATATTTATATTTTTATTTTGTTGTTTTCCACAGTTAAAAATTTTTGGCATTGTTTCAAAAACCATATAAAAAAATTAAATGAATATTTTTTCTTAAGGAACTCGTATATTTGACCTAAAATAAGATTATTTTGTGAATACCAGATGTTTCTGTAGTGTATTAAATTTTTGGGACTCTGAAAGGGTTAATCACAAGATTAAAGGTTAGTATTCAGCATTTTCGAGTAAGCCTTGACTAAAGGTCATATCCACACGGACGCTCATTCATACAACCAACTCTCAAAGTAACTCGATCTACAACTTTTGTATCTCAAATGTGACTTAGCGAAGTTGGACATGGGGTTGCCAGCGTTGAAAGAGCGGTTGCTCGCAAATCCTATTTTTATGGGCAGTCATAGATAGAAATTCGGTAGCATGTTTTGCGCAAATTTGTGTTGTTTGTTGTTTCTAATGCCACTTGGTAAACGAGCCCGGAGTAAGGGAATACCCGATTTAAGGCGAAGAGAGCGGCTTCCGTTTCTTTTTTTTTTTTTTTTTAGCGCCACAAGGGAGGAAGTCCGACTTTAGCCCGTCAGCATGACACATCCGTTTTACAGGATGGTCCCTTTCACACATCCATTATCACTCACATATCGGAATTTTGATCCAGATCAAAGGCCGATAACCTCCTGATCTGGCACCACCAGAGATTAATTTGGTATGGGAACGTGGAGGACTTTGTGACCACGACGTATTTACCGTGTCCCAGCCACCATTAGTCAACACGGCGGTCTTTAAGAGGGACTGTCAGTCCTATACACGTAATGCTTTATTTTTCAAATCATAGTTTCTTGAAAAGTATTTTTTAAACGTATGATCTGTTTGCACCAGATACGCAAATAGGGATGAAAGACAATTTAAAAAAGATTTGAAGGAACAATATCAATCAGTTTTTTAATCATTAATTTTTTTTAAAGCTTCATTTTGAGAATCGTGGCGACATCTGTAGGACAACTTGGCTTAATTGATTAAAAAGATTTATTATTAATTTAAATAATTCACTCATGCATTATCTTTGTATGTAAATACAGAATTTAAATGATGCTTCTACATTTCAAGTACTTTTTATGACAAAAACGTTCATAACAAACGAGAATCTATGATTTTAAAATTTGATGACACACAAAAATAAATGTCGCCAAATCGTAGAAGGGAAAAAAAACGCCAATATCTAAATCGTTCAATTTGCAAACCTAAACCACATGGAAAAGTGGGCGGAGCTCATTATAAATCCTGTCAAAGAATTTCGCGCGACTTTTAAACTTGACTACTTTAGTTGTAGCATAGGTTGGAGACTTTTAGATTAGATTTGGTTTAAATTATCGTCGCACTAGAGCTACACGAGGGCTACTGGCGCTTGGATACTTTTAGCTAATTTGATATGTACAGCTGGGGAAAAAGTTCCCACTAGTGATTATTTCGAACGTTAGTCATCCTATAGAACCTTTTTGACTTTGTGTTTGTATAACATCATGAGTTAATTGCAGGACAAAAAAGTTGCATAAGGAGCCGTCTTCATATTAAAAACGCTATTAACTTTAAAATTTTCAATGGCAGCACCCAATTTTATAATTGAGAAATATTAAGAATCCTCATAAACCCTAAATCTTAGTTTTTGTTACATTTGGCAGAATATTTGACGAGTTATTCAATCGAATCACTTAGTGACCTTTGGTTTACCATTTCTAAAATGACGGCCGTAGTCTGTGGATTTATTGAAGGGAGAAATATAAACGTTTATTTAAAAATGTTTAGGGAGGGGTCCAGGGATGTATAGTCAATGAGGATGAAGCCCTGACTTTATTTTTAGAATATTTTATAATCTTTTTTAAAATTCGAAACATTTTTTTAATAGAAAAGAAGGTATTGACATGGTAGTCTTCCCAAAGTGTCCCGTCTGTCTGTCCTTACTTCGGTGACGAAATCTGTTCTATCCATCAGATCTTAAGAATCATTTTTGTCATCGAAAGATAGGACAGCAGGGACCTAACTTCATACTTTTTGTTCTTCTGTTTGTACGTCCATACGGACATCTGTCATCTTGTCATGTCGACGAACGACCCATTAAAGTAGCATTGGAAATTAATTTTTAGTCATTTAAATTACTGTTGCCCCATCAGCAATATCACGAAAAACCTTATTTGAAATGTTAAAGATTATTAATTTTTTCTTTGTAAATCGATTTGGAATGGCGTTATAAAAAATATACCACAATGTGATTTTTTTTAATGTTTATTATATTTGTTTACTAAGAAAGTGGTTCACAGTGTTACTTTTTTTTGCTTAAAGAGCTAATTGGTATTAATTTACAATTAAATTCCTTTAATTATCAGTGCAATTTGGAGTTATTTCATGTTTATCATTGCCAAATGTTCTGGATAAATCAGGTTTTTTCAAATATTATAGTTATTGATAGTTATTTAATTACAAGAATCTCGTGTAATTTAAGGTGAGATTTTCAAAGCATTGCCAAAGATCACGGAAAGGATGCTACAGGATGTGACTCGTTCAATTTTACATAATTATTCTTCAAACTGCAAATAAATTTAGCAAACTATAAAGATTATTTATTTAATTTGCGGGAAAAAAATGTAATTATAGTGGCCAATTTTTAGAGTTGAAGATTCAAATTGTAACTGAATGCTGGGTTAGTCTATATTTGTTCTGAAGTTATAATTCTTGTGCGGAAGTGGTTATAGGTGGCAGTTAATGTTATTATAATACCCTTGCGTTTCGACGAGAATTTCATTCTAGTACTTAAGTAACTGCACATGTAGGCTTTTTAATTCTTTAAGAACTTCTCGAGCAATATTCAAGAACATGTGTCGTTTGGTGGCAGAGTACTGAAAGTTTAATGTGCCAATCACTCAGTCTGACGCTATTTTAGAGGCCTTGAAAAGTTGCAAAAAACACGTCAAGATTTCCCGGCTCCAAAGGTGTGCAATGTAGAAAGCTTCTTTCAGAACGAATGTACAGATTAGTGGCGGGAGTAAGGCTTGTAATAAAGAGATCAGTGTCTAATTTACAAGAGCAACCGAATGAACAAATTGACAAACTGCCACTAGCAATACAAAAGGTTCCTGCACATGTTTTTGAAGGCCATAAACCCGCGTTTGTTTGTATCTTGCTGACCTTATTATTGCCTTTAAAACTGCTAATACGACAGATTCATTATACATTGGGGTTTCTACTTTGCATTAGTATGCCATTAGTTTTAACAAACATAAAGATTGCTACGCCAACAATTAAAAGTACGGAACTAGATTTAAGGGGTCATAGTCTTAAAAATGTGCAAAGAAGGTACTACAAAACATAGTTTGATCTTTCATGCAATTTTTAACTACTCAATATAAAAGTATATTTTTTTATATGCCATTCTATAAGATTTACTTATTATATAACAAATTTTAAAATTTATGAAACTTCAGCCAAAACTAAAATAAATGATAACAAACATAAGACTATTTGAACACATTGGGATTAGGCTTGCGCGCGAAATTTTGAGGTCAAAATTGAAGAAATGACAAAGAAAAGGATTTTATATTGTACAAATATGTACAAACAAAGACTTATACCTAATTTCTAAACTCAATTTTAATAAGTAATTATTTTCAGAGTTTTTTTCTTAAATTTTTATTAATTTTTTTAGAAAAAAGCTCCTAACGAAAAAAGCTTTAATTCTAATTAAAATTGAGCTCAGAATTTAGGTACAAGTCTTTGTTTGTACATATTTGTACAATATAAAGTCATTTTCTTGCTCATTTCTTCAATTTTGACCTCAAAATTTGGCACGCAAGCCTAATCCCAATGTGTTCAAATAGTTTTATGTTTGTTATCATTTATTTTAGTTTTGGCTGAAGTTTCATAAATTTTAAAATTTGTTATAAATAAATAAATTTTATAAAATTACATATAAAAAATATACTTATATGCTGAGTAGTTAAAAAATTACATTAAAGATCACCTCCTTTGCACATTTTTAAGACTTCTATGACCCCTTAAGAACAATACTGTTTATGTGCTGAAGCTAAACTAGTATTCCGAAGTTTACAGGGATGACTTTAGAGCAGTTCACAGCGGTATCAAATCTCGGTAATTATAAATAGAAATATAATGTATTAGTACGAGCAAACCAGAAAAGAAATCGTTTCCTGAAAGATCGTAAGATTACCAAAATAAATATAATTTATTAAACAAATAAAAAAATTTAATGAAAGAGAAATAACCAAACAACACAATTTATTTTTCCTCCAGAACATCGTCCGGGCTCGCAAAAGAAGTACCGGAACCAGTTTTCGTTAGTCTAAACCTGATTACAATCGAATAATCTTTATTTTGTGATTGAGAAAGCTTTGCCGTGCTCCACTCCCCAGAAAGAGAAACGTATCCCCTTTTTTAAATCGCCAGACGCATCATTTGGCGAAAATTTGTAACGCCACCTGGCGAGTCAGAATCAAAATAAAGTTGGCTGATAAATCCTCTTAACCGAGTACAAGCGCCGACCCAGCGACCATCAGAATTGTGAGCAACGCCGAGGGCAGAACTCACTAACCCTTCCGATGCGAGCACGACGCTTCACACGACTGAGCTACCGCGGCTCTTATATGTATCTTATTAGTATGGCAAATTTATGTTAGTTCATCAACGTTGGCTGAATCTACGCAGCGCAAGATCAGCTATTGAAAAGGAACATATTAAGAGCCGCCATCTGTATATTGACGTAATATCTCTTCGCTGTGACAAAAGCAGTAATCTATTCATGCAGTAATCTATTCATATCTACTATAGAAATTGGTTCAAATTCTAGATTGGATCAACCAGGTCGTGTGAAGTTGAAGACTCTGAAGGTACTTTTTCAACCATAAATTCTATAGCAGGCGGCCAATTACATTCAACTTTTGATCCTAGCGTTGAATATTTGGTTGAGTTGAGGATTGTGTGTGTGTGGGGGGGGGGGTATGGAGAGTTTTCGCTCGTGTCGAATGGGGTTACTTTAGACCAAGCATTTCAAGCTAATAACATCTTATTAAACTCTTTAAAAATGTGCTTGCCTTTTTTCCGTCAGTGGCAACTCTGCCTTGACACAAAGTAAAAAAAAATTCAAGAAGAAAGTCATTTTCTAGGGTTTTCTGCTTTTCCCCCATAGTGTCAAATTTACTTCATTCGACGGTAGAAATTTGAAGTCCGGGTCAACCCCCACACACTGTGTAGGGGTTGTGGCGTTACGTCCGATGGCGTTACAGTGGCGTTACGTCCGATGTCAAACGTTATGAGTTTCGGGCAGAACCAGTTTTCATCCCGGCATCACTTGCATGCGAGCCCAATTCTGAACCGTCTGCAACAATGTATAATTACTCAGTCGCGAAAGCTAGTAATGGGTATTTCTGCTAACCACAGTTTATTCTGTTCCACTTCAGGCTACGGCAACGTGGCACCACAGACCAGCCTAGGCAAGTGTCTCTGCATCCTGTACACTTTCATTGGCATACCCTTGAACGTAACCTTTATGCGCCTGTTGAGCCTCAAGTTCCGGGCCTGTCTCCGGTCGATCCTGTCCCTCTGCAGACGAGTGGGGTCGATCTCGGTCGCCCTCGGTGGGGTCCTCTACTTTGTGCTGTTCAGCGGCCTGCTGGTTTTTTCGCCCGCGGCAGTGTTCCAAGAAGTAGAACATTGGTCCTACGTGCAGGCTGTATACTACTGCTTCGTGTCGCTCTCTACTATCGGCCTAGGAGATTATGTTGCAGGTGAGTGATTCGTAGTCACAGTCCAGGGTCCGTCATGTACCCTGTACTCCACCACCTCAAAATTACAGGACCGTTATAAACTGAATGTCCGTTTCAAATACAATTAATAGCAAATCTCTACTTTGTGCTGTTCAGAGGTCTTTTTTTTTTTTTTTTGCACGCTGTTCTAAGAGGTAGAACATTGGTTCTACGTGCAGGCTGTGTGCTATTGCTTCGGGCCGCTCTACTATCGGCCTAGGAGATTACGTTGCAGTAGGGTGGCTCCTAGTCAGCCCTATAGGGCCCACCTTATAACCTTTCCTCCATCCCCGGATAAAATTACGACCCCGGTTTAAAAAAAACTACTATTTGCAGAAATAACACTTAATAGTTTTGGTCATTAAAACTATTCTAGCATCGCGCTGAAGCTTGAATATTAAAGGCATCTTTATTTTCCACCACACTCTGAAGTAGAAGTGTGTAGTTTACAACTGAAATTGTTTGATCTCTAAGCTTTTTTTTTTACAAAAAATATAGTTATATTTTTGCAATTAATCGTGCATTTTATGATATCTTGTTGTTTACAGGCTTGGCCTCTCGACGTATTGGCAGCTCCTATTACATAATATACGTGTCCCTGCTGTTCGTGTGGCTGCTAATAGGTGTGGCTTTCGTCTGGATGTGCCTTAATTTGATGTCCTACTTGATCGGCAGCCTGTTTGTGGACAAGCTGGACTGCAAGTGCAGGAAAAGGTCAGCAGTAAGGAAGGAAATGACCGAAGTGTACAAGTGTCTGGCCGAACTCAACTGGACACTAGCCAAGGGAAAGCCAAAGGTTACTACTTCCTCAGCAACATAAGTTCTCCATATTTTCTCGATTCGATGAAACTTTTGGCGAGAAATGAATGAAATTATTCAGCACAGTCAGTTTTAATGAATCATCATCATACTTATAATTTTCAAACAAAAGTTTCATTTTATCAAAGTCAGGGATTGATTTTCATCTGAGTCGTCATAATCTATGAATTGCTATAAGAAAGCATTTTTTAGCCTACTTTTCTTTTTTTTTAATTCGAAGAATTAAAAAAATAAAAAAGTTGGTATTGACATGCGGTCAATGTCCGTCCGTCTGTCTGTCTGTCTGTCCGTCCGTCCGTCCGTCTGTCCGTACCCCCCTTCCAAAATCGGTTCTATCCATCCGATCTTAAAAATTCTTTTTTTATTAGAAAGGTATAACCTCAGACACCCAACTTTCATACTTTTTGTCCGTCTGTCTGTATGATCGGACGGACATAAATCTACTATTTGTCGACGAATTTCCCATTGAACTAGCATTGAAATTCAATTTCGAGTCATTTAAATCGCTGAATTTAACTAGAAATGCTACGGACAAGTGAGATACGTCAAAAAATTCTGCGCATCGAAACGAGAATACATTGAAAATTTCAGAAGAGAATTCGAATTCTAAGTACTTCAATTATTTAAAAAACTGCAAAGTTAAATGCTCATTAAAAAGCATAGGAAGCCATTTTTAGCCTACTTTTCTTTTTTTTTAATTCGAAGAATTAAAAAAAAATGAAAAAGTAGGTATTGACATGCGGTCGATGTCCGTCCGTCCGTCTGTCCGTCTGTCCGTCCGTCCGTCCGTACCCCCCTTCCAAAACCAGTTCTAACAATCCGATCTTAAAAATTCTTTTTTTATTAGAAAGGTATAACCCCAGACACCCAACTTTCACACTTTTTGTCCGTCTGTCTGTACGATAGGACGGACATAAATCTACTATTTGACGACGAATTTCCCATTGAATTAGCATTGAAATTCAATTTCGAGTCATTTAAATCGCTGACTTTAACTACAAATGCTATAGTCCGGCTGCAAGTGTGACAAATTGTGCCTTTTGAGAAACATTTATGAAACTTTCTGGGTTTGTACACTAGACCAAGACGATCATTTTTAGCCTACTTTTCTTTTTTTTTTAATTCGAAGAATTAAAAAAAAATAAAAAAGTAGGTATTGACATGCGGTCGATGTCCGTCCGTCCGTCTGTCCGTCTGTCCGTCCGTCTGTCCGTCCGTCTGTCCGTCTGTCCGTCCGTACCCCCCTTCCAAAATCAGTTCTAGCAATCCGATCTTAAAAATTCTTTTTTTATTAGAAAGGTATAACCTCAGACACCCAACTTTCATACTTTTTGTCCGTCTGTCTGTACGATAGGATGGACATAAATCTACTATTTGACGACGAATTTCCCATTGAATTAGCATTGAAATTCAATTTCGAGTCATTTGAATCGCTGAATTTAACTACAAATGCTACGGACAAGTGAGATACGTCAAAAAATTCAGCGCATCGAAATTAGTATACATTGAAAATTTCAGAAAAGAATTCGAATTCGAAGTACTTCAATTATTTAAAAACATCAAAATTTAATGCTCATTTAAAAAGCATTAGGAAGCCATTATCATTAGAATTTAATCACCATTGCCATCGCAACAATTGCTTGAGAAACTTTAATTCTTTTAGACAATAAATTAAAATAAATTTATTTTTGAGTCATCGGTCAATTTAAGATGACGTCAAATATATATTTCACTACGAATTGTTTTCATTCTATTTAAAAGCGAGGAATATTACATATTTATTCTTTGAAATACAAATTTTTGCAAACGATTTACGTTATAATTATTTAATTTTCGAAATAAAATAAATGAAACTAGCCGAATTTAGCAAGTAAATGTTTATTGAGGAGTATTTTTTTGGTTTTTGTTCTACGAAAAATTAAATATTATTTATAACTGCAAATAAAGCTGTGTTTAGTGCTGTGTTTAGTTAGATGCTGCGTTTAGTGAAATTTATTTTAAATTTAATGTGGAAAAACGGTTGTTGATGTCGCTTACTGATACGAGCCTAGTTTTTTCAAGATAAGAATTTTGGTAAGTATTTAAGTAACAGGAAAGTAGGCTATTTTAGTTCTTTAAGAACTTCTTGTTTGATATGGACGTCGGCTGGGCTCCGACTCGTTTGGCCGCCATCTTGAAAAATGGCGGAAAATCTATTTTTGATCATAACTCCTGAACCGATTGTCCAAATATAATGAAATTTGGTTTAAAATGATCATAATTGTTTTCTAAATCTTTTATGTAATATATTTTAGGGGGTTTTACCCAGCCGTTAATCCGCTACGTGGCTTTATTTTAGAAAAACATGTAATATTTAACGCGTTTACGTATTTATCTGGACACACATAAAACTTCGCTAATAACATGTATTTGCAAAGTTGTTGATCTTTTTCTTGTTAAAAGAACAGTTTTCGTTTGATGCAATTCGGAGAAATACTTCTTTAGATACGCTATATGTAATAGATCTTTTTCTTGTTAAAAGAACAGTTTTCGTTTGATGCAATTCGGAGAAATACTTCTTTAGATACGCTATATGTAATACGACGACTGATCGATAAATGTAGCGTCTAAGGATTGCAAAATACGTCGATGCTTCAAAAATACACTGTCAACAAGTAGAAGCGACGACGATTTTTTGTCTGCACAATTAACACTATATTTCCAAATAAAAAAAATTAGCTGAAATTATTTTTACTTTTAATTAGTTTACTTACTACTTGAAATTAGTTTACTTTTGGAGTAATTAATTTATCTTTCACATAAATTGTTCAGGAATATGCCCTTCATTTGCCTTATAATATTTTGTTTATTCAAATAAATGTAACAGAAAGATCAGTTTCGCTGGGCAAAATTTTCTTACAAATCATCGTTAAATGTTTAACAAAAATTCTTAGCTTAATATGAAATTTTAGTTATTGCAGTCACAGGAGCAGAGTTCGGTGCATTTAAGTCCAAGGCGTTTGCATTTACACCGCCCTTTGCAAGTTTTTGTGCAGCCGCATTTAACGAGTTGATCTTGACATTTCTTTGAAACTTCAGGTAGAGTTCTCCACAGTGGTTGAAGCTTACCATCATTTCTAGTCCAACCACATTGCAATGGTTCTGGTATGGCTGGCCGAGGATTGGTGCACTCGCTCCATATTTTAGCCTGACGAGCTGCCCGCTTCACATGCAGTTGAAGATAATCTAATGTTGGAGGAATAGATTCCATTGTCCAGCCCTTGTTGGCAAAAAGTTTCCTGCGCGCTACATCTACAGAGGTACACTTACTAGTTTTGTCATACATCAATACCGTGTATCTCTGAATCAGATCTGAAGTATCTTCTGTCATATGTTCGTTTGGATATGATGTAGATAATGTGATGAATGCAGGTGTTACCTCGGGGTAACTTTTCAATACATTCCAGGCAGTCTTCTTTCCTCGCCCAACAAATGCCGAAGTCGTATCACAGCCTGTAAATGCGTGGAATCCTAGCAGAGCATGTGATTTCTCAGGGCCAAGAGTAGCACTTATTGTATGGGCTGGTATGTATCGGAAATCATTTCCTTTTCCAAAGGCTATACCCACAATTCTTCTATGCTTTTTGCTTGAACCAACCAGACTGATAGCACCACCAGGTCTGTATCGACAGTTCTGATCATTATTTTTCGTTTTCCAGTGTTTACACCATCACAAGCAAGAAGCATAGTTCTGGTATCAGCTTCTTCATGTGTGCAAGGAGATAGAAAAGTCAATTCACGAGCAGAAGAGCAGACAACTGATTCGCCGTTAGTAATTATTAACTAATTTCTACTATCGATATACAAGTTAGCTAGCTAAAGATAGAAAATGAAACAGCTCAATCTTGTTTTCATTATTTACGTATGCAAGTGTTGTACGTTTGACAGTGAAATTCCCAGATACGAACTGTTTTTCAACTTCAGGAAGTCTTGCAGGCAATTGTGCTAAATCTGCTAAGCTTATGGAAATCCATCGGGCATAATGTATTCCTGACAATTTGACATGCACGCTTTTATCAACAAGTTCCTTTTTTCGAGTGTGTGTGTGTAACATTAGTGCGATGTAGAGTGGTAGGGGAGTTTCTTGGGCTCTAGTATGCACTATTCGTTTTGCATCTATCTTGCTGCGCTTTACACTGTTGAATTTTATCAGTTGTGCAACTGTAAGAGCAGCTGGCTGATTGTGTTGCTCGGTTTGATCTTCAATGCTCGGTCCCTTCATGATCATATCAATTAGGGTGATCAGAGATCTAGGAACCGATGATTCTTGGCACGACTCATCAAAGAATCCTTCGAATTGTTGATTTAGTTCCTCTTTAAATAGTTCGCGTCGAATTATCGAAGCTGCACGAGCAAGGTGTACTGTTCGCTGTCGATGATGGAATTACACGCCTGCATTACGGCATCACCAACGTCCTCATCAAACAGAAGAAGTACATCTCTACCATGGCTGTAAGAAGTCATACTTGGAATATGATTCAGGGTCCTTTCTTTCAATTTTGAAGTATGTATTCTATGGTCCAGGTCTTTTCCTAACCAATACAATGTGGGAGTTTACTGGGCTACAATTTCCTTCTTGATTTCCGATTGGCTTAGTATGGCGTAGTTTCGTTTTTAAAAAATTCGTTTTTTTTTTTAATTTACGCGTCATTATTATCAAGATAAATTGTAAAATATTTACTTAGCATTGTATTAGCCACTAAGACACCGGTAAACTTAAAATAATTATTTTTTTTTTTTTTTTGAAAACGAAACTTAATTTCGGATTTAAAAAAAAAAATTGCAATAATTGCACACAGCTCAGTTGTAACCGGTCATAAAAGTCCTCAAATTTCAAGCAAAAATTTAATTCAAGAAAGTTTTAACTTAAAAAAAAACTATTAAAAAATAGGGTAAGTAATAAAATATCAAAATAAATACACAAAAAAGGAGTTAATACTTGAACACAAAAAAGAACATGGACTTTGGTGGTAATACAAAACAAAATACGCTAAAATTAAAACATTTTTTAATAGTATGAATTTATGATACCATGCATTGTTATTTAACTTACGTCAAATAAAAACTTTTTCTTCAACTTTTCCTGTATTATGTTATAAATATATTGATAAAGATAAACATCTTTTTTTAAAAATTGTTTCGATGGGTTAACCAACAATAAAACAGCATATCCACAAGACCAAGTTGAAAATAGATTATGCAATAGATGACACAACCAATCGACGCTAGCGCCATAAAACACAGCGGATAGAAGTCGAAACAGTTCCACCAGCCCCAAGTACTCACGTAGTAGTATTATATATTTTGTGTCTCAAGAACTACTGCTTCGAATTGCAACAAACAAAAAATGATCTTTTTACAATAAAAAGGCCTACAAATTTGTAATTACATGTTATAAGCGAAATTTTATGTGTGTCGAAATAAATACATAAACGTGCGTTATATTGCATGATTTTCTGAAATAAAGCCACGTAGCGGATTAACGGCTGGATAAAACCCGTTAAAACATATTACATAAAAGATTAAGAAAACAATTGTGATCATTTTAAACCAAATTTCATTGTATTTGGTCAACAGGTTCAGGAGTTATGATCAAAAATAGATTTTCCGCCATTTTTCAAGATGGCGGCCAAACGAGTCAGAACCCAGCCGACGTCCATATCAAAAAATGATCGTTTTGGTCTAGTGTACAAACCCTGAGAGTTTCATAAATGTTTCTAAAAAGGCACAATTCTCGAAGAATATGTCGCCCTGCAACTGGACTACTACGAACAAGTGAGATACGTCAAAAAATTCAGCGCATCGAAATTAGAATACATTGAAAATTTCAGAAAATAATTCAAATTCGAAGTACTTCAATTATTTAAAAAACATCAAAATTTAATGCTCATTTAAAAAGCATAGGAAGCCATTTTTCATTAGAATTAAATCACCATTGCCATCGCAACAATTGCTTGAGAAACTTTAATTCTTTTAGACAATAAATTAAAATAAATTTATTTTTGAGACATCGATCAATTTAAGATGACGTCAAATATATATTTCACTACGAGATCTTTGTATGTTGATATAAATTCTTTGAAATACAAATTTTTGCAAACGATTTAGGTTATAATTATTTAATTTTCGAAATAAAATAAATGAAACTAGCTGAATTTAGCAAGTAAATGTTTAGTTTATTGAGGAGTAGTTTTTTGGTTTTTGTTCTACGAAAAATTAAATATTTATTTATAACTTCAAATAAAGATGCGTTTAGTGAAATTTATTTTAAATTTAATGTGGAAAAACGGTTGTGGATGTCACTTACTGATACGAACCTAGTTTTTTTCAAGATAAGAATTTTAGTAAGTATTTAAGTAACAGGAAAGTAGGCTATTTTAGTTCTTTAAGAACTTCTTGTTATTAGAATTAAATCACCATTGCCATCACAACAATCGCTCAAGAAACTTTAATTCTTTTAGACAATAAATTAAAATAAATTTATTTTTGCGACATCGATCAGTTTGAAATGACGTCAAATATATTTCACTTTGAGATTCTGTATGTTGGTATGCAATGTTTTCATAAAATTTAGAAGCGAGAACTATTACATATTTATTCCTTGAAATATAAATTTTTGCAAACGATTTAAGAAATAATTATTTAATTTTCGAAATAAAATAAATGAAACTTGCCGAATTTAGCGCATAAATGTTTAATACAGAATTAATGCTGTGTTTGGCGCCTTTTTACCTGTTCAACACTACTGTTGTGTTGAAGCGGGTTAAGTGAAAGATTCTGTTACAAACCTACTTGTTAATTTACATGTCCCTTTTTGGGTGCATTTTGGAGTAGTTTTATGGTTTTTGTTCAACAAATAATTAAATATTTATTTATAGCTGCAAATCATCATGCGGACGATAAATAATATTTATTTTATTGGCGATAGAAAATTAATGAAAATAATTGGCTTTAAGAAGTTGAAATTATAGCCGGATGCTGTGTTTAGTGAAATTTATTCTAATGTATGTGAATTTAATGTAGAAACGGTTGCTGATGTCACTTACTGTAACGAACCTAGTTTTTCAAGATAAGAATTTTAGTAAGTATTTAAGTAACAGGAAAGTAGGCTATTTTAGTTCTTATAGAACTTCTTGTTATTAAAATAAAATCAGGTTTCATCTCATAAGTTATATGCTTCAAAGGTTAGATATTTTATGCTCGAGACCCGTATGATGTATATTTGCGACTCCTCATTTAAAACTTAAAGGAAAAAGTTTTTTGGACATAATTGATTACATTTACTATAAGCAAGAATTAATAATGTATCGTAATATTATCGCAATAATCAATAATGTATTGAGTTGAATTTTACAGCTGATGTAAATAATTGGTATTTTTTTTCATAGGCATTTAGAGACTGGCAGATCTTCGAGGACTTTATGACCATGAATGTGGAAAATCCCGAAAATATCAGCCAGGATTACCTCTACCAAGTGTTTGAAGCAGCTAACGAGTTGAGAGCTGTCATCTATAGAGAGGTAGCAGCGGATGGAGAGCAAACACCTATGATCTCTGAAATGTCAGCAAACGCTCGTGTCCCAAACTGTGATAAAAACACATGTACTGATCTAGAAAAAGGAGCATCAGGAAAAAACGCAGATTCTGTAGACCCTACGATAAGTCCGCACCAAGCATCTTCCTCGACTTCATTTTGATAAAATAAAATCGGTCTCCAAGAGATAGGATATGAAGTTATTAGTGTTATACCTTACTGAAACTGTAGTTGTTCATCTACGACAAGTGGAAATTAGAAAAGATAATTATCAAGAGAAGAAAAGCAAATTTGTTAACTTTGATTTATTTAGAAACCAAATGTATCATCTTCAAAGTATATAGTAGCTGAAACACTTGTTCGCAAAAAGTTATCAATCATATCATTGCAGTGAAAATAATATTTAAGTAAAAGTTAATTCCGTGAAGACAGTAGTTTTCATTTCAGGACTATTAACTTAGATGTGGTGATAAATTAATAAAAAATGTTTATTTTGAAGTTAATTTAGCTATTTTTCCATTTAGGCATAAAACTTAAATAATGCTATGAGGAAATTGCGTGTTGTACGAAGTATGAAGTCCAGGAGGGCCTCACGGGCAGTGATGGTAAAAACTGAAACAATTTCTTGGTCAAAGATGATTCATCTTTGAATACAACTTAAATTCAAATACATTCAAATTGATCTTCCTTTTTCTTTTACTATTGAATGCTACAGTTTACCTTATTCATTCGTCGTAAAAATAAATCTTTAAATCATTAAAAAAATCGTTTTAATTAGGCATTATTTTCACGTGATCATCACGTGATCACAAACACGTCGGTTTGGCTGACGTCACTATGAACTATAAGCAAAGCGGTGTGATGTTTTTTTTGCTTTCTGATTAAACTTGATTTAATCCAATTACTACTGAAATAATAAATATTGAGAAAATGCAGGGCTGTTGAACAGAAGCGTATATTTCAAATGTGTCTAAAATCGATTCCAATGTGGTGTGTCAAAGTTTGTTTATAGTTCATAGTGACCACCGATACCTACCACGTAACAGCCAGAAAGCGTTTTCAAGAGTGATTTTTCGTCCTAATTTTCAAATTAATTTTTCTGCCTTTATGGTGTATTTGAAGAAAAGAAAAAATACAGGTCAAATATTTTTGACATGAAAGCATTTTAACCCAATAAAAAAAATTTTAGTCAAGTACCCCATTGAATTAGGTATCGTCTTGACGTCATTAACTAAAGCTCATATTGGAAACCAAAATGAAATGAAAGGAATACAAATCACCGATCAAAAACAGGGTGAATGCTCCTTCGCATCTTCGGAAAACCAATGACGTCAGAAAGACATAGGCGAATTGCAAAAATTGTGGCGCCATCTATCTCATCGATACTTAAGCAGAGACCGATTTGAAAATGTTCGATTTAAATGAAATATATATCCCTTTATTTACACCTACTCTCCACTCCAGTATTGGTTAATTTAAGAAAAATTTCACTGTGCAAATATTTTTTAAGTAAAATATTTCTAAACTAATTATATAAAATACTGGAATTTGTTTTCAATCAATAATTATTGTATTACATATTTAGAAAATATATATATCAAAATATAATGTAATGAAGGATTTTACTTAAAAGTACATTAAAAGTAATTTGAAGCATTTTACAAATTTCTCTTTGAAATCGATATATTTGTTTAATTCTTCCATTTATTTGGTATAAAATGAATAAAACAGTTTGCATATACAAAAAATACTTTATTTTAGTTATTTAATTTCTTTTTTAAAAATAAGAAAATGGAAATTGTACTAAAAAAATGAAGTTATAAAAGATTCATTAAATTTGAGTAGCATTGTGCCCTCATAGTGTAATACATTTTATTTCCAACAGCTAAATAAATTATTAAATGATTGAAAAGTCAGATAATTTTCAAGCAAAAAAGGTACACAAAACTTTAATTTAAAACAAATTTTATATTTTTTTACAACGAAAATACTTTCATGATCTTTATGAAAAAATATTAACTGATCATGAAAAATGCATATATTTCAGTAGATTCGTTAGTACAATAATAATATAAAATAATTATATGCACAATATGAAGATACAAAGAAAATTTCTTTTAAGGAAGGAATAACATCAAATTGATGGCCTTATAACAATTAAAATGAAACTTAATAATCTAAAAATTTTCAATGAGGCTAAAATTTAAGTTTATAATCTGGATATATATCAAGCTTGAAGTTGGTGAAAAAAAATATAAAATGTTACTATTTATGTATATTCATGATTAATTATATAAAATGGTATATAATACATATATTATATAAAATGCAGTATGTGTCATGTAATTAGACATAAAAAAAAGCTTAGAATTAACGACAGTTCATACAATTGTAAATGTAGTTCTCATTACTAAAAGCAACTTCTGTGATCTTTGCACATTTTTTGTGGTACAAATTTGTTTCCTCACCTTTTTCATAGGGTCTTCTGTACACACAGTACACCTGTATCTGGATATCCTGCATTTTGTTTCTTTCCGTGCGTTTAACAGTTTCAGGAAATAGGGTAAAATGTCCATTAATTAAAATATAAGGGATATATTGAGAAGGGGAAAATTATTGTTCATCGAGACACAATACTAGGGGTTTTCGTTAAAAAATGCATTTTTCAGAAAAAAATTGTTGCTTCGAAAACCCAGCTATAAAAAATGAAATTACTTATAAAACCCTATAATTTTAGTTCAGTGCCTATCTGTATTTTTCATGATCAGTTAATATTTTTTCATAAAGATCATGAAACTATTTTCGTTGTAAAAAATATAAAATTTGTTTTAAATTAAAGTTTTGTGTACCTTTTTTGCTTGAAAATTATCTTACTTTTCAATCATTTAATAATTTATTTAGCTGTAGGAAATAAAATGTATTACACTATGCGGGCACAATGCTACTCAAATTTAATGAATCTTTTATAACTTCATTTTTTTAGTACAATTTCCATTTTCTTATTTTTAAAAAAGAAATTAAATAACTAAAATAAATTAGTTTTTGTATATGCAAACTGTTTTATTCATTTTATTCCAAATAAATGGAAGAATTAGAAAAAAAATATCGATTTCAAAGAGAAATTTGTAAAATGCTTCAAATTACTTTTAATGTACTTTTAAGTAAAATCCTTCATTACATTATATTTTGATATATATATTTTCTAAATATGTAATACAATAATTATTGATTGAAAACAAATTCCAGTATTTTATATAATTAGTTTAGAAATATTTTACTTAAAAAATATTTGCACAGTGAAATTTTTCTTGAATTAACCAATACTGGAGTGGAGAGTAGGTGTAAATAAAGGGATATATATTTCATTTAAATCGAACATTTTCAAATCGGTCTCTGCTTAAGTATCGATGAGATAGATGGCGCCACAATTTTTGCAATTCGCCTGTGTCTTTCTGACGTCATTGGTTTTCCGAAGATGCGAAGGAGCATTCACCCAAAAACAGAACCAAACCAAAACAAAAACAAACACAATGAACTTTGATTATTTAATACGAACCTAAAAAGAAATAAAATACATTTTTATTTTTCATCAACTGTTCATCGTAAACTGCCAAACTTGTTCTAAATCGTGAGTAAAAAATTAAATTTTTATTTTCTACTTAACAAAACAAAAGGTACCCCGTTTGTATGTTTTGGGACTTCAGTGTAATATTAAGGTAAATGTTCTTAAATAAAGTATTCTTAACAGAGTGTGGTACAGCTATGATATAATGGCCGTTTTGGGGATTGCCGAGTTTTGGTGAGCTTGAAAATTTAACGTAGGGTTGATATACCTATGGAGGGGTATGAAATATGCAGTGGAATGTTTTGTGCGCGTTTGGACATTTTCCTTGCTGGGTAACATAACGCAAATAGCCAAATGCCGATCGGCCCTTGTATCATAGCTGTTCTAGGATGTGAGACTGAAACCTACAAAATTAAGTTTTGAAAAGTCAGAAATTCTTGCACATGTCTTCAGCCCTTGTATTTTAGTTTGGTTAATGTAAGTTATACCCCCCCGGATTTGGCGACTTTTCAAAAATGTCGCCAAGTCGAAATGACAACAAACCTGACGTAAGCCAAGTCTGTTGCCATCTTGAAATGGCAACAAATACTTGCCGAAAATACTAACGAGACCGAAAATATATGACAAAAAAACACAAAAACGATTAAAAGAACTGGAAAAATGCTATTAAATAAGCAATAATTCAGCAACTAAAGCAATTTTTGGGGGAAAAAATCGAAAATTAACCATTTGTTGCACGATCAAAACAAAGCTAAAAATAAAATAATCAGAACAGGTTCTAAAGCAATGTATGATTATTTTAATTAATACTAATGCTATTTAAAAAATATTAATAAGGAAACGTTCAAGGTTAACTAATAAACTAGTAGGATGGAAGTGTAACGTAATTCACAAAAGCAATCAAAATATTTATTGAAATAAAATAAATGTAGAACCATCTACAAATTATTTAAAAAATAAATTATACTTTAAAAAAAATAATACTTTGAACATTACATACCAGGAAATTACCGACACATCCTACGAACATACGACGTTTAAAAAAAAAACGTGGGTCGTGGATCAAAATGGCGAAACAAATAATGCTAATGTCTAACAAAAATAATAAAAATAACGACTGAAAACAGTTAAATACGAAATTAAACATAGATCGATAACAAAAAATCTTTAATTTTAATTAAAAATAATTTAGATTTAAATGGATTGACATTTGATCCACGCAAATACGAAATAAGCTCGCACCGCACCACGATTTACGATTACTGCTTTTCGAGAAAAAATAAAAATAACAAGTATGGTTGCCGAACTTAAACCAGATTTTTTTGCCAATACATCAGCGGAAAGGTTGCCAAAATTGGCGAATGTCGCTCAAAGCTCGATATTTGGCGATCTTGCCAAATTTTTGTCGCCAGGGGTTGCCGTAATACAGATTTGGCGGGGTTGGCAACTTTATTGCCGGGGGTATAACTTACATTAGCCTTTAGTTTTATTTCATTATGTATATTCGTCATTTCTTTTCAGGAATACCATTTAAAATGGCTTCATATCTACCCGATACAGATAGTGAGGATGAACTACCACCAGGTTGGGATGAGAGAGCAACATTGGATGGCAAAGTTTATTATGCAAAGTAAAATTATCTTAATTTAATAATTTACTTATTTAAGTTTTTTTTTAAATCAATTTTCTATGTTTCTTCTATTTTTTTTTTATTTCAGCCATGTTTCAAAAAGTACCCAATGGTCTCATCCTAGAACTGGAAAAAAGAAAAAAGTATCTGGAGGTAGTATGATATATTTATTGAAAAAAGTTGGGTATGTCTATGATGTAATGGCAGGTGTATTCATTGGCATTTTTTGCCGAGCTAAAAAATTTAACGTGGGGTACCTATAGTCAGGGTTTCCGTGCATGTATGAATAGTCATGAATTTTGACATTTGTAAATTTTGTCATGAAAAGACATTAATTTGAGCCAAAAACGACCAAAAGTTTTGAAAAAACAGTATATTTGTATGAGTTTCAAAACATCTCTTATAAAATTACCGTATATACTCGTGTATAACCCGAGAAATTTTGGTCAAATTTAGGGCCGTAAAAAACGGGGTCGACTTATACACGAGACATCAAATTTTCGAGGGGGAAAAATCCTTAACTAAAGCTAAATTTCAATCAAACTTAAGGTTTAACTACTAACTATTGAAAATAAAGGCACAAAAACAGTTAAATTCAAAGATGAAATAAGATTGGTATCTTTCACAATCTCTACCATAAACGTGCTTAATTGTTAGTTCTCGGCGTGATGCGTATTTGCACGTGTAGGTTTGGCACAGGGCAGTTCAGTCAACCAGTCTTCAAGAGGCGTAAAGAAACGTTGTCAGTCCGTGACCTTGGCAGCGGGGTCTTCACGCTTTACTAAACATAGTTTAAAATTAGCTTCTCTATTCAGGGTCAGCAATGTCAAGGACATCAAAGCGGAACCTGTTTTTGTGTGATGCGTATTTGCACGTGTAGCTCTGGCACATGGCAGTTCAGTCAACCAGTCTTCAAGAAACGTTGTCATTCAGTGACCTTGGCAGCATGGCAGCGAGGTCTTCACCCTTCACTGAACATAGTTTAAACCTAGCTTCTCCATTCAGGGTCAGCAATGTCAAGGACAAAGCGGAAACCTGTTTTGGTTGGGGTTGAAATTTTGCTTGCAAGTAAAAAAAAAAATTACGGTCCCGTCATGAGCCGGTTTCTTCTAATATTTTTTTCAGAAGGCTCTAGCTTATTTCCTACCTCGACTTATACACGGGTTACCGATTTTGGAAGGATATCTGGTTAAAAAAAGGGGGGTCGGGTTATACACGGAGTCGGGTTATACACGAGTATATACGGTACGTAATATTTTGCCATGAACCCAGCAAGGTTTGTATTACAAAGCAGGGTTTGATTTATGCAGTATCGCATCACAATTTGCGATGCTAATTCACAAAAACAGAACAAAAAAGTTGACCTTTTAGCTATTTGGTGAAACTAAACTTGAATTTCAATAAACAATAAGTTCAAATAACAGATTCTAATAATGAAGCTTATTTTCCTACAATTGGTTTAGATAAGCAAAGAAATAATTGTTTATTTAATATAAAAGTACAGGGTGGTAACAGAACCTGGAAATCAGAGAATTCTCAGGGAGCTTTTTTATTCTGGAAATATCAGGGAATTCTCATGAAATTTTGCAAAATATCAGGGAATTTTTTCTATTTTGGATTTCTTAAACAGTAGGTTTAGGTTCTTGTGATCACTAATGGGCACTTGATTAAAAAAAGATTCTTGTTTATCCGATTTGCCTGAAGAACCAATCTTGGAGGAAGGATCAATCTCTCTCACGAAATCGTGTTATAAAATGATTTTCTGATCACATGATTCCCCCTGAACTTATTCAGATTTTCGGAAATGCAGCAAGGTAGGCTAACCCATAATCCGGAAAATTCTTAATTCCCGCAATATTTGGATTAAATTGTGTGTATTGCATGTTTTCAAGGAAACTGTAAAATCAGGGAAATTTTTGTTAAAGTATCAAAGAAATCATGGAAATATCAGGGAACTTTTTTTCTAGAATTTTGTAACCACCCTGAAGCATATTTAAGAAGATAATGCATTTCACATCAAATATCGTAATGGCTCAAATTAAAAATGTCTTATTTTTGGTACGATTCCTTGAGTCATAAAAAATGTTAATTTCAGTCTGAAAAGTCATGAATTTGGGACCTTTTATTATTGTAAATCCTTTATAATTACTGGAAACAGATATTTGGTTGAAATGTAGTTTGGGTTTCGTCCCTTTTTTTGAAATTGGTTTTAGTGTGGGACACATCACCAATCCAGCGAACTCTATTTTCTAATCCAGCAAGTCTATTTTCCCTGTGATCCTGAATTCTTTCTTTTTTTTATTTGGCCACATTTTAAGGGCCGTTAATTTGTCTAAAATGGTATGGACCCTTAAAATTTTAGAAGATTTCATATATTTTTTTATGGCTTTCTTTAAAAAAAAAAAAAAACTTGACTTTGACTTGGACATTGGCTTATCATTATTAGTTTGTTCAATGTAATAAAGAAGATGATCGAAAAAAACTTAATACATCAGCTGACAAGCTCTAATTAAGGGAAATTATACACAAAACTTTTCTTAAAGGGCCCCAAAAATCTGTTGTGTATGAAGTCTGTGTTGTCCTAGATCAGGCCCTGGGTATTAAATAATTTTAAACATGTTATATTATATCAAAACAGTATTGTGTCTTTCAAATTAAAAATTTCTGAAACATTTGATTTTATTTGTTTAGAAATGCCTCATGGATGGGAAAGAAAATTAACGAAAGATGGAGTTGTTTTTTATATTGAGTAAGCTAAAAAAAACCATATTTACAGTTTTATTTTCTTTTTTTGCTCTAGCGTTGTTTATAATACCTAGCATTTATGCCTTTTGCAATGTTGGTATATTTTAGTGCTCAATTATGTCGATATTCTTATATTGGTTTCATATTCTTGTAATGTAAAATGTTATGTAAGATTGCGGTGTGTTATATTTTTTTTATTAACATTCGAAAGTTTTTCTCAAACACAAATTAAAATTGCCTTTGTATCTTGTAAACTCCTAATTTCTTTTATGGGATTATTTGTATTATCCTAAATTATTATTATTGTCTACCAAGGTGTTTATTTTTAAATGTAATTCTTTTTTTTTAATTATTTAAAAGTGGCATGTTATTTTGATCAAACAATAATGATGATTTCCTTTAAATTATGCTTTATAACTTTACAATACATTAAATGTTTCGAATAAGTATTTAAAAAATATTTCGAGAAAGTTGTGTATTAAGATACCTTACTTATTTTAACATTTTAATGCTGGGAACTCTTTTTAGCCATATTAACCAAAAAACTACCTACACTGACCCAAGATTAGCCTTTGCTATCGAAGAAAAAGAATCACCAACAGATATTCGGCAGAGATTTGACGGCAGTACTTTTGCATTGCAAGTTCTCCATGGTAGAGATTTGGGAGGAAAAGTTGCTATTGTTACAGGAGCCAATTGTGGCATAGGCAAGTGAAAATTTGTGTTAGTCATAAATATCTTCGACAAAAATAATGAAAGAATATTGCAGATTTTAAAATACTAGTTTTTTTTTAATATTAAAGCCCTAAATAGGTATGTTTTTAATTTTTGGGCTTGTTTATTAAAAGTTATTCCAATGGGCATGTTTCCTGTCTCGAGTGGCAACTGTTCCAGCGGTATTTTTTTCCATTTTTGATCGTGCTGGAATTCCATTTGTTTCAGTTAATAAATAGTTGTTAATATAATATAACAATATAATTAGGGACCTTTTCAACTGTAATATTTGAATGTTTTGATGCATTGTCACATTTTAAATATTTGTCATGATAAATACTATTCGAGAAAATTTTGCAATAATTATAACCTGTCTCGTTTTTCATCATAAATTAATTATATTAACTGTGAAATGTAATAGAGTAGACAAAAGTATTTTACAGAGATTTTACAGAAAAGTATTCTTGTTAACATTTTAATTGATTTTTGTACATTCTAAACAGTACTTACTAATCATAATTTTAATATTATTTAAATTTATTAAATCGTAAAAATAAAAAATAAAAAGTTGCGTGTAGAGAACTTCAAAATAGAACACAGCAAACAAAAAGACTGCACATTGTGAATGATTGAAACAGAAAGAACCAATAAAAGCAGGGAGAAAAACTGGAAAGTTACATAATCTGAAACAAGTCAATTTTATTAAAAGCCATTGATTAAGTAAAATTAAATATACCTTTTAACTGTTTCAAAAGTAAATGTTGGTTTTCATTGAAAATCTTTATGACAAAATATGCTTTTTTTTAAATTTTAGGTTATTTTAATTAAAATTTATTATTTAATTTTGTATTATTTTTTTGTTTTCTAAAATTTTTGAACATATACCCTGTTAATTTGTTGATATAAGTTAAAGTTTTATTTAAAATATATTCTTTTCTTCAAATAATTAAAAGCATTAACACTTTCATTATTAAAGTGTTTGCAATTTTCTCCACTCTAGGTTTTGAAACAGCTAAAGCATTGGCCTATCATGGATGTGAAGTTTATTTTGCTTGCAGAGACAGAGATAAAGCTAAAGTAGCAATGGATAAGATTTGCAAAGAGAGGGTAAGAGCTTTTTTTTCTGGAATGATCTATATTCAATTCCTGTCATTTTTTTTTAATGTGAAATCTTAGGTTTTAGCACAGTTAACTGAATTACTTATATGCAATAAAATTTGATTGAAATAACTTTATTTCAATTATTATCAAATTAAATCATTAACAGAAATTTAAGCCCTGTTTTTACACCCACCAAATATTTTTAAAATTAATACATAATCTTTTTTTTTTAATATTTTTTACAAATCTTGCTTTTTAAAGAGTTTCAGCGTCTTATCAACACATAAAAACTATTTATATCTACCTAAACTTTCTTCTAATCATATTTCCACTATCTTGCATTATAAAAAAGTAACTGTTTGTATTGCATTTTAATACTCCTCTTGATTAATGTTAAAAATTTACATATTAAAATATTATTTTTAGCCCAATTCAATTGTTCACTTTTTACCTCTGGACTTAGCAAGTTTTAGAAGTGTTGGAGAATTCTGTGAGAAGTTTGAAAGAGAAAAAAAGTAATTATTTTTCCAAATTATATATTAATTCTGATTTTTTTTTTTTGTGCTAAAAAAAGTTTTAGAGAATTCTTAGGATCTGTTAGGGCAATTAATAATATGAAAAAAATTATGACTTGGTATTATTTAAAATTTTTCTTCCAGGTTGATCGTTAAATAGTATTAATCTTTTGCGAGGTTCTATATGTATAATTTATGTCAGAAGTTTAGAAAATTAACTAAATGGAGCTGTTTTATTTGGCAGATAAAGATTTTTGCTGACTTGGCTCTATTCACAAAAACAGAAGCCAATTTTTTTGTGACGCCATAGTGACGGAATGCAAATTGAAATTCCTTTGCTACCAATAGATATTTGTTTATTTCCCACTAAAAACTAACTTAAGGTTATGTTATTGGACCAACCTTGCTGGGCCTCTGGCCTGTTGTTGGTCGACAATTTTTGTATTTGTTTAAGTGTATCGCTCTAGCAGCTAGATATGTGTTAATATTTAAAGAAAGTGCACAAAAATTTCAAATTGAAAAGTAATTTGGAAAAGTTTATGGAAATTAAACGGAGCATCTTGCGGCAGATCAAGCCTTTTGAAAACTGAGCCCTATTCTCCAAAACTGAGAGCAATTTTAATGCCGCCAAAATAGTGGAATGCCAATTAAAATTCCTTTGCACCCAATAGATATGTGATTATTTTGCACTAAGAACTAATTAAGGTTTATCTCTTTAGCAACTGGATATAGTTAATATTAAAAGAAAATGCACACAAATTTTTGAATTTCAAGTTGAAAAGTGTGCAGGTATAGTATATTCCAGGATAAGGAGTTATTCCAGGAATTTTAGGTTTTCTTCATTATATAAAAAAAATTGACCCTGTGTATGATGACAGAAAACAAAAAAGCAGTTATTTAATATAATTATTTACACTTAACAGGCCCATCCATATGTTAATATTGAATGCAGGGGTGTTTGGATTACCCTATTCTGTGACTGAAGATGGCTATGAAACAACATTCCAAGTTAATCATTTGGCTCATTTCTATTTGGTGAAACTCTTGACTCCTCTACTTGTTAAGTCTGCCCCTTGTAGAGTTGTAGTCCTTTCTTCAGAAAGTCACAGGTAAAGTGTTTTGTTGCATTTAAACTATATTCTTTAAATTTTGGAACAAAAATTGTTTGTTAATAATCTGTTAAAGTACAGTAGATTCAAGTTGTCTAGTTGGGAGTAGTTTGTAAATTATCAAAATATAAAAAAAATTCTTTCTAGGTCAAATTTGCATTTAACTCTGTATTGAGGCGGCATATACCTTTTCTATGTTTTTCAATAATTTGATTTTATTGTTTTTTTTAACTATGAAATGCATAAAAAAGTTTTTAAAAATAAAAATAATAATTTGTGCTAAAAAGTAATTGACTCTTTGAATCTGATTAATAATACTCAATTGTATGTAGAATTTTTCAAGAGATTTAAAATAATAAAAAAATAACTTCATATTAAATATTAAACTTTCTATATCTTTAGAAACATTTGATTTTTACGAATTGTGTAAATAAGTTTAGTAATTTTAGAGAAGACAGGCTATTTTGCTATCACTATATTAATGATGATATAAGCACTTAAAAAAATCTTAATTATTATTTTGGCATGAGGACCACTTAAATCAAATTTTTAATTTCTCTTTTCATTTTTATGGCATTTTATTTTATTATTTCGAAGAAAATAGACAAATAATCCTTTGTCAATTATATTTTAAAATAAAATAAACTTTTTTCTGATTTCTACTTTTATATTTTCTTTCCTCCCAAAAGGTTTTCTTTCATTTAAAATGTAAATAGATTGTTAAAGTTAAATACTATTGGTACATTCTTTTTTCAGGTTCTCATACATCACTAAGGACAATATATCCGAAGATCGACTGTCTCCTAAGAGTGGTTTCTATTCCATCATCGCCTACAACGATTCCAAACTGTGCAATATATTATTTTCCAATGAGTTGAATAAGCGACTGTCCTCTAAAAATGTGTTCTCCAATGCAGTGCATCCTGGTAATCTGGTCAGCAGCTACTTGCCACGTAGTTGGTGGCTGTATAGGCTTCTCTTTGCATTCGTTAGACCCTTCACAAAGTCTTTAGTAAGTTGGGTTACCGTTTGATTGACCTTTTAATACACCAATTATTTATTTTTACCAGGTTAGATAATGTTTCTTTATATTCATATATATTGCTAGAACTACATTTTCTAGTATAGACTTAGCTAATCATTTTTAATATTATACTAGGATTAAGAAATTTCAACTCCAATTTTTGATTTCCAGCTAAGGTACCAGCATAGCAGTATTTGTTAAAAAAAAATTTAATATTTTTGGCTACTTGCTTGCGCAAATAAAAACAAATTTTTCATAAAGAAAGGAGGACATAAATTTTTTTATATCAATTTCATGTTATTAAACCATTTAATGTAGTTAATGCAATTAGTTATTTTTCTAGTTAAACTTGTGTGTGTTTTTCTACATTTTTATCCACGTTAACCCTTCTCCTTATTATCTGTCCTCTAAAATTTTAATTATTTAAACAGTCAGGGCTGGATTTAAAGATTTGCCGCCTGTAGGCTTCTATTGATTTGCCGCCCTTGTCACAATATTTTGGGAAAGGTAGCTGGTTAGCTGCAAAATAGGTTTATGCTGCTTAAAATATATACATGTTGCGTTGGGTGCCTACTCATGTTTCAACTTTTCACTTGACTTTGGTTCTAAAATACAACGTCCATTGCTAATAGCCCTTGTGTAGCTCTAATGCAATGATAATTCAAACTAAACTAAAATATATACACATGTTAGAATCATTTATGTATCTTTACACACTAAATGAAAAGTGAAATAGGCGGATTTTATAAACTGTACTTCTATTTTTCTTTGAGCTTCGAAATCCGGGAGGAGAGGGTGTAATTGGTAGCAGCTACCATGTTTACTACGAAATATAGTACTATATATATGCGTTTATGGTTCACTTATTAGTGTGAATTATTTGTTTTTGTTCTTGAAAATATTATTATCTTTATAATATTTTTTTATGTCGAATGCCGCTTTAATTGGTCGTAAAATTTGCCGCCCCAAAATATTTACCACTCTAGGCTGCAGCCTACTTAGCTTATTTCAAAATCCTTTAAACAGTATACCCTCTTGTATTTTAATGGATGTAAATTATGCTACTTACCAAAATATCCTTGCCGTCCCGCCGGCGCAATGGTTAAAGTGCTAGCCTTTGGAGCTGCTTTGCTAGGGTTCAAATCCCGGTAAAGGCATGAATGTTTGTGTTTGTCAATAAATGTTGTTATTTGTCTATGTGTTTGTAGCGTCCTTCTTTGTGTGTCTCTTATAACTGTCTCTTCTGGCGAGCGGGGTAATGGGCTAAAAAAGCCTACACTCTTCCCTTCTACAGGGCACAATCACTGTCATTTTTTTTACCAAAATATCCTCGTATTTAAGTATAACCAATTTACTATGCATTCTTTTCTATCAACAGGCCCAGGCTGCTTCCACATCCGTGTACTGTGCGGCTGCCCACGAACTGAATGGCGTGGGGGGAATGTACTTCAACAACTGCTTCAGGTGCAGGCCGTCCAAAGCTGCGGAAGACGAAGACCTTGCTCAAAAGCTCTGGGACTTGAGCGAGAGTATGATTGCTAAAGTTGTCGATGAGAAAGTTCGCATGGATGGTGCTGATGCTCAAGGATCATCTGAATGACATGAGGATGACTTTAAATACTGGGGTGTGAAAGTTGTTTGAGGAATTGTTTTCGGTTTCAAGGTGTATAACTCTATTGCTCATTGAGCTACAAGGGAAACTGGAGTGAAGTGTCAGCGAGACGAAAACCCACTCGCATCCTCTTGAGAGAACAGGGCAGAAAAGGACTATTTTCTCTACACTTGTATGCAATGCTTGTATGAGACCCTTCTATCGTAATTGACTTGGGCTCCTAAATGTACTTTAACATTTTTAGTTCGAAAGAAATTTACTGGAGTGAAGTGTCAAAGAGTCGAAAACCACTCGCACCCTTTTGAGCCAATGGGGCAGAAAATGCCTATTTTCCCTACACTTGTATGCAATGCTTGTATGAGATCCCTCTATCGTATTGACTTGGGCTCCTAAATGTACTTTAACATTTTTAGTTCGAAAGAAATTTACTTTCTTTAACTTTAAATTCCAACATTTTTAAGAAATAACCGTGTGGATCACTAACTAAGAACCAGCGAAGAAGAACCCAATAGCGAAATAGGCAAGTTTCTTGATTTTCTGCCCTGTTCGTTTCTGCTGCAGTGCTGTGTATTCCTCCGCATTTTGTTATTGAACCGGCTGTTGCTGCCCTGTTCAGTGAATCACACATCTCATTCCACTTTTTTTCTAGCTCAATGCTACTGCTAAATTGGATTTATAACTCAAAAAGCAAGTTTTTTTTGAGAAAATGCTTGCTGTGGAGGTGTTCAGAAATTTGTATATATTTTTGGAATGGTGAAGAATCTTTAAAGCTCAGTAATGACTCTCTGTTATTTTAATAGTCATAAAATTTCCGTTCAATTATAGTTTTTTTTTTGGAGTTATGACGTTATTTTGTAATTGTTTTATTCAAATTTTATTTATTTTTTTAGAATAAATTATTGTTTGCTTTTAACTTTATATGTGTCTGTTCTTTATATACATATATGTTTTTTTTTTTTTTCAAAATGCTGTGCAACGTACATGGTATTTGCAATGACAAGCATTATCAGGTTAAAAATAGAAGTCCTGAAAGAACTATCGTTTTCGATTACTTATTTCAAAATGCTGTGCAACGTACATGGTATTTGAAATGACAAGGGTTAAAAATAGAAGTCCTGAAAGAACTATCGTTTTCGATTACTTACTGAAATTCTTTGCAAAAAAAAAAGTTTCAAACGGAAACTAACACCTAGAACCGTTTCTACAAAAGACTTATACACCTTAGATAAAATTGCCGACACAATATTATTCAGTTACAATTTAAAATATTTAAAAGACAAAATTGACTATTTTCATTAATTTTTTGGCGAAATAAAATCGTATTCTTTATTGTTTGCTAAATTTATTTGCAGTTCGAAGAGTGTAAGTAAAATGGCTTGGGTCAAATCCTAGCATCGGACATTTGGAGCACTGAAATTAAATGTCACCAAATAAAATGATGTGAGCTTTTTTTCTTAAATAAGTATCAACATGAATAAAGCCCGATATTTTCGAAATATTAAGGAATAAAAAATTGTCGAACCGGTAGACAGATGTCCGTTTGGATGTACAGACGGACGGACAAAAACTATGGAAGATAGGTATCTGATGTCATACCTGTCTTTAAAAAAAATAAAAAATTAATTTCCGACGAAAAGAACCGATTTCGGAAGGAGTTAACGACATCTTCTGCATGTAAATACATACTTTTCCATTTTTTGTAAAAATTCTTTCGAATTAAAATTAAAAGAAGTAAGCTAAAAATTCTAAAAACTGCTTTCCAATTGAAATAAAAAGAAAAGTAAGATATTGAAAAGAGGAATATAATGATATGATTTTCAATTCTTTCCGTGGAACAATATTAGCCGTACATAAGTTTTTTTTTAAAAAAATTTCTTAATTTTAATTTTATTCCTGAGAAAGCTATCCCGGACTGCCGTTATAATTTGATTTGAAGAACCAATTATGGAAAATTATAATATAAATGTTATAATATTTAACTACAATATCGTTTCCCATTGGTGAAAATCCCACTAATGACCATAAAAAAATTTCAGCTAAAAACATATTTTCAAATATAGAAATAATAGCACTCTGTTCCTCCCTTTTTTTAAATTTGAATACAGGTGTCATTATGTTTCCATTTAAATCTCTCTTTAAACTGCGAATGATTATTTTTATATGCGATGCACATTGAAATAACTGTTCATAAACGGGGAGGTTCACGAAGATTAGACAATTTTCACGGACCTCCCACATACTACAAGACTTTTTTCCAAACGGGATTTTTGCCAGTTCTGAAGCTTCACGCTCTGACTTACGAGGGAAAATATCCACTTTCACAAACGGTATAACTTTTTTCGGATGTAGCATTTTAAGTTCCTTTAAGATAACAGTTCTTGTCTATTTTCGTTTCTATCTTTTGGATTGTGGTTGACTAACGCTGTGTTAAAACTTTCTATTCTACGTTCATCTTGTATTGCACTTGGCAGTTAAACGATGTAGCCAAATGGGTTAAAGAAATTTGGTTTCCGTCTTAGTCTTCCTATAACCGAGTCCTGCTCGACAAAAGAATACGACATCGTGTATATGGGACTGGTATATGGAACACGTTTTAAATTATACGGAGTCTCGTTGCCCATTTTCCACGTGTTACTTCAATCTATGAGTAATAATATTTGAATGAAGCTGTAAGCCTAGCACTGCGACCAAAGCTGCTACGGGCAGGTAACTGCAGTAATAATGACTTGAATTATTGTTCAAGCACTGATATACTCTATGAATTGAGAAAACATACTGAGAGAAAAATACTAATTATATCATACGAGTATTGGCCCGTCCGTGACCGAGTGGTTAAGGCATCCGCCTCAAAAAACAGGGGGGAAATCTAAATTTTTTAACTAAAATTTGAGGTGAAAAAAATTGGGATTATAACTTTTGAATAAATTATAACAATAATTTTTTCAAAACTTTACTTGTTAAAAAAAAAGTTAAAAGGAATTTTGAAACATCTAAGAATGTAAGCAGAGACGAATTTAGTTTCAATTTATATAATAAAATTGTTTCAGTGTGAATGTTATTTTACCATGTTTTTCATATTTTCATTTAATTCAAATAAAAGTTATTCAACATTTCAAAAGACATGATTTTACCATCTAACGATTAATAAGTGCGAACTTAACTTCGTGATAAAAAAAAAAAAATCACAAGAGGATGATTACAAATGGAATCATTGGGGCGAAATTTTTTAAACCATGCGCTCCCCTAATTGTTTTGAGCAGCGTACTTCAACTTAAGAAACCAAGTCGTTATTTCTTTAAAATCTGCACAGAGAAGCGCGAACTAAAAAAAATACAGGGTCTGTTAAGGGTTCATCTAGATGCCGTTCTGTTCAAACATATTCTTTGTTTTCTTAACGTGTGTGGGTCCTGTTTTTTTAGTAGGCGTGAATTGGACGTGGCAGGGGAGCACTTTTTCTTGTTTTCAATTTAGCCTGACAGTAAACGGTTCATTGTTTGTGGGAGTTTATTTACGTAACTGACTAATGCGTATTAAAATGTGGAGGGGGATAGGTGAACCTGTCGGGATGCGCCTTTGTCAAGTGCAAAAAGCGAAAACAACCGACTCCCATTTGAAAGCGATTTTCTGGTGGCAAATAGGTTTCTTCAAGTACATTAGCACAACTTAGTGACGCATAGTATCTGATGGATTATGATGACTATCTTTGAAAAGAACCTGTAGTATTTTTTTTAGTGTCTCATCTGTTATCGATCGTTGCAACTCGAGATTTGAGAGAACAATAGTAGGTTTTCCGGATCCGGATAGCGTGTAGATCTAGTGCGACGATAACTCAAACCTAACCGGATCCGGATAGGAATTCCGGAATTTTGGCCTGCTAGAATTTTCTTAAAGCAACGTGAATTGGTAAAACAGGTTTTTTTTAAAAAAATTAAAGTTTGTCATGCAAGTTAAAGTGCTGTAAAATGAGAAATATTAGTAACTAGCAGTATGGTCCCGCCTTACTGGGAACCCGTTAACTTCGCATTGCTTTTCCTTTTAGAGGCATGCTTACTTGTGAAAATACACTCAAAATCAGAACAAAATTAAATTCGTGTTGGCGCATGCACACTTAAAAAAGCAAACACTAATAGGGGATGAAGCAGCCTTAGGGCGAGCGCATATCTCGACCAAACTCAATCAATCAAAGTAATAGAGGATGGCGTCAAGCCCCCGTTTCGGCCCGGTCCATGTATTTTCAAGCCCTGCTATGGTCCCGTAATCCCACGTGGATGACGTTTTCTTTTCAACTAATTATATTATTTAAAAATCACAATCAAATATGAAAAAACTAAGCCTCAGGTGCACATGTAGGTATTAAAAATTTCGAATTTTTTGCGGTCTGTGTAGGTCTTTTGCGATCCACAGACATACAGACAGACCGACAAACAGACTCTTTCTTTTATTATTATAGATAAAAAAAAGAATAAGAAAAGTGACTAGGGATACACTACGATTGCGTTAGGTGCCCTCGCAAAGGGACTTTCGGAAAGGGAAGTCGGAGCCTCGGGACCTCGGAAGGAACAAAGGGACCTCGGAAGTGAGTAAATACTTCCAGAGAAATTGTGAGAGCTAAAAATGGCGTTGAATAAATAAAAATCCACTTATAAAACTGTTTATTGGAAGCCGGATAGCCTAATCACTAATTTACTATGTCCACACTCTTAAAACGAACGAGCGATTTTAACTCTGATTAATTTTCACTCCTCCAGTCTGGAAAATGCGCTTCTCCTTTTGGAGTGGATCCTTTGTGTGTTAAACCTCCTACAGGATCACTCCAAACGAGTGATTTTAACTCGGTCTGAGTTAATATTCATGCCTTTACAGTGTCGAAGATGCACTTCTCCAACTGGAGTGGATTTCACTCTTTTGTTTTAAGAGTTATATTCGTTGGAAAATTCGTCTCAGCCTAAAACTACCATTTTTTTTTCATCTTTTGAAAATTTATCTTTTCGTTATGTCCAATTGGCATTCGTTTGGGCCGTTATTGGCTAACAGCCAATTGAACATAAATTAAATTGTTAATTCCAAAATGGGCTGCTGCTGTCCATCAATGGCTAATTCCATTTGTGACAGACATGACATAAGACAACTTTCTTGGCTCTTAAAAAGTACTAAATGTTAATTGACTGTTAAAAAAAATACAATGGGGTGATGCAAATAAAGGTCTTGATTATAATAAACGCCGAAATTTTCATTCAAGAGAAAATACTTAAAATTAATTGGGTTAAAACATGCCGTGACTGACATGACAAAATTGAGTCACAGATTTTGAGTGACATTATATTATTACCATTTGCTCTTAACTGGTATGCATTTCAAGTCTAGAATTTTTTTGGAATCAATATAAGATTCTGATGTACCAACCAGAAAGAAAAAAATTAAGAAATTTTTAAATAGTAAAATATTATAAATATTTATTAGCGTGACTGATATGACAAATGTGACAGACATGACAAAGTTTTGATGTTCTATATTTAACTCAAATTTTAAATTTAATGTTCGAATTTTTTACGAACTGTTTATTTTGAGGTATAAAAAGAGAAAATAAAGTGTCACAAATTTTTGCCGAGTAGATTTTGTTTAAAATAAGAAAGTTGAAATTTTAAAAAAATGATGTCCATGGCGCATTTTCGTGGAATCAACCCAATCAGAAAAAGAAGACAGAGTGAGACTCTCTCGGAGTAATAAATACCACACTAGTTATTAGTCAATGCGTTGTGATGTCAGATAAACCCAATGAGCTCTAAATGATTTCTGAGCTTAGTATATTTTTAGTAGGTTGAAAAACTATCTCTCTTTTATGTGGGGCACAAATAATCCACCTCAAATGCTTACACTCTTAAAACAAACACTCCTAATTTAACTCAGTCTGAGTGGATTTCACTCCTCCAGACTGGAAAATGCACTTCTCCTTTTGGAGTGGATCCTTTGTGTGTTAAACCTCCGACAGGATCACTCCAAACGAGTGATTTTAACTCGGTCTGAGTAAATATGCATGCCTTTACGGTGTCGAAAATGCACTTCTCCAACTGGAGTGGATTTCACTCTTTTGTTTTAAGAGTGTACATATAATCATTTACTGTCAAAATCAGTGGTTACTTTTTTGTAGAAAAAATAATGGTGCTATTTTGTAGATAAATGAAATGAGAAATTCCTTAATATTATATTTTTCTTTCTTAAGGTAGAAAATTAAATATCTATGCACAAAAAAGGGTGAGCTAGCCTCTGCCTTCCCTATCATTTATGATATTGTAAAGTCATTACAAAAAAAATAGAAAGAATTTGAAAAATATCTCATAAATCACAAGGATGTGTGAAATTTCTACTGGACATCGGAAAACGAGTATCAGACTTAAGTTTATATCTTTCTACATCGTTTGAAAATCTATGAATCCATCCTTTTAACGCAAAATCCAAAAGATTTAGAAAACGACCGTGTTCGGTGTAATCAGGATGGAATAAAGCTTATTTCTCCAATGTTTTACTCAATGTTGTCTCAGTAATGTTTTACTCTACACCTGAGGTCTCTTATCGTCGATATTTATTTTTAGAATATCGCACAAAACTGTAAAATAATATTGCTACGGAACTTAGAACCTTGACTTACGAACATTTATAAGTGAGTTATGGTCACTTGATTCAATAAGAGACTTGATCCCTAGATATTAAAGCATATAAAGTATGCATCTAAATTGTCAATATTTCTAATGTCAATTAATATTTAATTTACAAATCAATCATCTATATTTTTACGCGTAATATGCTAACACTATATTTCTGATAATTATGCAATATAAATAAGCAAAGATGTTTAACTTTAATTTAACAACCATTTTTCCTACACCTGAAAACTGGGACACAAAATCCCAATAAAATTGAGAAAATAAATCCTGGGAAACAATTATCTTCAAAGATAAAATTAATTAGTCTAAAATTATATTGGCCACTCATTTTCTGATTTTTAAGTTTCATTTTTGTTAGGTCAATAATAATTCAATGTAATTTTTTTTTCATTTTGCAAGTTGGTCTTTTAAAAGCTAGCTAGAATTTTCTAGCTAGAAAGCTTTTCTAGAATCAAGTCCTTCATTGTAGAACGATCAAGTCTCTCTTCAATCAGTGCATATTACTTCTATTTAATCAAAGTTATTGGGCTTGAGAAATTATCTTTATTATATTGACTACATTGTGTGGGTGAGCATCAAACTTTAATATTTTGAGTACAGTAAAATATGTATAATAGGCATTGAATTATTATCAATGTTAGTCTCTACGCTTATACCTATAAAGTAGTTGATATAAACAGGGAGACTTTCTAATGACCTTAAGTAACTGAAAATACATTTCTGTGGCGTTTAACTTTTTTGAAAATAACTTTTAAGCAATGCTTGGTATGACTTTATGAGCTTCTTTATTCGTCCCGTTCCCTCGGTTCCTTTATTTACTCTACACCCACAAAAAACTCTCTTTAGCTCTTTTGTTTTCACCTGGGACAAAGGCATTCTGCAATTATAATAAATGTAACGTGAAGCAGCGTAGGCCCAGAGAATCCTAATAATTCCAGAGTTCTCTTGGAGTACCGACCGCCACCAAACAGATCATGTTAAAAGAACATATTTCTTCTCGTCGAAGACAATGCGGAACTTCACTTCAATAAACAACGGAGGACTCTGACAGGGGTGAGGAATTCGTAGTAGAAGAAGGCCAGGCCATAGAAGCCCTTGCCAAAGAACGTAGGGACATTAGTTGTCGGCTTTTAAGTTGGTTTCTGGGGCCGATACAGACCCTAAATCGAGGAGGTAGGCATAAGGATGTACTCTGTGAAAAAAGTGTGAAAACAATCGGTGGACGCCAAGGTGATATAATAGGCCCAAATAAACACCCATTTGCATCAACAAACGTAAAATTACAAAACTAATTGTCTTTTAATAGCAAAAGTATCTAATTGGCATGGGTACTTTCCATGAAATTTGAATTTCCATCCACATAGAGCTCAGAATATTTATTATGAGCATATTTATGCATTACATACTTATATTTAAAATGAGCTTACTATTTATAAGAATAATTATATTGAAAATTCGTAGAGATTGCCTCCTAGGTGATGCCACAAAAAATATGTATCAGTATTGTAAATTTGTTGTTTCAGAAAAAGGTTTTATCCACCAGAAGCTGCCCCGCTAAAACTACATTTTATTTTAATTTGTTTCATTAACTTTTTTTTATAATCAGTGTCGTATCACAATTTTGGTTACCTGCTATAATATAGTACTAAATGATTCTTCAAACGCTTGTTGGGCCTATTCAGCGAGTGATGAGTGGTTTCACTTGATAAACCGCGCTTTGCATTCGGTTTGATTAGACGACATTTCCATGGGTTTTCTTACCTCCATACTCTAGAACGACACTAAGGGAATTTTTACATCAATTCATTTGAAGAAGAAACTACAAAATTAATTAGTAGGGTATTTGAAGAAAAATGTACTATTGTCTTCAATGATTCGGCTATAAATTATTATAGTATATACCGCGTTTAATGAATAGAAACAACATTACATAAAATACTAGTTTGATTCAGACCATCAATAAAACTACGTGTTATTCGTGACGTACATGCGTGATGTCATTCAGTTCTGAACAAATACAGTGTCGTGTTTGTGATTAAAATCATCTTTTGAGATTGGTCTTATTTTAAAGTTTACCATTCCTATAAGAATAAATCCGAGTCTTGCAAGGGTAAATCCGTGTTAATGAATGTAAATAAAAAAAAATCATTAATAAAAAGTACGAATAATTCTTGGAAGTGGCAATATTTTGAAAAATTATTGTTAGGCAAAGATGAGTTAAGAAAAAAAAATCTGAAAATACACCCATTTCCCTATATAAAACTACGGTGCTTTTTTCGGTCACTTTTCTTTTATCGTAATTTATGTGATTCATGTGTGCAATATAGTACCCTCAAGAGGACAAGTTTAGTACCAGATTCCAATAACCAAATAACAGTAAGCAAACTATTGAATTATTAGTCTATAAAAATTAATCCCAGAAAAGGATTCGAAAAATACTAACAAATTCATTCATAAATCTTCCTAACAATCGTGCATATTCTGATGGACTGTGCTATAGAGCGATAAGCACATAATGCAGAAGCTTCTCACAACACCTTCGGAACGTGTCACCAGCTGGTAAACCTACGAAATGGTACAGTTCATAATTCAGTGGATATACGGGGCATGGAGTGTGTACCGAAAGGAGTCTCCGCTTAGTGGAAATGTTGCATCTTGTTATTTATACGCCTCGTAAACCCTAGGATTCGTGTAAGAACGCTAAAGAAAGAAATATTTGTTTTTTTTTACCTGTTTTACCCTTTCAGTCCCAGTGATGCCGTTTGGCATCATCATGTTTCTGATCATAATAAAGAAAAAAATCGGGTTGACATCTATTGATATTTAAAAAAATATTTTCGCAGAGAATTTTTTTTTTTGAAGAATCGAATGGTGCGCTTTTTGATATCATAAATGGCTAAAGACGATCAGAAAAAAATTGCAAAATGATGATGCCAAATTATCATTGGGACTGAAAGGGTTAAAAGTATCGATTTGAGTAAATAAATAAAAATACTGGCGACTTACAGTGTTGGTCTGTTTCGCAGTCCAATTCAAATCCTTATAAAAAAATCATTTTTGAAACCATTGGTTCGTTATATCATAGTTTCATTTATTAACAGCTACACTTAGCCTGACGGGATTTGCTTCTGCTTTTCAACCAAGAAATCATCATTAAATTTTCAATAAATTATTTTTTTTTATTTCCGTTACTTTTATTTGAAAAACTATAAAAATAAAACGGACACTATTTTTAAAATTTTTATTGCTAAATAGATGAATAACAAACTAAACTGCACTGCGAATGCAGTATGTCTGGTCACCCTAATTATATTATAAATTTGTTTCCATAACCTTTTTCTCTTTTCTGTGATAAAATCTAACTCTATCATGAATTTTTATTTAAGAACCTTTTAATTATGGTTTTGGATTAACATGATACAGCTGAACTTTGGTTTTGAAACAAAAGTGACAAGAAGACAATGTTGAAGCTTTGGGGTAACCAAAGTAACTTATTAATTCAAGAGACAAACATGGATTAATTAAAATTAAAAATTTCTCAATGCATCGCAAATTGGATTTTATACATCAAATTATTTTCATTAGAATATTATACTGCAAAATCATGCAGTTATGAATCTAGGAGAGGCCGGGATTAATTTTCTATGTTAACTTCTTTTTTTACTTTTATTTATTTTGAAGTAAACTAAACAAGGTGTCATTGTCTTCCTCACATTCTTATCTACAAATTAGCGTTACTGCTTTCCTAAAAAGTAAATATATTTTTTGGCAGCATGTGGTAAAAAATGCAAGCATGTTGAGCTGGTAAATGGGCCCCGTATGAGTGGTAAATTTTCCCAGACTGCCAAAAAGTAATGGGGCGAATTTTCCAACTATTTTTTTAAAGATCTTATACATTTGAAGAAAATTTAATATTTTTTTTTACTCTGACTTATTGTAAACTGAAATATCTCAAAAGAGTATACCCTGAATATACGTACCCGGACTCCCCTATGTACATAAAAATAATTATTTATGCAACACGGAGTAATAAAACTCTACTAAGTTCAATAAAACTCTACTAAGTTCAATAAAACTCTACTAAGTTCAATAAAACTCTACTAAATAATCTACAATTTAAATATTAGAAAATGCATTTTTACAATAAAATAAGTATACATGTCATCCTAAAAGCAAAAATATAAAACGATTATCATTTTCACGCTTATAACACATCGAAGAAGTCTAATATCCGATGTGACCCAGTAAATGTGGTTTTGCTTTGCATGCTGACTTATAAAGGAGAAGCATTGAAGCAGTGCGTTAATGTGTGGTTTGCTATGGTTGTCCAAAAGTTGGCAGTAGTCGGCAACCTTTTTCGATGATAGGTCCAAAAATTTGTTTTGGTTAGGTTAGGTTTGAAATATCGTCGCACTAGAGCTACACGAGGGCTATTGGCGACGGGCGTCGTATTTTAGAGCCAAAGTCAGGTGACGAGCCAACACCTGAATCGGCACCCAACGCAACCGTTAAGGGCGACATCGTACGCAGCGTTAGGACTTTGAAGGATATTTAACGTGCACTCCCTTACACGGGGTATTATTCGTCGGACATTTTTGGCTGCACGGGCCGTTTATAGGTCGGCAGCTATTTTGGCGATGCCCGGACCCGAACCTGGGACCTTCCGCATGCTAAACGAGTGCTTAACCGACTGGGCTCCCCAGCCCCAAAATTTGTTTTGGAGAAAGTTTCGCGACGCTGGGAACTGCTAATTTGTGTAGGGGAAAGTAGTGAACGTGATGTATTTAGCTTTAATAATCAATCTTCGATTAATAATTTAAAGCGATAATATTTCGTTTTGAAACACTTGAAAAATAAAACAATTTATATTACAATAATTTTCTATAACACACCTATAGGTCACAAATAAAATAAAGCTTCCAGTATTTAATTACGAATTATCTGCGACGCAATAAGATTATTACACCAAATAGGTTTTTTGAAGGGGCTGATTTTTGCCTACTTTTCTTTTTTTTTTAATTCGAAGAATTAACAAAAAATAAAAAAAAGTAGGTATTGACATGCGGTCGATGTCCGTCCGTCCGTCCGTCTGTTTGTCCGTACCCCCCTTCCAAAATCGGTTCTATCCATCCGATCTTAAAAATTCTTTTCTTGTTAGAAAGCTATGACCTCAGAGACTCGACTTTCATACTTTTTGTCCGTCTGTCTGTACGATCGGACGGACATAAAGCTACTATTTGTCGACGAATTTTGCATTGAATTAGCATTGAAAGTCAATTTCGAGTCATTTAAATCGCTGAATGTAACTGCAAATGCTTCGGACAAGTGATATACGTCATAAAATTCAGCGTATCCAAATGAGAATATATTGAAAATTTCAGAAAAGAATTCGAATTCTAAGTACTTCAATTATTTAAAAAACTTCAAAATTTATTGCTCATTTAAAAAGCATAGGAAGCCATTTTTATTAGAATTAAATCACCATTGCCATCGCAACAATTGCTTGAGAAACTTTAATTCTTTTAGACAATAAATTAAAATAAATTTATTTTTGAGACATCGATCAATTTAAGATGACGTCAAATATATATTTCACTACGAGATCTTTGTATGTTGATATAAATTGTTTTCATTCTATCTAAATGCGATGAATATTACATATTTATTCTTTGAAATATAAATTTTTGCAAACGATTTAAGTAATAATTATTTAATTCTCGAAATAAAATAAATGAAACTAGCTGAATTTAGCTGGTAAATGTGTAATATAGAATTAATGCTGTGTTTGGCGCCTTTTTACCTGTTAAACACAACTGTTGTTTGAAAGCAGGTTAAGTCGGGTTAAGGGGGAATGGGCGCGCAGGACCGGGGGTCTCCGAACTCAATTGCCTCAATGTTAATCCAATGGGGAAAAACTATTTTCTTTGCCACATTTCTCCGGCTGTATTGGATATTTTTACAAGCAGATTTTTTATGTGATAAATGTAGCTGACTTACAGGTCTCTATCTTCCCACTTTTTGAAATTGCTTCGAATATTTTGTGTAAAATAATTTATTGAATATTAAAAAAAATATTCGTACTAATTTCAAAAAGTGGGATTGTTGGGACCTGTAAGTCAGCTACATTTATCACATAAAAAAATCCGCTTGTAAAAATATTCAATACAGCCGGAGAAATGTGGCAAAGAAAATAATTTTTTCCCATTGGATTAACATTGAGGCACTTGAGTTTGGAGACCCCCGGTCCTGCGCGCCCATTCCCCCTTAAGTGACAGATTCTGTTACAAACCTACTTGTTTATTTACATTTATTATTTTAAGTGCATTTTGGAATAGTTTTATGGGTTTTTTCTACGAATAATTAAATATTTATTTATAACTGCAAATAAATCATGCGGACGATAAGTAATATTTATTTTACTGGCGATGGAAAATAAATGAAAATAATTGGCTTTACGAAGTTGAAATTATAGCTGGATGCTGTGGTTAGTGAAATTTATTCTTTTGTATATAAATTTAATGTAGAAACGGTTGTAATGTCACTTACTGTAACGATCCTATTTTTTCAAGATAATAATTTTAGTAAGTATTTAAGTGACAGGAAAGTAGGCTATTTTAGTTCTTTTAGAACTTCTTGTTTTCTTTAAAATAGTTACGAATGTAGATTACGTCACAATTTAATCCAAGGATAAAACCATACTACTTTGGGGAGTTATTGTTGCGAATAAATAAAAAACAATAGTTGTCAATAAATCTTCAGCAGTTTTCATTTCCTCATATATTTAACCCTTTAAGTCCCAGTGATGCCATTTAGTATCATCATCTTTCTGATCATAATTTGAAAATATAATAGGGCTGACATTTATTGGGATTAATAAAAAATATTTTTTAATGGAAAAAGTTTGAAGAATCGAATGAATATGTGCTTTTTGATATCATAAATGGCTACAGACGATCAGAAAAAAATTCTAAAATGATGCTGCCAAATTTTCATTGAGACTGAAAGGGTTAAATATGTTAGGTAGTTACTACAGATATTTTTCCTTCGAAAAGAGAAAACAGCTTCTCTTCAAAAAGAACTTGAACTAAATAAGTCTCGCATAGATGCAGAAGAAACACAAAACGGAGAAAGAAAAAAAGTTTGGTATTTTCGGTGATTTTTTCCACCCCTTTCCTTGTGAAGGCGTAAGTCTATAAACCGGATAATAAACGAGAGAGTTAAACTTATTCCAAGCAAGTGGGGGTGTTGCACAAAAGTGTGTGCTCTGGCGTGATTATTGACTTAAGTTTTTATTGCCAATTCGCGCCATGCCTATTTAGGGAGCACTATGACAGTTCAGAGGTCTGGAGTTAGTAGAGGATTAACATGGGATTTGTGCTATACAAAGAAGTGTTGAGACGTTATTGAAATTTAATCTTTTTTAAGTCTTATGTTATTTTGTGTTGATTAATAAGCGATATGTGGGCTAAATAAAATAATATGAAGAGGTTGTTCGGTTAAAGTAGAATCCTATTTTCTAGTTATTTACTTTTATTTAAAGCAAATGAATAAAAGTATTTTTAATTGGATTGATTAATAGAAGATATGTTTTAAATAAAGCAATATGGAGTTTACAGTCAAAATGGGAAACTTCTATGTTTAATTTCAGAAAACCGCCCCGGTGGCGCAATTGTAAGGATGCTAGCTTTTGGAGCTGCTGGGGTCGGGTTCGAATCCCAATCGTCAATAACTGTTGTTATATGTCTATATGTTTGTGCCGTCTCTTTCCTTGTGTGCCTCTTGTGCTGTGTCATTTCTTGGGTTTAGTACAATAGACTTAAAGTCGCAGTGCTTGGCGACCTTGCCCCCCACCAAGAAAGTCATAAGTCATAATTTCAGAAAACTTATATGTACCATAATTAATACCATTATTAATTCATAATGCAATAACTAATTAAGAACACCATAATTAATTAAATAAATATTAAATTTACAATAATAGGCAATAATAGGCTGAAGGAACTGCAAGGTTGGTCTTTTTATTAACCCGTCAACTAAAATCCAAATTATTTTTGAAATCATCGACTCGACAAAACATACTTGCAAACGTTTCACTTATTAATAACGGTTTATTATAGAGATTTTTAATACGTGTGATTTTTTTTATTGAGATCTATTTTATTGAAGAGAGCAAAATGAATATTTTATTTACACTGTAACGAATTCTGACCATATTAAAAATGTTTGTATATGTATAATTTCAAATCACCTCGAGGCTTATACAATATACGTCCCATATTATACGTCTATAGTATCTCTAAACAACAAAACAACCTACTTGAACTGTACCCATTATACGAAACTTTAAAAGGGGGAAAAGATGAAAAGAAATGAAGGTATTGATTTGATACCGAGGGAAAATGATTTTGTTTTTCACTTTGAAGTTCTTTGGTAAAAACAACGCGACTCCCAATACTATCGATTACTCAAAATTCTTCGATACACTTGCTTTATAAGTTGATGCTTATTTTTCAATCACTTTGAGTGGATAGAGATTTACTCAAGAAATATAGAATTGAATGGTTTTCCTTTTTTTTCATACACAGAAAAGAGTATGAGACATTCAGTAGTTTTAGTTTTGCTGTAGATGATAAATTTTAATTTTTTCTTAAGTTATAAAGGCTTTGTGAACCCACATATTTAGTGTATTTAACTCTTTAAAGAAAGCAGCAAATTCGATACACACTAAAAATATATTCGATACGTATATAAATGCTCACGTATAAAATTTAATCTAGGCCCAATATTCTGATCTGGCATTCAACATAAACTTAATTTGATAGCAGCTGAGGTTTAGAATTCATCTATTAGATTTGAGTTCAAAATTACACTGTTTGCATCAATGTTTTTAGTGTTCACTGGCTGTGCTGTAACGCAGAAAAAAACTACAAAAGGCCGTCGTTACTAATACCACAGTTATTATTCTTTATTTATAAAGTTATGAATTTTTATTTTTGTACTGTTTTTCAAATATTTTTTTTTGTTAAGAACTTCTTTAAGACTTTCATTTTGTGCATGTGTGTCACATACAATAAGCATAGTTTGAGTTTTATACTTTCAAAAAGATCATTATGTGGCTTGAGCATGACTTAATCAATTTTAAGGCCACAGAAGGTTTTCTTGATGTCACGATATCCGTCTGGTATCGGCTTTTCTGAAGAAAATCAAAATGTACTCATACACGGCCTAAAATATTTCTGAGGTTACGAACAGGCTTTGTTCCTCTCTTGCTGAACAGTCAAAAACCCGAACCGGACGGAGAGTGTGACGTCATCCCCGAGAGCTTCTCTGCTCTTATTAAATTTGTAAGCTTTAGCTATGAGTAATGTTTTTAGTTCCGGTGGTTGCCAGTTAATTTTCAATAATAACGTTTACTAGAAGCGTCGTGTAGATAATAAGAAAACTATATCACCAAATCGGATTGTGTGGGTGGAAATTCAAGTGTTTGATCTGTGTTGATATTTTGGTTTCTGTATAAATAAAAACACTAAGAATGTTGGTTTTGGAATGTAGTAAAACATAATACTTTTCTTAGAACTAAAGGTTCCATTTCACTCGTATTATTTTTAAAGTAAGCCGTGGTTTGAGTTATTTTCCAATCAACTCACTTACTTACTCACTTTTTCGGAATGCAAAGAGGATATCTATTCTCCCGTTTCCACAACAACATACCATTGTTCATTCTGGTTCAGTAATTATAGTTCTGTCTACGATTAGATTAATCTCGCGCTGTGAACTAACTTTTTTTGTGAATTACATTGCGAAATTGATGACAATTTTCATCCCGAGGACACTAACCATTGTATTCCTGTCTTCGCCTGCTACAGAGTAAGTGATGTATGGATTATCCGTAAGGGGGCGATTTGTGTTTTTAGTTCCGGTGCTGCCAGTTCACTTACAAAAAAAAAATCGTTTACTAGAAGTGTCGCGTAAAAATAAGAAAACTATACCACCCAATCGGATTGTGTGGGTGGAAATCCTAGCATTTGATCTGTGTTGATATTGGTTTCTGTATAAAGAAAAACACTTGAAATGTTGGTTTTGGAATTTAGTAAAAACAAACTACTTTTTTTAGATCTAAAGGTTCCGTTTCGCTCTTATTATTTTGAAATTAAAAAACTGGAAATAAATTGATAGTGGCAGTTGTTAATTGGAGAAGACGTTTGGTTTAGTTCTTTTAGAACATTTTGTTGTTTACGATTAATTCACAACATTTGCCAATTAGATATTAGTATATCGTCAACTTGCTGATAAGTAAAATAATATAATTGAAAATAAATAAAATGAGGGTTTTTGGGATAATTTTAATATTAATACAGTTTTAGTATAAGCACATAATCAAGAAAAGATGTTTAATTTAAAAAATCCAAATTAAATTTTTAAAGATTTTGTTTCTTTCGAATTTTATATTTTAATCCATAATTTAAATGACAGAAGTCCTCTAAGAATAAAAATTAGAAACAGATAACTACATTACATTTAAAAAGTATTATGTTTGCAATCCTAGATCCTTAGTTAATGCAATTTAAAGCCTACTTTACTTTAAACTAGAAGATATGAAAAAAATAAAATTGCTACTTTTCTGTTATTTTAATTTATCATTAAAACTTTTATAGTTAGTCTGACCAGATTTTTTCCAGTGATGAACTTTAGAAAAACGAAATCATAGTTACATTTCATGAATCCTGTTTTATTTACGTTTTTTTGTTCGAAAATCTAAAATATAATAAAACGAAAACTATTTACTTAATTTGTATAACTAGATAGTTTTACAAACTAAACATTAAGTGCGAAATGGTCACCCTTCATATAGTACGGATTGGGAGATAAACAAAAAATAAGACAGTATCAGATGTCACAAAAAAAAAAATCAAAAATTAGGCTGTCATAACTAAGTAGAAACAGATCATCATAAAAACTGAAGAAATGCTATGAAATGAAAAAAAATGCAAATAATAAAAAAAGCTTTGAATGCAAAAAATTTTACTCCTATAGTACTTAGTATTCAAATATAGAATAAATAATCAAGGAATCACATTGTGTCACATTTTTTGAAGTCATTCCAAACTTATTCATGTGGCATATCTTAATTTTTCTTCAAATATTAATTTTCAATAAATAAATTTTATCATTTTATAGTTGATTTAACTGACTAAATACTAAATTTCAATGCTAATCAATTTTTCTAAGGACAAGTGAAGATATTACCGTCCGGACGTACAACAAAGAATAAAATATAGGTCTTTGATGTTATACATTTCTAACAGTTTTTTTTTTTTTTTAAGATCTGAGTGATAGAGCCGAATTTCGAAAAGGAGTACGGATGGACAGAAAGACTGATGGACATCTTCAGCATGTCAATACCTTCTTTTCTACATTTTAATTCGCGTGATTAAAAGGTAAGTAGGGTCAAGTGGGGTAAGTGTGATTGGGGGTAAGTGTGATAAACAGCTCTTGTAACTTTGGAAATCATTCTAAAAATCTGAAAGTTTGCAATATATATAACATTAGACCACTTATAATTAAACTAAATAGAAATATTGACCTTATTTTTTGTTTAAAGAAAGTTTTGAGCTTTTGAATTTAAGTGCAACTGTCTTCCTTTTATGTGGGTCTTTCTATGTGGGGTAAGTGTGATAAAACAGCAATGGATTTTGAAATGCAAATTTTGTACACTTAAAATTGGAATTCAAACATATAAATTTTTTTCTACATATGTATGTTTCTTATAATAATTCACTACCAATTTTAGGATTTGGAATTTACTTGAAGCAGAGAACGAATTTTCTTAATGAAAAATTCAGAAACCCTATCACACTTACCCCACTTGACCCTATGTTTAAAACTCCATGTATTCATACTTAAATTGAAAAAATATACTTTTGATGTCTTTTGTCGTGTGCAAATCTACTTCAAAACGGAATAAAATAAAATGCAATAAAATCATATGCTTACCAAGCATACCTTCCATACTTTTTAAAGCATTTTCTTACATACAATTTGAATTATGCTAAAATATAAAATTGTGCTAGCGAGTATGTTACAAAAGAACTCTTGTTATAAGACAATTGGAGTGTCATATAAGAGAGTGAAAGATTTTAAGAAGAATCTCGATAACTATTAGAAACTGGTAAGGAATTAGATAAATTTTGGAGCAACCTTGCTGGACCTCTGGCCTGTTGTTGGTCGACAATTTTTAGCCTACTTTTCTTTTTTTTTAATTCGAAGAATTAAAAAAAATGAAAAAGTAGGTATTGACATGCGGTCGATGTCCGTCCGTCCGTCCGTCTGTCTGTCTGTCTGTCCGTCTGTCCGTCCGTCCGTCCGTCTGTCCGTACCCCCCTTCCAAAATCGGTTCTATCCATCCAATCTTAAAAATTCTTTTTTTGTTAGAAAGCTATGACCTCAGAGACCCGACTTTCATACTTTTTGTCCGTCTGTCTGTACGAACGGACGGACATAAATCTACTATTTGTCGACGAATTTCCCATTGAATTAGCATTGAAATTCAATTTCGAGTCATTTAAATCGCTGAATTTAACTACAAATGCTACGGAAAAGTGATATACGTCAAAAAATTCAGCGTATCCAAATGAGAATATATTGTAAATTTCAGAAAAGAATTCGAATTCTAAGTACTTCAATTACTTGAAAAACTTTAACATTTAATGCTCATTTAAAAAGCATAGGAAGCCATTTTAATTAGAATTATATCACCATTGCCATAGCAACAACTGCTTGAGAAACTTTAATTCTTTTAGACAATGAATTAAAATAAATTTATTTTTGCGACATCGATCAGTTTGAAATGACGTCAAATATATTTCACTTCAAGATTCTGTATGTAGGTAAGCAATGTTTTCATTCTATTCAAAAGAGAAAAATATTACATATTTATTCTTTGAAATATAATTTTTTGCAAACGATTTAAGTAATAATTATTTAATTCTCGAAATAAAATAAATGGAACTAGTTGAATTTAGCTGGTAAATGTTTAATATAGAATTAATGCTGTGTTTGGCGCCTTCTTACCTGTTAAACACAACTGTTGTTTAGAAGCAGGTTAAGTGACAGATTCTGTTACAAACCTACTTGTTTATTTACATTTATTATTTTAAGTGCATTTTGGAATAGTTTTATGGGTTTTTTTCTACAAAAAATTAAATATTTATTTATAACTGCAAATAAATCATGCGGACGATAAGTAATATTTATTTTATTGGTGATAGAAAATAAATGAAAATAATGGCTTTACGAAGTTGAAATTATAGCTAGATGCTGTGGTTAGTGAAATTTATTCTTTTGTATATAAATTTAATGTAGAAACGGTTGTTGATGTCACTTACTGTAACGATCCTAGTTTTTTCAAGATAAGAATTTTAGTAAGTATTTAAGTAACAGGAAAGTAGGCTATTTTAGTTCTTTTAGAACTTCTTGTTGTATTTGTATTTGCAATCGGCTGCGTTTCAGTTTTGCATGGAGGCTAAAGATAAGCAACCGAAAAACGTCCAAATTGCTTACCTACTTATGAAAAACAGTGTTCAAATGTGCATACTGAATTGACAGAAATACTATTTATGTTTTCTTCTCAATGCACAAAATAATTTTACAGTCTTCAATATAATATGCACAAATATCCCACAACGACTTCATACACGAATCGACCAAACCTAAATAGGGGCAAGCATCACTACTTCACTATATAAGTCAAGTGGATTTGGCGCAAATACTAGGCTTTTTTTATATCAAACAGAGATAGAGGGATGTTCAAAATTATAAACAGTGCCAACAAGTATTCTAAAATAGCCGTAACATATAAAAAATATGAATACAAATTGCCGACTCACAACAAAATTAATTAAAAATAAATTTTCGATACTGGAAAAAAAAATATTTAACAATAAGTCGCCGAAAGTAGCATCCCTTCTCCTCACGGTTCATCAATTCATCTTGGCCCTTTTACCCAACCGGTCATTTAACTATCAAATAGTGACTTCACCGCATACTCGTCGTTGAGACCACCCAAAGTGGCCCCGCGTAAGTGTCGTCCGCAGACAACGTCACCGGAACTTTACGATGTCTCCTTGTCATCCCGGACACTCTTTGTGCCGGACCTTTATGGACATTTTAATCGCCCGACAGCCGGACATAAAACCCGAGTGAATGGCTCGGCCTGATAGAGCGGGGGACTGTTGAATGGACTATTGACCCTTAAATCAGAAGCCTTTACCGGATGTATTTCAGGACTATGGCGGGGATTAGGGCTGAGCACAATCTACCCAAAAAGCGAAGGATCACGTCTTGGGCTCGATAAAGATATCACAGGGGCGGGTAGCATTTAGGCTAATTGAGGCCAATTTATTATAGAATATAATTTAGAAACGAAATTTAGTTCCAAGGAACATTTGTGTACAAGAAATATATTTATATAATAAGTATCTAATGTTATTATTATATTTACTCATTAGAATAATTACATTTTTATTTATTAATTTTAATTTGTATTTTTACATTTTTTCCCTTGAAAATATAGTGTTATAATTTTACATTATATTATTTCATGAACATAAACAACTTTTGCAATGGGAATTCTTCAGATGATGTAACGCTCTAGTTTTTATTTTTCTACATACTGCGATTTCATTGATTGCTTCGGTTTCACTCTCAAAATATATAGATAAAAAAAAACCTTTACTTTCTATGCAAGTTTTCTTTAACAAATATTTTGAACAACCAACCGAACAGCAAAAGAAGTTGGCATTTAAAAAAATTAATAATAAGTGAATAATAATATTTTTAATAAACTCTAATATTTTTAATGTTTTTTAATAATAATAACATTTTTAAAAAACTCACTTTCGAACACCAAAATAAAAGTAATTCCAGAAAAACAAATGAAAACAAACCGTTGGAGCTGTTGTTATCCGCTATTTGAAACAACCCCATTGTTTCTTTCAGAGTAAAGAATACAGCAAATTTCGATTTTGGATTTTGATTTTTAAAAGCGACAATATTATTCAGTGGGAATATTTCTTATGTACGTATCTCTAAAATGCGATGCCATTTTTTTGTGGCAAAGTTTTTAAACAAGCCCGTTGAAATCAAAAAATATTTTGTTAAAAATGTAATAAAATAAAGTGTACCAAAATATTATATTTCTAAGCTGTCAATGTTCAGCCCATTAATTTAATTAACTTGGCACAAAAGTTTAATTAGAATTTTTACAGCATTCACTTATTCATGAAGATTAATCTTCAGTATAAAATAGTCTTTATAATAAATTCGATTTAAGAATAAATTTGATTCCTCGATTAAAAATATAGTTTATAAAGAACACAACTACTTAAAGGTATGCAGAACTACAAAATTTTACCTGTGAAATGTGACAAATAATTTTTTACACATCTCTTTTTCTAATTCTAAATTACACATGAATTTTGAATCGTTCATAAAATATTACAGAATTAAGAGTAATCCAACATCCGTGATTGTTGTCATGCATAGAAAATGAAAGAATGTAATGAAATATTTATGATTAAAGCCAGATGTAGAAAAATAAGAACTAAGTAGGGAAAAAATCGTCTGCAAAAACATTTTTAAAAACGCCAAGCGACTGCCAGGTGATTGCTAGAAACCCACGTGATTTAGGAACATATGTGAGTCACCCTTGTGGTTTGTCAGCCTACTCTTATCTGATTTTCAGGTCCGGTTACAATTAGCATAGTTCTAACGAAACAATAGAGATAAATTGTCATATGTAGCAACCTTTCTCCTCTTGGCGATTTTTGATGTTGAGGACGTTTTTGAAAGCTTCTTTAATAATGAATGAGCAGTCCATTCTATTAAATGTCTCTGATAAAACATCTATGGTAGTATACAAAGATAAACACTTTTAAGAAAGAACATCAAAATATAATTTTAAAAATGTTTTGGCATCAATAAAAAAAATTGGAATACCATTTGCGAAAAAATTGCAATGGGTTTGTTTCACGTGGTACGAAAAGAACACCAAAACACCAATGGAATTGCTATACAGAGAGCGTGACGTCACAAGAAACCAATTAGCTTGTTTTACGTAACTTATTACGAAAAACAAGCTAAAAATTAAAAGAAAACTTTAAAAAATTAAATTTGCAGACGGAAGAAAACCTAATAACCAATGATATTGCAGTAAGAAGAGTGTGACATCACAAGAAACATTAACATTTATAGGAATAAAATCAAATGGAATACAAAGGGTTTTTTTAGTAAGAACATTTGAAGCATGAAAACATACATAAACTAAATAATGACAACATTTTTAATAAGTTATTAAAATACAATTCGAAAAATGTTTTGGCATCGATAAAAAAGTGTAATATCGGCATTAAAATTTTATTAGGATAAAATTTAGGATGGAATGCGAAAGTGTATGATTTAAGACACTTGAAGGCATGAGAATATCTATAGAACTAATAAAAGGTGAGCCATTTTAAATATTTTTGTAAGCTGAAGTAAAACATTAAAAGTAACAATTGTTTATTTGAACTTCTTCTAATTATAAATTAGCTAATAATATTTCAACCCCATTCTTTAAAGATAATATTCTAATGCATGGTGGTGTGCGTGTAACTTAAAAAGCATACATTTAAATTTTATTCTTTTATTCTTCGATAGATATTGTCATGATAAATTAATAAAAAAAATTACTAATCAGTTTCAAAGCAAAATTAGGTTTTTTATTCGGTATTTTCATAAGCAATAACCCAGTTCAGTTTGCAATCGATGGAGAACTACATAGTAGCTCTAAATTTTAAGAATAAACTTCTAGGTTTTAATTGTTCTCTTTATTGTATCGAAAGAGAAGTTTGGAGAAATAAAATGGTGTATACTTCATTGTTTTTTGTCTATGCAAATTAAATGTATCCAAACACAATTCATATAAATTAAACATGTTATGCTTCACATTTATGTTTTTAGATTTTTTTTAAATAATTTATTTGATGTGAAATTTTAAGAACGTAAAAGTATTATGCGAAATTTGTTACTGCGGATAAAATAAGAATAAATAATTCACAGCATTCTGCTATAGTAAATCTAGTAAAATTTTCAACTACAAACACTTGACATAAATTTCAAACCTGTAGCGTCATTTACTTTTTTTTGTGAGCATTATTTATGCGTATGCGGGACGATACAGTTTTAAGAAAAGTAAAATTTTAAATGGACCATAACATTCGTAAAACTCCATGAAAATGCTTAAGTTTTGCATCGATGTAAGACCACGCAACTCCAGAGCTTTTAATGACTTTTTCTCCTTTATAATGAGAACGTAAAAATTGATTCTATTTTGCACAATATGTCAACGTCTCTAAATATTACTAAGAATGTCGACATTTGATCGAGCGTGTGAAAAATACATGCATTATTTGTACCTTCATTGTTATCTTAACCCTTTCAGTCCCAGTGATGCCATTTGGCATCATCACTTTCAATATTTTTTTCAAAATGTTTATGTCCCGTTATGACATCCAAACACACATCATTCGATTCTTCACACTTTGTTCTATCAGAAAATATTTTACATTAATCTCAATAGAAGTCAGAACTACTATTTTTTTTTTTTTAGAAAATAGTCAACAAGCTTGCTCCTGATTTTTGATAAGTTCACTTCAGTTCCACATATTTAAAACAAAATTTAAACTATTTCGGTTAAAATAATTACTTAATTTTTTTTTTAATAATATGGTCAGATACCTTAAAATATATAACTCTAAGTGTTTTTAGGTACTATATATATTTTTATTTTGTTTTTTTCCACAGTTTAAAAAATTTGGCATTGTTTCAAAAACCATATAAAAAATTCAAATGAATTTTTTTTCCTTGTGGAATTCGTATATTTGACCTAAAATAAGCTTATTTTGTGAATATCAGATGTTTCTGTAGTGTAGTAAATTTTTGGGACTGAAAGGGTTAAGGTGTAAAAAATAACGTGTACAGTTACTGAAACGTGATTTTTTTTTTGACTAAATAGCTTGGACTGAGATACATCGTTGAAAGCGAGAAATTGATTGATTGAAAAGACTCTTATATGCTTATAATGTTAAAACGGAACATATATATTAATGCTATTTTTGCACGTTTTTTATGTAACGCTTTTTTTTTTGTCTGATTTGCACAGTTGGGGTAACCTCCTACTTTCGTTTTAGAAATGTAACATTTCCGGCTGTCTTTTTATAGCCCTGATGACTCACCTCAACACACCCAATATCATTGTTTAAACATACAATTTAAAAAAATCTCTAGAATGCACGGACTTATTGTAGTTTAGGATGTTGAACAATGGACAAGCCTCATGATTAATTTTTTCGCTAGGTAAAACAATTCATTCTTCGAATGATCGAGTCAATGGTGTCGAAATGTTCTCTTAAAGTGCCAATATGTTTTTTCTTCTCGCCAATTTCAAACAACGACATTCTGTTCCGCCAAGGTGAGAACAAAACGCCACCTGAAATTCTACTTCGGTGGTCCTTTCGCGAGAGAAATTGTAATAGCTTTGTCAGTTCGACATAATTGCTATTAACCTGTAACTGCTGTTAATGGTTTTCACTTGCCTTCAGCAAAGTTAGCGTCCTTAGTAGGTTAACTTCAACCTGAAAGTCAAGATATTCTGGATTCAATCTTTGGAGCGACCACTCTCCGGATCATACACACACGTCGGAATATTCAACTTGCTATGCTAAAAAGTTGGATGAGGGATACTTATTTGCATTATTTAGATGAACTACTGAACTTATTATAACTGATATCGACCTTATAAATGCGATTATCAACCGTATGTTTAAACCAATGCAAGTTCAGGATCACGGTATTTAAAGGAGTCATTTTGAAATTGAAATATTTAGTTCCTTTAAACTCGATTGCCATAATAAGAACAGTGTTTTTAAATTAAACCGTGCACGAGGTGAAAACAGAAAGAAAACTAGAAAAGATAGTTGTGCATGTTATTAAGTAATTATATCCAAATAAATATTGTAAAATTGTATTATTGTCGTATTGTTAGAATAATATGCTTAATAAAGAAAACAAAACAAAATGACACCTTATTGAGCCTTACTACGGTAATTACCGGCCGGCGGCGGCGGTTCGAATCTACGAGTTCTGCTGGCGTTCTCTGAGAATTTCGACTTTAAAATAACCAATTAAACCACATTAAAGACTCAAATTCCTTATTATCTGATAGTATTCAGTAGTCCATTAAATGATGAGCACTGAGCTTATTACCTAGTGGAGTGAAGACTTAGAGTTATCATCCGTCCCTAAACTACATTGTACTCGTTTTGATGAAGAACTCACAAACCAGCAAATGAGAGTTGTGTACCTCTAATAATTGCAGCGTATATTCTATGTGTTTTTGACCTCTTGTGTTGCTTTTTGCATACTTCCACGGGAACGAAATTTACTACAGAATAGTATAGAAAGTCCCCACTCCAAGGTGTAATGAGTTCATTGATGATGAGAAAATTGGCTATAACTATAGCACATTATTAGTATGCTGATGGTGCGAGTTTTGCATACAGACCCTTCTCTTCCTCAAGCCACGAAAACCATGAACCGTAATTGTAAAGTTGTAAAAGGCCCCGGATGACCGAGTGGTTTGGACCATTAAGCCAGCATTCTGTGCGCTGTAACGGGTGCGGGTTCGTTTCCCGCCTTCATCCTGGGTGTACTTCCTTTATTTGTGACAGTAAAAATTCTTTCTGTGTCTGTCTTACTTGACGAAGGCTTATAAAACGAATCTCTGATCAAGCACACAAGCTGGAATATATATATATATATCTACCCTTACCCCAACGTTGCAAAGTTATACAACTTTACCAAATCAAAGCCAAGTAATGCATCAAATTAAGCATAACAGTGAACAGCCCTAGAGATATATTTGGAATCATTCGGGATCTTAATTTTAGATCGCAGTTCCCCACATCTGAGATTAATTATAGGTGAGGAATTAATTGTGGTGCGCAGCCCCGACGCCAGATCCTTCTTTTTGAATCCTGGTGCTGTACACTTCCTTTCCCCATCCATTATTAGTGTGAAATCTCTTGATAAATGGATGCTTTGGTTTCTTATTAATAGCATGTAACTCGTCGCATTGTATTAAGAAACAGAAATCATGCGGAGAGATTTGTCACAAGATAGCACTCATACCTGTGAAAAAATTCAGGTTAGAAATAGCCAACCGGAAAACGTACACCCTTTAAACTAACAAGCGAAAAGTTTTATTGTTTAGTTTTAGGGATTATTGTTTAGGGATTATTGTTTAGTTTTTAGGATTCATCTATACATGACAAGAAAGAAGTCCTTACTGACTGAGTCACGCCCTGCCAAAACTAAAAGAGGTACAGATTCCAAATTTAAGGGGCTTATTCCTTTTGAACTGAAGGCGTCATTTCATAAGCTATTTTCTTAAATTCGTACCCAAGTGGGATTAGGAGGACAGAAAGTGAGCCGATTTCTTTATAGGAATAGCATTGCCATTGTTGAACTTTTAAATTTAGGGAATTTTTAACTTGAAAAAAAATTTCAGCGTGAGCGAAAATTACATAAAAGTACGAAAAAGAAGCGAGTTTCTTCTAGAAATTAAGATTGACATTTCAACATCATTATTCAATTTCTTTTATTAAAAACCTTTATTTGATTTTTAAAGCGTGATGAGTGTTACTCAACTCGATTTAATTTTCAACTAGATAAGCATAGCAACCCTACACCAATTTTTCAAACTCGCCAAAAGTCACTAATGAACAAATCGGCCATTATATCATAGCTGTAACAACTTATCAGAGTTTAAAAGACAGACATTTAGAAATTTCCTCTAACTTATGTATGTTTTCCCATGTGGAAGGTTACTTTATATTTACTACCATAAAGAGTTGCACATATTGTATTTACTTAAACGAGCTAGGTGCATCGTCTCTAAAATCTTAAATTGAACCCCGTACGGACTTATTTTAGGATATTTGGACCTCTCTGTAGATAAGTCACCTTCTAGCATTGCTATATTACTCCATTATTCAATTATTCCATTGCTTTCACCAACAATATTACTGATACTGTCAAACTTTTCATCAATATGACCACTGGTTGCTATTTAACAGCCATGTTAAGGGGATACGGTACCCAAAACATTATTTCTATAAATAATAACATAAACTTATAAATTATTGTGGTTTTATATAATGTTCACTCTAAATAAACAATTTCTGGCATTAAAAACAAATATTTACAATTAGTTTTTCATTTATTTAAAAAAAAGTCAATATTTTGTAATTTTTTGAAACGATACTCATCGTTCAATTTTGAAAATAAGCCCAGCAAATTTTTATAGCTTGTTTTTAGTACTGTTTCTTCAAGAATTGTGCATGGATTTCAAAATGTGAGTTATAGTTAAAAAGTAACATGCATTTATACTGAAAATTTAAAAAAACCACAAAAAGATTACAAATTTTTAAATTCAACATTTAATAAAAAACAGTTATACATAGTAGACCTTATTCTCTGCAAAATTTTCTGCACCATATAATTTAAGAACACAGGTTAAAAATTTCAAAATTCTAACTTAATTAGGCAAAAAAAGCCTTAGGTCTTAGCTTTAAGCCTTCTTATTAAACACAAGAATTGAAAAACGCGGAACATAGAAAAAAAGGTTAAAAGCAGACGAAATACGTATTCCAACTTATAAAAATGACTCCAGAAAATATTTAATAACCTTTTTCCTGCGAAAGATATCATTATGAAACTTTCAGTAAATGTGCAAAGATATACTTTGAATAATAAGAAGTAAAAACTGAAAAGTATCGATATTTTGACCAATTTTTGGTCACCGTATCCCCTTAAAAACTAATTTTTATTATAATTAACTAATCCCTAATAAACCTAATTTTAATTTAGTAATTCTTTTTTCCTTTCATGTTTCTTCCAAAGTTTCCTTCCCCAAAAGAAAAACCAATCAATCATGACAGTTCTCTACCGCTAAAGCTCCAAAGAACACAATGTGATGATTCTCATCCATTTTTAAATAGCGTTCGCGGTCCATTTAAAAATATAGATAAAGCGGTATTGACTTTGCCGTGAGTAAGCTTATCATACAAACGGAATACTTCCATAGTGGGGGGACCCAAATCGTATTCTTAATAGTGTACGTATCTGAAACGGTATATCATTATTTACGATTATAAAGTTGTCAGTCGCTGCCTTCAGCCTCAAACTTAAAATAACCACAAGAACGACAAACGCAACTTTAAACACAAGGCCGCCATTTTTATTAAATTCTCCAGTTGAAATTCTAAAATATAGAAAATATAAATTCACACAGCTTCATGCTCACGCGGAGCAAGCATTTTTTACACAGCAGGAGAGCGTGCAGTAATTAAATATTTTTAAATTCCACAAGAAACCTTACACCTCCCCCACTAGAGTTATATTAAATCAAAATTTAAAATAACTAAACCTAATGCAATACAAAAGTTATGTGCTACGGTTGAGGTTATGAAGAAGAAAAATACTACACAAGAACTAAATACTACACAAATTCAAACAGCATAAAATGCCCGCCTTAAAAGTTATCATCATAGGTTTTGTTGTCTCCTGTTCAAAGTCTCGATAAGGCGTCCGCATTAATCAATTTCTGTCCTTTTACATAATTTATCTTAATGTTAAACCGTTGTAGAGACAATGCCCAACGTTGGAGCCTAGGGCTTTGAGGAACAGAGTCCGAAAGAAAAACAAGCGGGTTGTGGTCAGTCATTAAAATTATTTCCGCTCCAAATAATATTGTCTCGAACCGCTTGAGAGCCCATATGATGGCAAAGGCTTCACGTTCGATAGTGGACCACTTCTTTTGACTTTCGTTCAGTTTTTGACTAGCAAATGCTATTGGATGGAGGTTTCCTTCTGCATCAGACTGGCTCACACAGCTTCCCACTGCGTATTGGGAAGCATCAGTGTACAGATAGAAAGGCTTGCACACTTCCGGCACTTTCAGTTGGGATATTGCACCTAGCAGCTCCTTTAGCTGCTGGAAAGCGGCATCCGCTTCTTTATTCCATGGTAGTTCATTGGGAACCCTCTTCTTTGTAAGTTCGGTTAACGGCAACGCAATAGTTGCAAAGTTGGGTATATACTGCCTGTAATAGTTGCAGAATCCTAACGCACTCCGCAGCTGTTTCTTGGTCTTGGGTGTCTGTAGACTGCTTACCCCCTGGATCCTCTCGGGATCCGGTCCATGCTTACCCGACCCAACTAAATGTCCTAAATACTTCACTTGGGACTTCGCAAAGCTACACTTTTTTAAGTTAACTGAAAAGTGCAAGTCATTTAGCCTGTTGAAAATGAGCTTCAGATGTTCAATGTGTTCCTTCCAACTATCCGAAAATATTGCCAGGTCATCTATGTAAGCACATGAAAAGTCGGAGTAATCTCGTATGGCTTCCGATATCGCCCGCTGGTAAGTGGCAGCTGCATTTCTGAGACCGAATGGCATCACCTTCCAACGGTATTGGCCTCTGTGCGTTCTAAAAGCTGTAAGCTCCTTGCTGTTATCATCCATGGGTATCGCCCAGTAGCCTTTTAACATATCTAAGAGAGTTATGAATTTTTTCTTTCCAACCAGAAACGTTAACTCTTCTATATTCTGCATTGGATAGGCGTCTGGAATCGACACGCTGTTCAAACTTCGAAAGTCAATGCATAGCCTCAAAGAACCGTCCTTTTTGTTAACGCATACTATAGGGTGTGCAATTTCACTTTGAGTAGCTTCAATGAGATCCAACTTCAATAACTCTTCGATTTGCTCATCGACTTTCCTTTTTAATGCTTCTGGAACTCGGTAAGACTTAGGTTTAATATCTTCTTTAAAACCTTTAATTTGAATGGTGTGCTTCCCAATTTTAGCTCTTCGAATTTCCCCAGAGAATAGATCCTCATTCTCCAAGATTAATTTAACCAATGCACGTCGTTGCTCTTCTGCCAAATGGTTCAATTCTGCTTCCTTCAGAAAACTGTTACCGCTAGATGTTTTGAATATAGGGGTTTCATAAAGATCTCCAAAATCTTCATCGTCGTCAAACACGATTCCCACAGTCTGGGTTCTAGCTATGTATTCTCGGAGCTTATTGGCATGTAGGAGCCTCAGGTTGTTCTCTGGCATCCTTACGTAGTACGAATCCGGATGCTTCCGCTTCACGATTTCTACTGGCCCAATCCATCTTGCATATAACTTGTTGGTAGAGTCCGGGACCAAAGCCACCACCAGATCTCCCTCTTTGAATTCTTTGTACCGTTTTCGGAGATTATAATGAGTCACATATCCCTCTTGCTGCTGCTTTGTAATCAGTTCTGCTCGCTGTGTTGCTTCTTCAAGCTTGAACTTTAGTTCCTGAAGGTATGTGGTGCTAGACTTGCTGAGGCTATAAGGTAAATCCATATTTCCTGCCCATGTAGAACTAAGAATAGCCAGGGGCCCTCTCGGTTCTCTCCCGTACATCAAAAGGAACGGGGGTACTCCGGTAGTAGAATTGGGAACCTCTCTGTACGCCCATAATAGAAAGGGAATATGACGATCCCAATCCCTCTCATGTTCTCGAATTACGTGGTGTAACATGTTTTTAAAGGTCTGATTCCATCTCTCAACTACCCCATTGCTTTCAGGATGCCCTGGAGTACAAAACCGTGGACAGGCTCCCATCTTCTCCATGAATTCTTTAGTCAAATTTGAAGTAAAGTTTGTGGCGTTATCTAGGACCATTGCTTCAGGTACGCCAGTTCTGCAAAATATCTCCAAAAGTGCTGAACAAGTAGTCTTGGCTGTCAGTGAGGTCAATGGCACTGCCTCTGGCCATCTCGAATGTTGATCTATAAGACAGAGTACATATTTATGTCCTCTTGATGATGCTGGTTCAATCGGCCCAATCAAATCAACATTTACAATTTGAAATGGTAGCTCAGGACGGGTTACTGCACTTATAGGTATTTTATCGGTAGCGCGGCACACTTTCCGCATCTGGCAACCATGACAAGAGCTACAATGTTCCTTTATCTCTTTACTCATATTTGGCCAATGAAAGGAAAACTTAATTCTTTCTGCTGTTTTCTTTGCTCCTAAATGGGCGCCAAATACAGATTCATGCGCAATTTCCAAAACCTCTCTCCGTCTAGTTAGAGGTAATACGAGCTGCTGTACCTGCTGCCCCATAATCTTTTCGTCATGGTGCAATAAGCCGCCCACTATTAAAAATCCACCTTTACCTTGTTTTGCTGATTCCCATCCTTTGGTCAACGTTACACACTCTCGTTGTTCTTCTCTAAAGATCTCGGCTTCACTTTTAATGACTTTCCCATTTCCATTTTGTTTACTTTTTTCCTCAGCACCTGACTGTTCTTCTTGGCGGTCTACATTATTTGCTTCCTCGCCAACGGAAGCTTCCTTATTCAATTCCGCCATAAAAATCGAGCATCCTGAGGTATAATTTTTGGCCTGATTTGTTAACGCTTTATACGTCTCCATGTCTAGCAAAACGTCGGTATTCAAATCTTTACACGTCGCCACCAAGACTGTCATAGTAGGAGTGATCCGTCCTTCATTGCCTTCTGCTAAACTGATTTTGATTTCTGCTAGATTTGCTTCTTTTGCTTCTCCAAATGCAGGTTTCAACCGAATTCTTCCCTTGACCACATCATTTTGTTCTTGCAACAGGTCCTCTCTAAAAACTGTAATTTCTGTCCCTGAATCCAAAATTGCATTCAATATGTTTTTTCCATACTTAATCTTCACTATATCCATTTGCGCCAACCTTATTTTGTTGTTTGTTCGCTTTGGTTGTATTGCCAATATTTCCCCACTGACTTTTGCCGTGATAACATCTGCATTGGCTTGTGTATCTCCACCCGTATCGCTTCTTTGACCCCCGTTCTGTGGCTCTCTGTCACTGTAGCCTGACCTATGAGAACAATTGCGGGCTAGGTGAGACGTTTGTCCGCATATGAAACATGCTTGTGGTCTTGATCCCCTAAAATCTCCATTTCTATAAGACCCTCGACGAAGCGGCGGTGGGCTGTACCTTCCATTATTACTATCTGAGTTTGCTTTATTACGATATCTGTTTGCAAGATACTGATTCTCTCCATCCCTCAATGATTTTCCCCTGGACTCAAAGTAGATGTCACACTCCTTCCCTAATCTGGAAGGTTTAAACCAATTATCTCCTTGCTGAATTCTTATAAACATGGCAGTTTCTGGATCCAAAGTTTTGAAAAGTTGATCCGAAACAATTAAGTCGTTTACGGTCTGAAAATCTTCCGCCTTTCTTCTTTCACAGTAGTACAGCCACAGAGCGTTTAACCTCGATGCGAATTGCAAGAAAGTTTCATTCACATATCTCCTAGCCTCTGTAAAATTCTGTAAACAAGCTTGTGGGGAGGGTTCGTATTCTCGTAACACCATCTCCTTAACGGTATCATACTCTTTAATATCATCTCCCTTGAGATAGGTAAGTACACTCAACGCCTTATCGCCCAATAGGTTAATTAAAATTTCTGATCGATAATCCGCTGGCACCATCTTAGTTTCAAACGAGCGTTCCAAAGACTGGAAAAATAACACCCAGTTTTCTGATTTTGTTGGAACGGGCATTGTGAGTATACGAATACTTTTAACTAAACCTTCAATTGAAACTTTATCCCCCTCATTGCTTAGTTTAATAGAACCATCACTCACCCCACCGTTGTCGCCAAACCCAAGTCCTTGATTCAAACGCGCCAACTGCAGTTCATGTTCTCTTTGTTTTTCTTTTTCATTCAGCCGCGCCAACTCCATTTCATGTTCTCTCTGTTTTCCTTTTTCAGCTGCTTCTCTTTCTTTTTCAGCTGCTTCTCTTTCTTTTTCTTTTTCAGCCGCTTCTCTCTCCCTTTCTTTTTCAGCTGCTTCTCTTTCTTTTTCTTTTTCAGCCGCTTCTCTCTCCCTTTCTTTTTCCTTTTTCTCATCTTCCTCTGCAGCTTTTCGGTCTTCAATCGTCGTAATCAGAAATTCTCGCCAAAATTCTGGATCTTCGATATAGCGCTTGCTACCTTCAATTTGTTTCCGCAAGTCTACTAGTTTAGCCACAGCGCTTGGCGATTCACCCATTTCTTCCAATACCAGCCTTAAATCTTCTTTCTTACTTCCTTTAACAGCAAACATTTTGTCTGTATTATTATAACTCGGTTTCCCCGCACAATGTCAGTCGCTGCCTTCAGCCTCAAACTTAAAATAACCACAAGAACGACAAACGCAACTTTAAACACAAGGCCGCCATTTTTATTAAATTCTCCAGTTGAAATTCTAAAATATAGAAAATATAAATTCACACAGCTTCATGCTCACGCGGAGCAAGCATTTTTTACACAGCAGGAGAGCGTGCAGTAATTAAATATTTTTAAATTCCACAAGAAACCTTACAAAAGTTTTTAAAAGAGGAATCACTGATGAAGAATTCGTGTCTCGGAGAAATAGATAAAAAAAATTTCGACTGTAACCGGCGTTCCAAGTTTCAGAAAACCGTAAATATAAAAAGAAATTTGGAATTTTTATAGTGTTCAAATATTATCTGTACTGTTTCGGTTTTTCGATTGTAACCGGAGTTCCAAGTTTAAGAAAACTGTAAAGATAAAAAGAAATTTGGAATTTGGAATTTTTATAGTGTTCAAATAATATCTGTATTGTTTTGGTTTTTCGATTGTAACCGGCGTTCCAGGTTTCAGAAATCTGTAAATATAAAAAAAATTGGAATTTAGGATTTTATAATGTTTAAATAATATCTGTACTGTTTTGGTTTTTCTATTGTAAACGGAGTTCCAAGTTTAAGAAATCTGTAAATTAAAAAAAAAATTTGAATTTGGGATTTTAAAGACTTTTAAAAACTAGATCTGTGTAACTTTACATGACTTTTCAATCAAAACTCAATAAATCAATACGGTTCAAGGTAATTATGTACCCTAAAGGAAAATTTCCTAAAAAAGATCTCAAGTTATCGAGTGGTTTCAGACAGACGAGTAGAGGGAACACAAACAGACCATTTTTTTTTTTTTTTTTTTTAATCTTTCTTTAGGAGGAATGGGCGCTCTGGCCGGGGGTCTCCAAACTCAAGTGTCTCAATGTTAATCCAATGGAGAAAAAAATATTTTTTCCTGCCACATTTCACCGGCTGTATTGAAAAGTTTTACAAAAGGATTTTTTGATGTGATAAATGTAGCTGACTTACAGGTCCCGACAATCCCTTTTTTTTAAATTGGCTACACACTTTTTTTTTAAATTTTAAATGAATAATTTCACAAAAAGTATTCAAAGCAATTTAAAAAAGTGGGATTATAGAGACCCAGACCTGTAATTATCTACATTTATTATTTAAAAAAAACAAACGTTTGTAAAAATATTCAATACAGCTGGAGAAATGTGGCAGAGAATATAGTTTTTCCCCATAGATTAACATTGATGCAATTGAGTTTGAAGATCCTTGGTCAATCGCGCCCATTTCCCCTTAAAGTGCCCTCCAAAATGAGTAGAAGAAATAAAATATGCATTTTAGATTTTCGACCTTTTTTGCAATAAATTAACATTACCTTATATTTCATACATCTGCAATTAAAAGTATTTTTTTTCCAACGAAAAATCTGAACCTTAATAATAGTTGATAGGGTAGACTGACCAGTGAGTGAACAAGCCCCAGTGAATGAACATTTGGTAAATATAAGTAAAAAAAATAAGGATTGAAAATCATTCCACTCCACTATATGGATTGGCAACACTGACTTCCTCCCATGTAGTAAGGAGCTATCTGACAATGGTTAGTTGTCCTGGTCATTATATCCTGGTGTTCATTCACAAGCGAAAATGACGTCTTAAACTTTCATTCACTGGTTAGTCTACCCTACGACTGCTTAAAAAGCTCTTCGAATAAGCTCCCATCCCATCCCAATTGTTCCCCATTCACTCCGATAGATGGCGCTCCCTCACGAGCGATTCGGGAAGAAAGTGTTGGGAGCAGAGAAAGTTCTCTCCTGCTCTTGATCTTCCGCTCATCCAGTCAGCTGCGAAGGTCGTAAAGCGGGTCGCAATAAAGCAGTAAGTACCTGTCGCTACGCCCGAGGAGCGCTTTTGTCACACTCCGAATAGTTCGCACATGAAGGGGCCCAAAAACTGAGAGACCAGGGGACTTCGTGACAAATATGCATACGCATGATCGGACCAGTTTATAGACGAAATAGAGACCATGCTTGGCGAGAAAAGCGCGCAGGATGGCAGGGCGATTTTTTTTATTTGGGTTTTTATAGTTTTATTTTAATGGGCATCAAAGATGAATTATTACATAGATTATATACTAGGTTTGGATTTAAGGAAAATATTAATAAATTTTAATGCAGAAATTAAGTTTTTTATAATTCTTTTAACCCTTAACTATTCAAGATGTTTTTCCTAATTGTCCCAATTTTTTATATCGATATTTTATACATACTATAAATTTTTTTTTAAAAAAAGCTTCTCCTTGTTTTAGACAGCATAAGATCATTATTATGGTAAAAATAACTTTATAATTTTATTATAAGTAAAATATGAAATGTCAGTAGTTTTAATACTGTAATGAAATCTCCACTTACCTCATTTATTATGTAATTATTTTTAATTTTTAATACTCTTTTACTTTTCGTTTACCCATTCCACTATATATACATAACTTAAAGTCGTGCAACTCCATTTTTTGGCGCTAAATGGACACCATGCTGGCGACACCTTTGGCGCCAGTCAGAGGCTAAAAGTGAATTGAAATGCAAACAGTGACATATTAGGTTTCTAGCGCTTTATCCTGAATGCTAACAGCGGACCCACTGCACTTGGCTGATATATTGATCGCTCTAAATCCCGCCGACTCCTGACTTGCCAACAGATTGAGCAAGGGGCCCGAAATATTGACATGTGCCTTGCATTCTCTACTTTCGTTTTACTCTCTCTAGAGAGAATGGGAAGTGTACAGATATGCTTTCCCATATATTGAGCGAAAAATTCAAAAATATTAACTCACGACATGTTTTTGTTTGCTTGAATAGTGTTACTTTGAGCTTATACCTATTGTTGATGATTCTGTGAGGTAGGATCGCATTGAAAGGATTTAAATTGTGTTTTAAATTTGTTGGTTTATCTGCCATTAATACATATTGTTTAGACATACGAGTTCCATATACAAGGATAAAAAAGAATTATTTCAACCAAATCCATAAAATTTATAACGTAAAAATAAATTTACGAATGTATTTAGAAGATTCGAAGTATTTGTTGATTAAATTAATCATTAATATCAATTTTTTTTCACAGTCTAGGCTCCATTAATGTCATTAAGAGCTACTTACTTACTTATACCTCTTTCACTCCAACATGGAGCATAGGGCCTCCGTCATGGTCCGCCACCTCACCCTGTTGGCTGCGATGGTCTTAATCTCTCCCCATGACTTGTTAAGCTGGTTCACTTCGTTTTTAATAGTTCGAAGCCACGTTGTTTTCGGCTTTCCTTTTTTAATTTTGCCCTGCGGGTTCCATTCTAAGGAATCTTTTACCTCGAACTTTAAGGCTTGCGTAGCACATGCCCGATCCACCGCCATTTTCGTTTTCTATTTTCATATTTATTAAGAGCTAAAAACTTTTAATTATTTTTGAGATTAAGCCTATTTTACTTGCTGCACCACAATTATATTTTCTTATGCATCTTCAAAAGATTCCAAAAAATATATATAACTTTACTTTTACAGTAATTTCAAATACATTAAAAAACCAAATAATAAACCAATAATGTATAAATAAAAAAACATCATTTTACATATCTATTTTTGAGTACAGTAGATATCACTTCAAAGAACTACCAAAGATAGAGCAATTATACTTATCTGTCCTTGTTTGTCATACACTTTTTGATAAGCTACAATGTATACAGTTTCCTTTCTGGGATATTTTTTAACATTAACTTTTTGTTATCAGAAATGTTTTTCAGAAATTTGAAAAAGGGTTTAAATGTGTGGGACAAAACAATATTTTTTACAAACTTGTGAAGTGAATTCGGTTAAGTCAGTTACTAACTGTTCGATTATGCTTAAATCAATAATCCTGTATATACAATGTCAGTCAAAAAAATTTCTACACCGAATTTTTCTAAAAGTGCAACCGAAAACCTCCATTGCAGCTCATGTTAAAGTGACCTTTTTTATGTACCTTTTTCTCAGAATCTATCGGATACTTTTTAATGAAATTTTTACCAATTTTTAAATGAATGTTTAATTATACTTTTCTGGTGTATTTTCTAATTTTTTGTTTGTTTTTACATAATAATTTTTAAAGTAAAACTACATATTTTTTACAAAAAAATCAATAATATTAAAAAGAAAAAAGTAAGATAGTTATAGTCAGATCCTTCCAGCAGGTATTTTTTTTTTATAAAACAACTTCCTAAATACGTATAAAAAATTCAGGCTGATACTTACAGTAGATTTTGAGAAAAAGGTACATAAACATTGAAAAAGTAAATTTTGATATATAAGCGTTTAATTTTAAACAATATGACTGGAATTTGCCTAAACAACGTTTCTTTACGTTTCTTTAAAAAAATATTAAAAATACTTCCAGCACTCGAAACTTTTAATGTAAGATATCGTTGAAAAGCTAAGATTTGGTATTTTATGAAACATTAAAAACATTGAAATGTCATTTTTGAAAATTTGTTGGAAAATTGTCCCCCTTAAATGAATTTGTTTATGATTTTTTGACATTAAAAAAACTATTTGGAAACTTTTACTTTGATTGGAGGATTTTGAAGACGAACTGCACCACATATTTTCGTATATGAATAACATCTCATTTTCAATTAGGCGGTTCGCAGAATGGGACGAAAGTAAAACCACGTTTTGGAATACCCTGATCTAACATTTTCTGTAAAAGAACTAAAGTTTTTCTGAAATAGTTTTGGAGACATAATTTGTAAAAAAAACCATAACATTTCGTTACTGTTGTTATTATACTCATAAAAACTTTATCTATAAAAGCAACAAAACTTTTTGATGTTTAACAAACTACATAAATATATATAATGTGTACCTATTTCAATGCAAAAAGCTGATTTACAAAAAAGTTATGAGTATTAGTATGACGTACTTGTAATCGCTTTTTTTCTGCTAATGTGCAACACAATTACAAGGTGCAAGGTAGTCAAACAAAGTACTTTAGTGCACATTTATTAAAAATTAGCCCATATCTTTTTTTAAATAAAACAGCTGCGGCACCATCCATTCAAAGTTAGATAAAATATATAAAGATAAAAAAGTTTCTAACAATTTTTTTTTTACACATTTTTAATGTTTTTCGAATAAAGATGACCAAATGTATGTTATTTCTTGCAATTAGCACTTGACCCTTAATAGACACACATTTCTGTGTATAAAAGTACAATATAAAGCAGTTTTTGGATTTTTTTAGAAAAAAGCCCCAGTGTTCAGATACTTTTGACCGGCACTGCATATTTTTATATTGTGAAAATAACTTAATTTGCCATTTGTAGAAGTATTTTGTATTTTAAATAGATATTAGTGAAAGTTATAGGCACAAAAACTTGTTTTGCTCGAAAAATATTATATACAAAAAGCTATTTCATAAATAAATTTAAAAAAACAAACAGGTTACTAATGAAAATTATTGGCAAAAAAAATTCTCAGAAATTTTAAATTGGCAGTCACATAGTTATGTTAACTGTAATGCAATTTGTTGTTAATAGAAATAGGTTTTTACGTATCCCGGAATAAACGGTACAAATCTTTAGATTATTTTTAATGAAAATGACTATTGTATGTTGTTATAAAAATAACATTTTAAATGGTATAAATTCAAAGTAAATAATTGAATGAAACCCAAACTCTTAAAACAAAAGAGTGAAGTCCACTCCAGTTGGAGAAGTGCATTTTCGACACTGGAAAGGAATGAATATTTACTCAGTTCACTCGTTTGGAGATCCTGTCGGAGGTTTAACACACAAAGGATCCACTCCAAAAGGAGAAATGCATTTTCCAGACTGGAGGAGTGAAAATTAATCAGACTGAGTTTAAATCGCTCGTTCGTTTTAAGAGTGCAATGGATGAAATTTATTTATGTGTCTTCCTGATAAACTAAATATGCGTGATTACTAAAATAGGGTAAGGTGGGGTAAGTGGGCCATTGGGGCAAGTGGGCCACCCCCCCTGGCATTTTCCGAATTATGGTCGTAAAAAAAATCTGTTACAATATTTTTACGTATTTACCCCAATAGATGCAGGAAACATTATGGCATCGTTTTCATTAAAGTATGTAACAAGGTACAATCCTTTTTGTGAAAATTTTTAACATTGCATTTTTTCGTAATTCACGCCATCGTACTATTTTTTTATTTATTTCCAAACGGTTCATGATACAAAACAAAATGTTATATATTTTGAAAGTGTATAAAACATAGTATCTTTTTGTAGTGTCATGTACTTGTGATGTTGATAAGGTTAAAAGAAAATTGGAGTGGCCCAGTTGCCCCGCGTTTGGGGTAAGTGGGCCACCACAATGGCGGGGTAAGTGGGCCATGGGTGGCCCACTTGCCCCAACTCCTTAATATACTTAAAAAAAATTCATATTTACTGATTCATAGGGTTAGTCATATTCACTATTCATAGTCCTATTCATTGACATAGGCCAGTTTAAAATCTGTAGCCCTAACATTTTTTTACACTACATGCAAGAATGACAAGATGAAAATTAACGTATTTTTTCTTGTAGTAAGCTTGCATGCCAGAAAAAGTTGATATGGGGGAACCATTAAAGATACATCATTACTTTTTTTTTTCAAACACTCAAAAAATAATGTAGATTATTCCACTTGCCCTACCATATCTCTACCAGTTATGTGTAAAAATATATTAGGGGGGTGGCCCACTTACCCCACCATGCGGGGCAAGTGGGCCACTCGGATGACCAAAAAGAAAAACATATTTTTTAAATTTATTTTTTGCCAATTTGAGTTAAGGTTGTCATGAGTACAGTAAGAACATATGAGAGAATGGACCACAAAAAAAATAAGTGGTTAGGCCGATTATATCCAGTGGTATGAGGGTCTAAAGTCGAATTATGCCAAAAAGGTGGCCCACTTACCCCACCTTACCCTACATGTAAGAACTTTATTGAATGGCTGCCAAAGAAAAATTACACTCGACACAAGTTGTTTAGTGAATAGTGTTTCTGCCAAACTTAAAATTAGTCATCATTTACTTTGATTTATGAAAATATAATTTAAATCATTAGTTTATTTGACAAATTGAAGAATTCAGCACATATGTTGTCGAATTCGTCACAAACTCTAACTAGCTTGTAATGGTACAAAAAAGATCATTTTTTAATCATAGCCCTTTCAAATTAACACTTGTTGCTAACCGTTAAAATATATTAAAAACAGGATTTTAAATTCGGTTAAAAAGCAGACAGACAACAAATTCAAAAAGATACAAAGTAACTATGCTATCTGCGGCAGACGTCTGGCTTTCGATATCTACGTACGCGGAAGCGTCGGGTTTACAGTTTTGCACTTTGGTTACTAGATAACAATCAAGCGCGCTCTTCTCACTTTCATTTGACACAAAGATCCAGTTTCTATACTGCCTGATACATTCAAGGTCATACGTGGATAACTTTTGTCACTAGGACTATATCAGTTGCGTACAATTATGTCACTCCTGTTGTTGCAACGCTGTTCTTTTTATAACTTAATTAGAATTTAAAGATATGGAAAGAGTTATCATTTCAAATTATCAGTCTTTTTAAAAGCTTGTTGTTATTTAAATTGATGGGTAAATACAGAGGGATGAGTAATTTATAAATGTGTTTATAAAAAGCTAAATTATTTTAATATTAAAAAAAAATTAAGTCTGACAAAGTTTTGAAAAAAATTAAAGGATATTCCAATCATCGAGCACATTGGGCAATTTCTGAATTCGGCGAGTTTTCCTAGATTTATTAAATTTTATATTAAACCTTAGATTGCCAAAACCGTTAATGGAAATAGTTAATAATTTAAAAATTCATCACTAAATAGTTAATAGTTTAATTGTTAAAAGTTTAATGTTTACAGTTTAATAGTTCAATAGTTAATAGTTTAAAATTAACATTTTAATAGTTAATAGTTTAATTAATGATAGTTACACTCTTAAAACAAACGAGCGATTTTACCTCAGTCTGAGTTAATTTTCATTATTTTTATCTTTTGTTTAGTTAAACCTCCAAAGGGATCTCCACCACTGTCCCCTGGCGCTTTGAAATTTCAAATGCGGAGAAGTGCCGAAGATGACACCAAGGCTTTCAAACAATGAAAATTCGAGCTATTTAAAAACTCAAAATTAGGTGATGTAAAGAGTTAGGTGTATGTAAGTTGTATCAAAGATATTTTCTTCTAATAAATATCATTCGTACACTCCTAAAACAAACGAGCGATTTTAACTCAGTCTGAGTTAACTTTCACTCTTTTCTGGTGTCGAGAATGCACCTAGGAGGATAGAAAATGCACTTCTCCAATATTAGTGGATTTCACTCTTTTGTTTTAAGAGTGTAAGTATAGTCGTTTTACTGTATAGGTAATTCATGATCAATATTGACTTATAACGGAAAAAGAATGTAGAGTATATTTACGAATTTTTTTAATTACTCCTTTTTCTCCTACTATCAGACTACGAGTATACACAATACTTTGAACTAAAACTCTTTCAAATGCGCGTTTGCTCCTAAAACAAACAAGAACAAATATTTTATGAATTTTTTCACATTTAAGTATCCGTGGTCAAAAATACTTCGTACTTCCGTTCTCACTTCAGAACAGACAACGGAACCACAAGTGCCTTTTGTTCGAAGACGTCACAGGGTCTGCCGTTTCAAGTGGTACACAACCGCATAACTTCTTGGTTGACGGAAGCGTCAGGTGATTTACGCGAGAGGTGCTAGGAATGGCGCCATCGACCCTTCGTCTAAAAACAGCTTCATTCATGAAAATATGCCATCATCGAATGCATAGTTTACCCCCACTTAAAAAAGTTGATGTCGAAATATTGGTATTTAAAAAATGTTTAGCATTATTAAAAATGCAATTGTTTAGGAAAAAATTTAAAAAAAAACTTTAAAAATGTCCAAAGATTTTTTTAATACATCGTTTTTATGTGTTAATTCACCTAACAAACCAAGGAAATTTTAATCAAAGAGCTATAAATAAAGAAATGTTTATGTGGTTCCTATTACTCTTAATTGTAAAAAAACTTTTAATAATTTCTGATTTTTTAAATACTTGATCTCTTATTTTGTTTATACATAAGATCTATGGAGTTCACGAATGCAATAGATGCCTGGAACGTACATAACAACATGATGACATCACAGTTACATAAAACGTTGTCTTAATCCCACAAACTACTCTACAGCTAGTCTTTCCAAACCTGAATGGCTTTTGCAAAGTTCCAGCGTCAAACATTATATACACTAAATCACATGCAAACCACTCTCAACCATATCCGAATCGTCCATTGGCAAAAACCACAGTCAAGTGACGAGCCGGCACCTGAATAGGCACCCAACACAACCTTTAAGGGCAACATCGTTTGCAGCGTTAGGACTTTGAAGGATATTTAACGTGCACTCCCTTACAAGGGGTATTATTTGTCGGACATGTTTGTATGCACGGTCTATTTATAGGTCAGCAGTTATTTTGGCGATGTCCGAACCCGAACTTGGGTCCTTTCGCAGGCTAGGCGAGTGCCTAACTGACTAGCCCAGCCACCTCCAAATCCCGTATGTGTAAAACTCTTTGTTGTAGGAGGTGACAGCAACTGATATACATAGAGACTGTAGTTAACCCAAAGATCCCAAAACTTCTTCAATTGCTTTTAAAGCTTTGCTGACGTTTTGATGAAGTTGGTTAATATTGTAATTATACTTAGAGAAAATTCGAGCGAAAATGTTAAACAAGTGTTAAAACTGTGAAAAATAAGGCTAATTTAAACTGTGTTTTTTTTATGTACTCGTATTCATTGTACACATAGTATTATAATGTACTTTTTGGTGTATTGTCTAAAAGGTGGTTCTTTTTATACTCTGTTTAATGTCTGAATTGTGAGTGAGCGGTCAGATTAAATTTACTACATCAGCATTTCTATTGTTCTAGAATTGTATTGATAGATGAAACACAATAGATCACTGAAAAAGTTGTGAGCCTAAAATTTTAAATGAAGTTTGAAAAGAGAAAATTATAATTTATATATTGATTAATTTACTATAACTACTTTTGGATTATCATAATATGAAGTTTTTATTAGCTTTTGTACCAGTACATTAAAATCAAAATATTGACAATATTTTTGTTTTGTTGGTAGTTTTTAAAGCTGCAATTTTATAATTAAAAAAAATACGAGTTTATAGAAAATTCTTCAACGTTTTTTCACGGGTTTAGTTAATCCCAATAACTTTTTAAAACAAAATAATATATACTATAATTCACAAACATTTTGCACTATTCAAAGTGTTTTAAATATATAATCGTTATGATGCAATTAAAAGCATTACAAAAATATTTATTTACCAATTTACCACTCATCGTAGCAATAATGATTTTTTCACTTTAAAAAACACAGTATGAATGTTAAAAATCTTTTTATAATTAAAATATTATAGTTAAATAAGTTGTACACGTGATTTTGCATTTGAATAGTGATTTAATATTAACAGATTAAGCGGAATTGAATCTATTAATTAAAATTTAAATAACGATGCTATACTCGAATGATGAATGGTGGTACTCATATCACTTACAAAATAAGCTCCAATTCTTCAAATTTAAACTTCAAACTTACATGGGTGAACAGAAGGGCACTTAAATATTCCGTTACAAAATTGAAGAAAAATAGGCATAATTGTTATACTACGTTTCGAGTAGAAGTGATAACTATCTTAATAAAACAGCACACTCAATTCATAACAACTTTTATTTCAAATAACATAGATTTAAAATAAAAATAAACGACAATAGTAACAAAAAGAAACCTTAAAACAACTTGTACAATAATTCCCAATTTTTTAAAGAAACTTTCGGTGGTAGACAAGATTGTTTGTGTACTCAGTACACTACATTAAACGAAAAAATTCTTTTATACAAATATATTGTTTTAAAATGTTTGATAAGTAGCATTAAATTTATTTGTAGTTTATTGTAATTTTTAAGAAAACACTAAAAAAATTAATATGAGTTTGTTACAATGCTACAAAAAAAAGTTTTTTTTTTTTAACTTTTAAATAAAATGTTTGCATTATTAAAAAAGTAAAATAATTTGTTAGCGACAAAATTTAAAACAGTATTTGAGAAAAAAAATCCAAAATAATTTTTGGTAAATTAATAAAATCTAAAATAATCTTTGGTAAATTAATAAAATCTAAAATAATCTTTAAAAATTAATAAAATCTAAAACAAAATCTTTGGTAAACAAAAAAAAAAAAAATAAAATAAAATCGTTGGTAAATTAATATAATCTAAAATTGTTAACGTATACGATTCGGTAGTTATTAGATAAATGTTAAATGAGTTATTTTCCTTACATCATTTCTCCTGAGATACGAGTAGTTATAAATGCAGATTGGAAAATAACCCAAAAGTGTATTGGTCTAGCTTCACGAAGGATACAACAGAAATATAACTTTATACGTAAATAGTGTACAAAAGTCAACAACAAGACACATGATAATGTGACGAAAAATAAATTTCTAATTCGATGACCCAAAATATGAACGTGAATTCTTTATGAATGAATTAAAACATTTGATGTATTTATTTGTACTAAGGTTTCTTAACTAAATGGCATGCATTGTAATGGTTTTGATAATGTAATGAAATGGGTACTTAAAAAATCCTTTTTTTTTTGTTTTGTTATTTTATAGTAAGTAATCCATGAGCGTCAATCGTAAAATAAATTAATTTAATTATCTAAAATTCAGCTAAGATGGGTTTTTTTACCCATTAATTTTAATTTTTTGAACGAAGAACGCAAGTTAAATCTATTCGAAAAACAATTAAATGTCTTGATATTATTAAAAGACTAGATTTAAACATATATTTTAAATAAACTTTATTGCAATCTTATATTGATTGTAATATTTTTAAGGAAAAATTTAACTTTGCACGATTTAATTAACTGTTTAAAAGATTGTCTTAGCAGGTAGTGTAATCATTTTTCATTAAAGAAACTGTTTTCAGTGGAAATCATTAATCCATGCTTTTGACATACATTTTATACGAAATATAACACATATTTTGAATGTAAAATTAACCTAAATTACATTATAGCGACGATAGATTACTTGATTTTATGCCCATAGCCAAATAGTATTTATAATCAATTGAAAATATTTATTTATTTTTTAAAGCACAAATGTAGCATACATCCAAAATACTTTAATAAAACAATCAAAAGATTGATTTGTCAGAGTTTTATAAGTTTGTCTTGCTGTTGTAATTGTCTACGTACAGTGTAAATAAAAAGTGTATTGAGTAATTTTATGAACAACTAGGTAGTTATAAAATAATTGGTTTATTGCCTACATTAATTTAACTATATTTTGTTTCACTATTAAAAATATTTCAAACATTCTAATAACCATTGAAAATTTAGACAGTTAATGTAGGCTAAAATATTTTTTAAAATTTATAATTTAAATGATGTACGTAATATTGCGATGTATGCAAAATGTCCATAATGTGATGTAATGTTGTATATTATAAAAATTATTTAAGTATCAAGTACTATTTCTAGTTTTCAAAAATTATAGCTATTTGAGCCATTAAAAATTAAACCATTTCATCTAAACATAAACACATAGCCATTAAAATGTAATTATTTGAAAAAAGAAAATGAGTAAGAAATTAAGTGAAAGACAATTAAACAATATGAAACATAATGAAATATGAAAATGTTTTTCCCTAGTGTTGGTGGATCTTTCATCAGACATACTTAGAAGTAAAATCTACTGATTTAGCAATAATTTCTTCTCTGCATTTACTTACATAAAAATCTTCTACGATGCCCTACATTTCAACAATTTCTTATCAAACTATTTTTTGCAGAGAATATATTGTATCCACAGACATTCTTTTCTACAGAAATAGAAATTCCAAATCACAGGTTTATTCCAGTCCTCATTTCAATCCCAACGTCCTATCAAGGCCCGTTCACACAAGCAACGGTTTTGGTTATATTCCACTTACGGTACCGGATGATCACAGTCACAATGTCATGTCCATTGGATCTCCCACATGCGAAATTATTTAAAACCGTACGGTAGTATTTAACATGCAAATTTTAACCCTTTCAGTCCCAGTGATGCCCTTTGGTGTTTGGTTTGGCCATTTTTCTTATCGTAATTTAAAAAAATAATCGGGCTGAAATCTATTGGGATTAATAAAAAATATTTTCTAAAGTAAGAAAGTTTGAAGAATCAAATGATGTGCTTTTTGATAAAATAAATGATTATAGACGATAAGAAAAAAAAATTCTAAAATGACGATGCCAAATTGCTCATTGGGACTGAAAGGGTTAAATAAGTAATGACAATGTGTAGTATCAAAAATTTTCTTCACATAACATTCACTTAACATTGCCAATACTTGATCGAAAACAACATTTAGAACCTAAGTACGGTTTTTGCTACCTCCGTATGTGAATGATCCAGTTGACGTAACATTGATAAATGAGTATGATGAACATTACCGGAACTCTTGCGAGGTGAAACGAGCCTAAGTTTTTCAAGAAATTACACTCGTAAAATTTAATTCTGTACCTTAATAGAAGAAGAGCTAATGTCCTATGTTATAGCACAGGACATATGCCCTTTTTTCGATTGAGATACATAACTGTTAAGAGGAATGAAAAAGGTATGGGCGACTGTTTCATCTGAACTGCTTCGCATTTTGAAAAATAACCACAATCGGTAATCAGTCTTCGCCATTGTCACGTTTAGTTTCGAGCCTCGCTAAAATCACAATAATTATACTTCAGAAATTAGGAAGTATGACTTCTGTTCGTGAGTCAAATTTAAGTCACTTGAAAGTCTCGTCGGGAAAGTCTTTGGTGGATATCGCTTTAGTCTTATCGTTCACAGCAACTGTCTAAAACTTCACTTCATCCGATGACAATATTGGTAAATCGGTCATGATAACATAACCTGAAAAGTAAAATTGAAGTTATTAGATATTACTTGACTATTATAGGAAATTAACATGCTTATTATACAAACTCTTAACATGGGGGAAACCATTTGATAACATATATAATAATTATAAGTAAAATGTGTAGTAATGTGGGTTTTTTTCTTTAAAAAATGAAACTGCTGGTAAAAGTTTTAAGAAAGTGTGCTATGTCGCATGTTAGATATTGTATAACGACAAAGGATGTTACTCGAAAAATATGTTTTTTCTATCCATAAACTGTAGCTGGAACTGCAGCTGAGAGTTTATAACTTAATCTTATGATTGTGTGATAAATTTTGAGGTCAAAAGCAATGTTTGTAATTAACGTATAATATTTATTCGTGTAAAATGTAAATGCGTTTAAATGTGAATTTATTTATTATAAAAAATACATATGCTTTAAATATAACATTTAAAATTAAAGTTTCACTTTCTTTGAATCAAATTAAGGTATCCTCAGGTTAAATTCAGACAAAATTTTACTTAAAAAGTAACAGTATGAAAAATGGGCTATAAAGCCTACACTCTCCCTTCTAGAGGGCGCAATCACTGTCATGTCAATAGTATGAAAAGAATATTGTAATTGTACATAATGTTACAAAATATAAAATAATGCTAAAAAAGCGTTTCATAAGTAATTAAAATTGTATTTTTAATGTAGGGGAGGGTGGGGGCTAATGGGACAATTTTTTTTCAACCTCTGTATTTCAGCAAAAATAAAAGAATTTTAATTTCTTTTTTTACAAGCTCATAAACTTAACATTCATATACTTAAAAAGTCAGTCAACAAAGGCTATAACATTACCATATTTTGATTGCGGAGCATTTTAAACAAACATGTAAATGTCCCATTAGCCCCCACATATGGGGGCTAATGGGACAGGCTGCAGGGCTAATTGGACATGCTAAATGTTGCCATAACAAATATTTAAAAAAATGGAAAATGAATGAGAAAATAACCATAAAATAAATTTTTAAAGCAAATACCATTTACATAATGTATACATAACGAAATTTTATTTTTTAAAACAATTATTTCCCATTGAAAGATGATATATCAAAGTTAAAACTCAAAATCGAAGATGCTCCCATAATTTTTGTTTAATCCCTGGAAATGATATTTTTATAACTAAATCTTTAGTTTGTATAACTAAATCTTCTAAAATTTACCCCAAACTTGTCCTCTTTATAACGGTACAAGGACTTAAAAATCGTCTTTATCTTCAAATATAGCTTACCATCGTTCGCCTTTTTCATATAATTTTAATGAACATTTTCAGTTCATCGCCTTCTTGTCCAGAAATCAATAAAACGAATAAAAAATAGCTTGCTTCCTAGCAAAATTTACCAACAACAATTTATTTATCTTCACCAAGCTCTGTTCAGATGTAATTAATGAAATTGCAGGTGGAAATATGTCACCAATAAAGCTACTTGAACTTTCACTTATTATACGATGAAAAAAAATCAAAAAGTTAAAATTAAAGTTTAAAAAAGTTTTTGGCAACTTGACTGAATAAGATATTAAAGATTTATATAGATTCTTCGAGGACTGAATAAGATATTAAAGATTTATATAGATTCTTCGAGAGAAGCACACAAATCTAGGTTTATTCGTGTCCCATTAGACCCCACTGTCTCTGTCCCATTAGACCCCACAGTGTTGTTTTTTATAAATGACCCAACACAGAAGCACTTGTACTTCACCACGATATTTGACATATACTATCTTAATCTAGGATATTTCATCTATCTAAAACTGTAGTTTAATTCATAGAAAGTTTTTATTCAATACTTCAAAAGTGAAAAACAAGGTACACTTTTAATTAACTTTCAATTCTCCAAAACAACAATTCTTCTCTCTACTTCACCACATGCGTTTAATGGCTGATCTTTGGTTCTTAAAATGTGGAGTCTTACTGTTACTATGCTTTAGTGTAGAAAAATTTGTAAAGAAGTATATTTTTCCCAGCTTTAGGGTCCTTGTCCCATTAGCCCTGCGTCCCAATAGCCCCCACTCTCCCCTAATTAACAACTAATTAAATATACACAGAGAAAAAACTTTTTTAATTGTAACCTAAAACAACCTCACCACTGTATTACTACCTAAATTTCAGTGTTTACCGCTTTTATCTTAAAACACCCTAAGTTTATTACATACAGCTTCTCGAAGACTTCATCGGTACCAATTGAACCACCAACAGAATGTTTATTAATCAACATACGCATCCCTCACCAATCTTCTTAAAACCGAAACAACAATTGAGCCCGACTTAACTTCGCCCCCACTAAATTTCGTTCCTAATTAATCCAATCGGTCAATTCATTAGTGGGAGATCTTCCGCCGTGTTGAGGCAGGCGGATGATATTGGGCAACACGGATATTTCATATGGACTCTAATTAGATATCAATGAGATTAGAGATTAATACTACGGGCATTGGTAACTTCGTATGTTAGGTCTTTCGGGGGAAGTCTTATAGGACCGTACACGGCTTATGCGTTATTGTTGGGCCTGCCTGAATTTTGTGATGCTTAACTCGTAATTAATAAATGCGTTTCTTGGGTAAGGGGTATTTAAAATTTAAAGGTTTTCTTAGTTGTTTGGGTTATTAGTCAAATTGAGGGAGTAAAATAGAATGCATTAGAATTTCATTGAAATATTTTAGTTTTGAAAGTTTCCAGTTAAGTGGTTCTCTTCTGTGATGTTGCGCGAAAATATTAGCTGCACTTTATATGTTGTTCTGGTGTCTTATATTTAAAAAAAATAACGGGTGATTTTTTTAAGTGTACGTAACTTGTAGCTTTTTTTTATCTTTACTTGCATTGTTGAACAATTAAACTGGGCTTTATTTGAATTTAGTCGCTTGTTCAGTTGGAGACACAACATGTTTGCGTAATTGGCTTGTTACACCTTACGTAGATCATTAATTCTTTCATTACTGTACTTCAATGATGATATAACACGGTAGTTCCACCCACTATATTCATTAGCCAATCGAGACGTTAATTTCATTCCTCTAGATTTGTTGCCACTCAAGACGTGACACATGCCCATTTTACAGAAAAGAATAGTTAGAAATAAAGAAAGACTAAATATAAAATCTATCTTCAATTAAAATAATTTTTAATGTTTTATACCCTACCGTGCTCAAATCACTTTTTTTTTTAAATAATTTATATAGATAATACATATTGCACTGTTACTCATCCTTTCGCATTGAGTTAATATGGAATGGCCAAAAAGCCACTTTTCTGCTATTCCATACTAGCTTTATAGTTATTCCGGACTAATATAAAAATCTTATTACCTTTAAAATCTCTAAAAAGTGATTAGAACAGTAAGCTTTAAAACTAAAATGATTGTAAAGCAAATAATACAGTTTGGGTTTCTTTAAAAAAACCATTCATTGTCAAAATTATTTTTGTTTTATGTCTTCAAAATGTAAAATTTCAGTTTCAATGTTAATTTTTAAGATGTATCTATAAATGACATTGTAGTAAAATAATATTTTTATGTAAAAAAATAATAATAACCCTCGTGTTGCTCTAGTGCGACGATAATAATTCAACACAAAATTTGATTTCTTAGTTTATTTAATACATTTTGCCGACGTGGCTTTTTTGCCTTACCCTAATAAGATATGATAGCTACTTTTGTATGTATGTGAAAAAATATATTCCTTATGTATTTTTTGTCTAAAATCAGTAAAAATAATTATTCCAACAAAGAAATAAGATTTAAAAGGTATACTATAAAAATATAAAATAAAATGCGAAAAATAAATTGAAAAAACCTTAATTATAACAAGTTAACCATCAGTTAAACAGGGTTAAAAAATTTCGAAAAATTTAAATTAGTGAAAAATTTGCTATTACTTTTATTGAATTTTATATATAACAAACTTTGTTTAAAATAAGTTTTACTTTAAGCTATACTGCATATTTTTAAACTAAAATGCATTTAGTTGAAAACAAAAAATATACATTGTTTTTATTGAAACGTGTTTCGTATGTATATTTTGCTTTTTTTTCGTTTAAGATTGAGTCCCTTTAAAAATAAAGTGATTACCTTTACTTTAAAAATTTTTTATTCTTGTACTTTAGTCACACAATTCGGTATTTATGTAATATATTTTAAACCGATATATTGCAATTTTTTTATGCAAAATTTGCTATCTTTTTCATAAGGCATTTGAGATATGTAGAGGATAGGGATGCTAATGTTGAAACCGTATTTGTATTTGGGTTTTAAAAAAAATGAATAACCAATTAAGTTTGATTTTTTTAAAACAGTTGTTGCAGTGTTAAAAATAAAGGACCGTACAAAAACCAAAATATAGTTTCTTAATAAATAAAATTAGAAATTGATAAGTTTCTGCTACTTTTTCGACTTTTAAAAAATTTAAAAGTTAACGTTTAAATACTCTAAAATGACAATAAATAAATTTTTACTTTAAATTGTTAAAATATTGAAATGTATGCATTGTGTGTTGTTCTCTGTATCCTTTACCGTCTTATGTCCCATATATTATTTGTAGAATCAAAGATACAAAATGTCTATGTCTATGGATTGAACTATTATTGGCAATTAGCATAACGATCGGAACCTCATCTGAAATTACAATCTCGGTTACTTTTCCGCGTACGTTTTTGGACGCAAATGAGCAAGCAAAACAGACGGCCACCTGATGATTTTTTTCGCCTCTGATCGCAGCGGCCGCGGCGATGAGTTTTGTAAAGCTTTAAATTGTTACATGAATTTAATACGCTATGTAACACAACTAATTTGGAAAACTCGTTTTTTTAGTTTTAAGTAATATTAATATATATGGACATAACATAATATATGCATGGATTATAATATATCATATGCTATGTCCACACTACGACAATAAAAATAAAAAGAAATTGCATGCGCGTGGAAATGCATATACAATTTGGTCAGGCATGCGCCCACCTACCTCGAATGGTACAAATTGTATATGCATTTCCATAGGCTTGCAATTTCTTGTCATTTTTAATGTCGTAGAGTGGACATAGCAATAGAAATATAATTTTGTAGTTAATAATTTAGCAAACAATATCTTGTTTTAAATCGTATGCACAATTTGTACATGCTATGCGTGTATACATTACTTTATTTTAATGTAGGGCAATTGAAAAACTAAAATTTGTATATACTATTGAAAAGTTTATTATGATGAATATCGATTGTCGACACTCGCCTATGATTTTCCGAATAAATCCTAATGGATTTTTTTAATTGTAACATTCAATAGATTTAGGACTTTCAACAAAACATAAAATTTTCATCTGACAAAGCTTAACTATTAAAATTTATTTTCTAAAGCATGTTCAGTTCTTTATATATATTTTTAAATGCAAAGAACTTTCCACAACACTATATAGTCTAAACATCTCAAGTGTTTTGGCTTCGAGTAAAGGGCGATATTCTAAACATAGAGCGCAAAGCAACTCCCTTTTTTTTAAAGAGCTGCTTTAGAATTAAGGAATATATTTTCACTGGGTACTCAGAAAATTTCAGAGCCTTTTTTCAGTTCGATAAAATTATGACAATTCTTATTTTTATTTTACTAAAATTATAAATACCACAATGCTTTCGTCCAAAAACGCAATAATTTTAACGTCACAGATAAATGTTGTATGATTTAAGACCGAAACTGAAATTTAAATAATGAATAATCTGGTAAGGCATTTTATTAAATACTTGTAGCGTTAAGTTTTATATCTTAGTTTATTCTTTGGAAATTTTTATTTTTCAACTACACCTCTCAACACTTCTTACTCTTAGTTCATCAGCTTATATTCATAACATGACAACAAAATTTTAATCAACAATTTTACTTAACAAGCACGTTTCCTATTCAAATTTATTATTGAGTGATGGTTTGTATTTATCAAGCAGTAGCAAAATTATGGTTTTGTACTATTACGCACTTAACTTTGCAATAAATTGTCTTTTTTAATTGATACAAACTAAAACTAAAAACATATTTTCTTATAAATGGTCTCATGAAACTACTAAGAATATACATTTGTCATTTCAGTTAAAATTACTTTAAGTGTTTGTTATACTTAAATTCATATAACTGAGGAACAAAGTTTAAAAAATAAATACTAAATTATTTTTATAAAATAAAATATATTTGAAAACAATAAACCCTAATACTTTTTATTTACTTGAAATTTTTCTGAGAAATCTACATTTATAACTGATAAATCAAATGTCCTTTAAAACAATAATAACATTGAAAAAAAAAAGAATTTTTTTAAATTGCTTATTCAAAAACTTGTATTTTATTACTAATTATATGTAATTAGTTTTACTAACTCAAAGAGCAAATTGCATAAAACGCATGGTGCAGTTAATGAAATTCTCGATCAAAAGCTTTACTTTTTAATTCTTTTAAAGAGCAGTTTGAAGGAATAAAACTGATATTATAAATATTAGTTTTAGTGACGAATTTTCTTATCCGTACAAAAACTTAAACATCTAATAGGATATTCAAAGCAGAGATAAAATTTTAAAATTTAGAAAAAAGAGCACTTTAATGAAAATTTTAATCAGAATATCCTGAAACAAAATCGGCGTAAATATTTTTTTACAGACTTTTTATAGACTGGCATGTTTTTGCTATAAACAGTGTAGCTTCTTAATTTTTTTCTCGCTTGATCCTGAAGAAATGAGCATTTTTTTTCTCATCAAAAATTTAAATCTTACAAACGTTTGTTTGTTGGTAATGGCAGCGAATTATATACATTCTAAAAGAATCTAGAATTAGTTTTGCAGAGTAAATCACATTAACTAAACAATACTCCGTATATATTGTTGCGTAAAAATTTTGTGTAGTATGGGCTTTAACCGAGCATCAAATGTTGCTGTAAATTAAGTTTTCAACAGTTTTGTCTAGATGACAAACTGACAATATTTCTTTCCTTAATTACTTTTGTTTTTTTAAAAGATTTCACATTGATAAATAATTATTCGATTTTAGTGCTTTATAAGTTGGGAAAATACCCGAATTTGTAAGTTCAAAGTACTGATGTTACTTTTGCCACAAAAATAAGATTAAATATTGAGTAAAAAAGGTATTTCTTCCTTACCAGAAAAAGTTCACTGCCATTCTTTTGTACTCGACGGTGCGTGGTGTCACATGTAGAACTCCGGCGAGCTCGGACTACTGACATTGGTGCTGGAGAGCGAGCCCTGCTGGCTGCTGAAGTCAGGCCTCGACCTGGCCAGGGACAGTTGCTGCTTGAGCTGCTGCTTGTAGAAGTCCCTCTCCTGTATGGCAATGTCCCTGTCGTGCATGGCCTTGTCCCTGTCGTGCAGGGCCTTCTCCTTCTGCTGCCTCTCGGCCTCCCGCTCCCGCACCAGCCGGTCCCTCTCCATCTGGAGCGTCTGGTTGTTCTTCTCGAGCAGACACTTGAGGGCGATCCTCTTGGTCCGACAGTTCTGAGCGTAGCCCCTGTTTTTCAGAGTCCTGCGTTTCTGCTTGATGCGCGTGATCACTTCCCGCGGGTAGCCGTGCAGCTTGCGGTTGAGGTCTCGGACAGACAGGGCGATCAGCTGCTCGTCGTTCAGGCCGCCGTCCGCGTCCACCACGGGCAGGACGCCCCCCCTCGGGGAGCCCCCGACCCCTTGGTGGTTGAAGGACGGGGACGGGATGTCCCCTAGGGAGTCGCAGTCGTCGCTGGCCGAGAACGAGCCGGACGACGAGGAACCGGGGACGGACTCGACGCTGCCGCCGTAGCCGTTGATGCAGTTCATTTTCGGGGGTTGCTGCTGCTGCTGGATGTGCTGCTGTTGTTGGACGATGTGCTGCTGGGGCGGGTCGTCCAGGGGGTGCGCGGTGGTCAGCATGTCCCCGTACCCTCTCCGCAGCATCCAGTTGTCGATGTCGTCCGAGTTCCGCAGGTCGAGGGGCTGCGCGGTGAACCAGAACATGCTCTCGTCCAGCAGGTTGGCCGCCGTGCGGTTGTCGCCCGCCTGCATGGTGGGGCTGTCGCCCGGGACGGCCGCCACCATGGACGGTGGGGACGGGGGGAAGTTGGTGTGGTGGAAGTCGGTGGCGAATCCGGGCGTGCCACCGGAGAGCACCACCGCTCGCCTCCCACCGGGCAGGGATGCCACGGCCGGACAGTGCATCTCGACGCCCGGGTACTGGAGCACTCCGCCCTGCTGCTGCTGCTGGAGCTGCTCGATGTTGACCTGCAGGTTCCTCTGGTCGTTGTTGCAGCAGCTCATGTTGTCCGTGAGGTGGATGCCTTCTATCCTCTGCTTCAGGTTGTCGTCCAGGGAGTTGAGCTCGAATTCTTGCTCCATCGGGACGAGGGCAAGTTTCAGAACCATGAGACCGGACACTCCGTTTCCATAGACACTTCCGCGGCCGCACTATTCAGAGACTCGACAGACAAAAGAGGAGGGCGACGCGCGCTTGTCTTCAACAATAGAAAAAGCAGATAAACCGACCTTGGCTCGAATTCTTCAGGTTCCAATCTGCGCTCCAAAATAGTTCGTCTGCTTAAGAGAGCGCACTTAAAGAGGGGGGCGTTTCGAAACAAACACTTTTTCTAAACTACTTGTTAACTATTAAAAAGAACACAAATTAAATTCTTATCTTTCCCGACTCCGAATCACATTAGGAGGTAACTTAAAAATAAAATAAAAAACTGAATAAGGAACACGTGTTCTTTTTTTCCTTTTCTCCTCCGCTCGAGACGGTAGAAAAGTTATTCCGACCGATCTCGGTGACACGGATGCGCTTCTGAATTAACTTCGGGAAAGAAAAGTCCCCAACTCGCCCGCAGCGCCGCGTATTTAAGCTTTTCCCACCCATCTCTCGTGTATGACGTGGGGACGTCACCGGAACCACTCTGCCAATGGGAGAGCTTCAAGCGATCCAAAATGGATAAAGTTTTTTAACTTTCGGTAGTCACCTCCCCCTTTGATTCCCCTCCCCCAGGTGTGACATTCATTTCAGGTAAGGTTCGTATTAACTATACCTCAAAAAAGTTAATTGATTGTTTGTTTGTATTGTATTTGTTAATTTCTAGTTATAGGATGTTTTAAAAATTATTAAAAATTCATTTTGTTATCTTGTTTTTGTGGTTCGGAAGAGTGGGCAAAGGTAATAGCGATTGGAAATGTCTGTGTTTACAAAAAGGAGCTCAAATTTTGAAGATAATTTTTAAATTTATGTATCGAAAAGAATATGATATCTTTTTATCCGTTCGTCTTAAATGAAAGTTTAAATTTTATACACAAATGCTCAATTCCAGACAAAAATATTATTTGATATACAAAGGTCGTAATTTCTGTATTTGCTTATGGTTATAACTTTATAATACAAATTTCTAGAAGATATTTAAAAAAAATAGCTTTTACGAAATTACTAAATAAATAAAATATATAACGCAAGAAACCTGTTAAAAACTTCTGAAAATTGCTCCAGAAACTATGAATATCCTGAAGCTCAGTAAAATATAAATTAAATGCTGTCAATTTAAAAATAAATGTAAATTTTGTGCACACCAAAAAGTATTTCAGTGATTTTTCTACTAAATACTAAATAAATAAAATATGTAAAGCAAGAAACCTGCTAAAAACTTCTGAAAATTGCTCTAGAAACTATAAATATCCTGAAGTTCAGTAAAGTATAAATTAAATATTGTCAATTAAAAAAATGTAAATTTTGTAAACACTTAAAAGTATTTCGGATATTTTTCACGATTGTCAGTAATCATTTCCATTTACGATAAGAAAATATTTGAATCGGTGTAAATAAAAACGATATAAATAATCAGGTCTTGCATTTGTAAAAATCACATAGAATACATAAATTAAAAGTTAAGGACACATTTTTATCTGGTTTCAACTAAAAGAGATAAAACGATAATATGTTAAATTTGTGCATAAATGAAAAGATATTTTTTATAAAAAATTTTTGACTAAGTAGCTTTCTGGATTAACTGTTGTTTATTTATCACTTTTCTTTGGGCTATAAGCCCAAAGGGATTCTAATACCCGAAAAAAAAAATTCATGAATATATACATATTTTTTGGTTAAAAAATTATAATTCAAGTCAAAAGAGTCAGATAATTAAAAATTTATTATTTTTTTAAGCTTGAAAATTCAAAATTAAGTTAAGTCTAGATGATGGTATTTTTTTTCTCAAAAGTTTACATCGGCAGTTTGGAAAATTTAGAATGTTCTAAAGCTCTCACGTTTTTAAAAACGTGAAATCATTGAACATTGGGATACGATTCCAATTGTCCGGAGAATTGGTTGTCACAAAAATGTTTTTTCTATTTTGATCCTTCTGATACCACGCTCAATAGTTTATGCATTGCTATTTCTTAACGCTTAAAAGTAAGAATTTCATGGAAATTCAAAATAAAGTTTGGTCTACAAGGCAGATTTCGGGTACTTATAAACTTGTTTGTGAATTATTCTTTGTGTACTTTTTGGGAATCGATGGAGATACACGTGTTCAAGCGAATGAATCTATAAATCACGTTTACGGTGAATGCGATTATTTTAAACACTTAACTGTCCAATGTAAAGAAAAATCATTTAATTAAGTTATTACGCATCTTTATATGTAAATGTTTTAAAGGTAAGGAGAAATTTTTGTTGTGTTTTTAATTGCTATAACTTTTAAGCAGTAACAGGTATAATTATAGGTATTCGTTTAAATTTGATTACTTTATATTTTCGGTAAAGTTTTCTAACTTATGTGAATATTTTTTTACTAATCTCTAATTCTAATGAAATCAAGTATTGAGAGTATAAACTTTTTTTTGGTATTTTGACAAAATAAAACAGAAAACATTAATAATTAATGTTTTGGGTACTATAACATCACATTTGTTGTAGGAAATAAGATATTATATAACATTAAGATTTTTTTAAAAATATTTCAATTAAAGGTTTATTTGATCTTTATAAAATAACTACTTTGTTAATGTCATTAAATACATATGTTCGTAAAAGTTTCAATAGTATAAAGGAAAATTTTAAATTATAAAACTTCAACTGCATATTAAAACGACGGATAAAATAATTGTGAATTCGCAATTAAACTTATTTTATTTTTAAAAAAGAAATTTTGAGCCTTTAACAACGTGTACTTTAAATTTAAACTACATTTTTTAAAGTTATTTTTTGTTTTGATACGGATAATTTACCTTTGTTAACATAAATAATTGGCAATTCATCAAAATATCAATAATTAGAAATTTGCAGTTGGCTCAAAAAGGTTTAAATAAACGAGTAAAAATTGAAACGAAAACCATAAAAAAATCAAATATGTTCTTTAAATTTGAAAATGATATAAGAAATAGGGGGGGGTGGGGGAAAATGAGGGTAAAATCGAGCTTTTTCAAAATCATCTCATTAAACACCTACTTTTTAACTAATTTTCATAGATTTTTTTTGTATATAACATACATTTGAACTGTTTAGATTTCGAATATATAATTTTTTTCCACCACATGCTTCAATATCTGGCAATTCAGGGAACTTAGTTTTATACCCTCATTTTCCCCCAGGGTGGGGGAAAATGGGGGTAGCCCAAATTTAACGATATGATTAAATCAAAAATCATTAATAAAAAGAACTAATTGAAGCAAACTCATTCCTAATATTCCTCTACACTTTTTTTTCAGAAAAGCTTACTTAGAGATAATAATAATCGTTAGAATAATAGAATATTTAAGCAAGAGAGTATTGTCCTCTACTATTAAATTGAGGCTCTGTAAAACTTTACATATTGCACCGAACATAACAACATAATCTGCATCGTATATTTCTCGAAATTATATTAGTTTCCATCTTTGATTCGGTTTAGTATTTTACATTGTAGTTTGTTTCATTTAGTAAATTAATTGCGAAGAACTAATAGTAAATTATTGCTAATTGCTTCTGGGCATATTCTTAAAGATGCATTGATAAACTTAATAAATTAAGTTAAATTTTAACAAATATCATAAAATAAGTTGTTTAATAATGCTGTTTATTTTAATAACACTAAAATGGTTTTTAAAAAATATCCTCCAATATAATCCAATTTAAGTTCATTCCACTATCCAAAACTCCATTATATCTTGCATGCATAGCTAAGCCTAACCATACCACCACTTTACCCCACGACATTAAAAAAATTATAAAAAATTAAAAAATTCGAATTTTTCTTAGCTAATTTTACAGAAATACTCTTCAAAAATGTGGCTATTGCATGCCACAAGGCTTAAGAGCACAACATGTTTTATAAAATAAATAGAACGAAGTTTTTAATCGTGAATTTTAACAGCTGAAACAAAATTAGCTTAAGAACAAGATTTTCAATGAATTAATGGTGTTGCCAGATTCTAAAAACCAAATAAAAGTAATTAGAGATCATCTAAAAATAATATTTCAAAGAAAAAGTCTAAAAAAATTTAAATGTATAGTTGAAAAATTTATATTTTTTAACATACCCTCATTTTCCCCCCTACCACCATTTTCCCCCACCTCCCCCTAACAAATTTGTACTCGAATGTGAAAGAACAAGATTTGTGTCGAGGTATTTTTTGAAAAAGGCAAGCAGATGTTAAAAAATACAATACAGTTTTATTCATTTCTTTATTTAATGGCTATTTTATAATTTAAAATTATAAATCTTAATATTTACATTTAGTGTGTTTACGTAAATTCGTTAAGCATTTCAAAATCATAAAAAAAAGACTGTCAACTATTTTATCACTGAGTTGTTCAATTGTCTTTTTATTGTAGTTTAATGTATGATAAACTGTAGGGTCAAGTGGGGTAAGTGTGATAGGGTTTCTGCATTTTTCATTAAGAAAATTCGTTCTCTGCTTCAAGTAAATTCCAAATCCTAAAATTGGTAGTGAATTATTATAAGAAACATACATATGTAGAAAAAAAATTACATGTTTGAATTCCAATTTTAAGTGTACAAAATTTGCATTTCAAAATCCATTGTTGTTTTATCACACTTACCCCACATAGGAAAACCCACATAAAAAGAAGACAATTGCACTTAAATTCAAAAGCTCAAAACTTTCTTTAAACAAAAAATAAGGTCAATATTTCTTTTTAGTTTAATTATAAGTGGTCTAATGTTATATATTGCAAACTTTCAGATTTTTAGAATGATTTCCAAAGTTACAAGAGCTGTTTATCACACTTACCCCCAATCACACTTACCCCACTTGACCCTATATTTAAAAGGGAAAATAGCAACAGCAATTGCCGTTTGGGGCGAAGAATTTCGTAGAACGTTTCATTATAGTGATGTCCCCTAATGAATTTCATTTAACCACAGCACGTCAGATACCGTGTGAAACGTCCATCCCGACTTCAAATAAACATGGGGGGCTTGTGTGTTTTGGTCAGTTTTTTCAATTTCGTTGTGTATGTGGCCTTTAAAGAAAAAAAATATTCTCCTCTCATATTCCAATTTTCGTTCTTTTTATGTATTTAATCTTTTGGCGCCCCTCGTTGCCACCGCAGGACATGCTTCGTTCGAAATTGAAAGAAGGGTGCATGGCAAATGTAAGTATAAAAAAGTGTATTCATTTCATATAAATTGAAAAATCTCTTTCCTCTATCCGTAATACTTTTTTTAACTCTAAGTTGAAAGAAGGAGATTTGCAAAAGAAACTGTTACTTAGAACAGCTTCTACACAAGGTTTTTTTTATGCTTAGTATTTACTTACTTCAAAAATATAAATTACATAAAATTATTGGCATACGTATTGTAATATGACGCGTATTACACATAGAATTACATTTTCCTATAGATTTCTAAGGAACGTTTTTTACTATAAAATACACTCTTAAAACAAAAGAGTGAAATCCACTCCTATAGGATCAGTGCATTTTCGACACTGGAAAGGAGTGAAATTAACTCCTAAATCGCTCGTAATCGCTCCTAATCGCTTTAAAATCGCTCGTTAGTTGATAAGAGTGTCGGAGTTTTAACAAAACAAAAGAGTGAAATCCACTCTTATATTGGAAGTGCATTTTCGACGCCGAAACGAGTGAAAATTAACTCAGACCAAATCAAAATCATTCGTTTGTTTTAAGAGTGCAGTCACTTAAATTATGTAGCGTTAATCAGTTTAGATTAAACAAAATGACCATGGAATTTCTACGATATTAATTTTTTTGAAATAAATATTATGGTAAAATTAAAGAAATAAACAGTTTTTTACAAATGTTTTTTTAAAAAATAAAAAATTAGACAAATTTATCAATAAAATATTTTTCTAAAACTCCTTACGATTTGTTGTCTATTAAGCACGGATAACGAATGCCTACAGAAGAAACAGTCATTTCTTTAAGCTTAAATGTTCGAAAATGCAACGCAATTTAATCCCTAACAATTGATATCTATTTTTAAATAGTTTTAAGGACTCAAAACAACCTTTGAGCTTTTATAGATTAATTTTAGGTATAGTTAGATAACTAACAAAAACGGTCATACTAGAAAGCACTAAAGATGATTCTGATTGCATTAGACCTTTAAGATCTTAAGTATTCATATGGTAAGCTCCGGTATCATCGATAAAAAGGTCGTATTGCCTTGCATCTTGTTGCTAAGCATATGAACTTAATTATTTCTTTAGTTTACACTTTTTACAGCTGATTTTAAAGTTAAATTTGTTGTTATTTGTTTAGAGTGTAAAATTCCTTGACATTTAGAAATATCTAGAGTTATTTTTAACTATGCAAAAATTGGGTACGGTTAAAATGATTCAATGCAATAAAGAAATATAACTTAGTAAAAGTATTCCTTATATTAAGTAAAAAAAAGTTTAGCATTGAGGTACTAAAAGAGTTGCCATCATCCAGTGCTGTGAATTTATATATGATGTAGATTTATTATGCGGTATCGAAAACATTTGTTTCAATGTTAGTGATGGGATGCTTCTATCTTTTTTGCTTAAACGGTATTGGAGTTGTTCGTGGGAATCTGTTTGACATCAATTTGCTGTAAAGCAAACTTTACAATACCGTAATGTAAAAAAAAATAACTGCAAAATGTGTTGTAATTTTACAGGTTTTTTTTAGTGTTGTTGGTGTGTGACGTTATACAAATTTTTGTAAACATGCCGAATAAATTCAAATCATGGATAGATTCTTTCACAACAAGCTGTGGAAGCGTCCTCTGATTTCCATCGTATTCACAATCATAAATGTTACTAAACGAAAGGGTCGATGAAATGTAAGAACCAAATGTATATGAAAAGTTCGTAAAATATACTGGTATTTACAAATCAAGTTTTGCGCACATATTTGTTAAAAGCTTACCTAGACACAATTATTGTTTTTTTAAAAGTGGGAATACTAGCAAAGTTTTTTTAATAGCTTTCTTACGATACTTTAATGAGAAACGAATTGAAAAACACTAATATTGATTTGAAAATGTTAAATCTTTGATTGAGATTACACTGTTAAAATTCATCAAAGAATGGTTTCTTGTACATACAAGGCTTCTTGGTTAAATTTTTAACCCCATTTTCGGTTATTCGGTTAAACCATTTTCTGGTTTAGAAACCAAAATCTAAAAAATGGATCTAAGAATGTAATTTAAGTATTAAATTCCTATTATCTTTCCACAAAATGCAAAAGAAACAAAATCAAATACGGATTTAGTTTCCAAATTATTCCTCTTGATAAACAGTTTTTAAAAAGCAATTTTCAATTCTTCCACATGCCATTTTAATTGTTATACAGTAGAAGACTTGTTTAGTTTTGTTTTTTCATTGCGGCAGAAAAATCTTTGAAATATGGGGAAAAGAAAACTCTACTTCGAATGATATTTTTTCAGTGGGATAAAATCGATACTTTTGAATGGATATCACCGAAACACATTATACTTCGAGACACTCATACACACAGATTTCTGCTTTACACTTATTTGGTCTGTTGGTTAGAAACAAAAGTTCAATATTTCGATCGGAAAGTGATTCCTAAATTGGAACACGGGCTTTTTTTAAAAAAAAATTCCAAATTGTAGTTTTACCCCATTAATATAATAGATATTATGTGTTCAAAGAAAAATATTTCCGTTGCATTTAATAGTACAAAGTACAGGTATGTTAATGATGGAAAAGCTGAAAAAGTATTTTAATAAATAACAAAATTTAGGTTTTTAATATCGAAATAATGCACATTTACCAATGGAATTTTTTTAACCTTCAATAACGATTATTTTTTATGGTATTAAACTGATTTCATTTGTTTGAATAATATGTAAAAATATGTTAAAGTTACCATAACGTAGAACAAAATTCTATAGTAATCCCTTCCAATTAAACTAATATAATTTGATAATTCTTCACAACAACTGCGCAATAGCAACGCGAAATAACATTGGGATATGACAATTATTCTGAAAATAATGTGTGCTTTTTGTTATGTCGGCGTTGAGTAGTGGCGACGTCTTTGCCTTCTTAGAACAACGTTTTTCATAAATATATAAATTACAAAAAATATGATAAAATTGCGCTTTAAAAGTTGCACCCCTGGTATTTTTAATTTCATAATTATTCAGTAATAATAGTTAAATTCTCGTATAAAATTGATGCAATGCTTCCACTCGTTTTTCCCCTTTTTTGTGGTGTAAGCTTACTATTAGTAAGTGATGTCAGTACCTCAGTCTCTTGAAGTAAAAGCTTAATCTTTATGTGGTAAAAGGGTAGAGCAAAATTATGTAGGCTGTACATGATGCCACCAATTTTATAGCATAAAGAAACGCCAAATGGTTTACAATGTACACTCTAAAAAAATATCTGTAAGGTTACTAAGAATTCTCTAGGAAACTCAGCTTCCATAAGTTTTTTTAGTAGTGTTACATAAGAAATATGTGTATATATAACTAATTAAAGCTTAGTAAGTTATTCTAAGAAAAATTAGTAGATTTTACAGGGGATTTTCTTGTATGTTTACAAAGAAACTGGTAGTAAACTGGTTACAAAAGTTTAAAACCAGAGGGCGCCACTAATTTTTCTGTTAGTCAGGTTTTATTTCGAACTTCCCGAGGACAGAACCCAAGATTATCGGGATCCGTGGAACAGCGCGTTAGTCCACTCTGCTATCGGGGACTTGCATTTTGGTTGCGTGTAAATAAAGAGGTTAAAATCTTGATCGTTAAAGGCGTTTTATGTTATTGATTAAGAAATTTTAAGATTTTTTTTCGGATATGAAGTTTTCGAAATAATTTAACGTAGTTTTTATATACTAAAATAAAAAAAAACACGTTTTTAGGTTTTTTATCGTTGCGATATCGATTCGTCATAATCTCTAGAAAAGATAGCCAGGGGGCGCTGTAAGCGTTACATCAATTTACTTAGTATTGTTTAGTATTACTACAGTAGTTTCTTTAGGTTACAGATGATTTTCTAGTAAATGGTGAAAACCTGTAACGTTACTAAGTAATCGTTAGTAAATTCAAGCCAAATTTTTTACAGTGTATATGTTTCACTACACGTGGCCTATAATATAAATGTAACAAATATTACATATGAATTTTTCAACTTTTAATTAATAATAAAATATTGTATAGTAATTAATTATCTACACTAACACCTAAAGCATTAGAATCCTTCAGTGTCTATTTCTGAGTTTTCTTGTTTTACTCAAGCATCACCTCGAATTAATAGTACAGTTGGAAAAATAATTTTTAAAGAAATTATATTAGACAGTTTTAACCCTTTCATTCCCAAAAATTTACTACTCTACAGAAACTTCTGATATTCACAAAATAAGCTTATTTTAGGTCAAATATACGAGTTCCATAAGAAAAAAATTCATTTTAGTTTTTTATATGGTTTTTGAAATAATTCCAAAAATTTTTAACTGTGGAAAACAACAAAGTTAAAATACATATATTACCTAAAAACACTTCGAGTTACATATTTTAAGGTATCTGAATATATTATTAAAAAAAATTGTAATTATTTTAACCAAAATAGTTTAAATTGTGTTTTAAGTATGTGGAACTGAAGTGAACTTATCAAAAATCAGGTGAAACGCTTGGTGGCTATTTTCTGAATAAAAAAATAGTAGTTCTGACTTCTATTGAGATAAATGTAAAATATTGTCCAATAGAACAAAGTATGAAGAATCGAATGATGTGTGTTTGGATGTCATAACGGGACATAAACATTTTGAAAAAAATATTGAAAGTGATGATGCCAAATGGCATCACTGGGACTGAAAGGGTTAAAGATTTTAAAAGTTTTTTTTTTTTTTTTTTTTTTTTGGGGGGGGGGGGTATTCCATATAGCCAAAGGGTGGTAGTAATTTTGAATTTGACATTCAAAAAAAAGTTTCAGATACAGAAAACAGTAAACATAATTAGATTTCGCAATTTAGAAGTTAAAGACTTCGTTAAATTACTCGTATTTAAATCTTGTAATTTTAATCAGACGTTAGTATACTGTTTGGATGAATTCAATTATTTGCTTTATTAATTTTGAATAGGTTAGTAAAAAGAAAGCTGCTTCGTAAAAAGCTTGGGAACTAAACACTGGGGATTCCGCGTGAGGCTGACCACCTTACAGGGACATATGCCTAGCACCCCAGAGCCCTAGGTCACGAAAGCTGAAATGGGCACGGCAGGCCTTGGCCCAGTAATGGGCTGTTGCGCCAGGGAGTTGAGTGTTTTTTTTAGTAAAAAGAAAGCCAAACATCTTAAAAAGACATTAAAATATTGGCTAAAATGGATAGCATGTAAACCTTTATTGTTCCGCTGGTTAAAAAAAGTTTCTCAAATCAAGACAGGTTTTGCGATGAAAAACCAGAAACGGTGAAACCATTACAATTCTTTCTTAAAATCTGGCACCATTTCTAAAAAAATTATACCTTAGAATTATATTTAGAATACAAGAATCCCGAGCTTTTGTAGTAAAAAAACTTTTTTGTAATTTTGGCTGTAGTTTCCTCAAAATAAGAACTTCCAAGTCAACACCCTATCTTCTGAGGCAGGAAAGACAATAAAAATCCCCCGACAACTGTCACCGATACATTAATGTCACTAAATAAGTTTTTGGCTTGGTTGTACTTAAAAAGAACAAAACCCGCCCTCCATTTTGGAGCTTGAAGATCTTGAGCAGTAAGCTCGCATTTAACTTAATCCCTTGCCTAACGTATAATGGATTGTTTGACTTCAAAACGTTTGTCGTCGTGCCATCTTTTTTAAATGCCACAATTCATTATCCACACCTTTGTAATATGGAAAGCCGTTTAGCAGCGAGTGTGAAAAATTGCATTAGAAACCTTCATGTACTGAAAAGTTATTAATGAAAGTGAGTGTACGACTAAAAGGCTTATTTTTGTACCGGTTAGAGAAGTAGGTGTTCATATTGCCTGCGTTGAATCTCTGTATCTCTCTCCGTTTCACCCAAACGCTTGAAAGAGACGATTTGAAATAGCTGGCTATAAGCAAACGTTAGGTATACCTATAAAGGGGATCCTATGGCTGTGTAATAAAAGGCGCCCACCTATTTGAAGATGCATAATATAGCAAAATCCCAAAGGATCTAGCAGAAGAACCGGTGCAGAGTGGGGAGGAGGAAGGGGTAGGTATATATATATTCCGGCTTGTGTGCTTAATCAGAGGGCCACCTTATAAGCCTTCGTCAAGTGCTACAGACACAGAAAGAATTTTTACTGACATAGGTACAGGAAGTACATCCAGAGTGAAGGCGGGAATCAAACCCGCACAAGCTACAGCGCGCAGCCTGCTAGCGTAATGGTCCAAACCACTAGGCCATCCCAGTCCCAGCACCGGAGCGGATTGAAAACACTAAATTAAATTTTAGGTTGATTATTCGTCACACTAAAGCAACAAGAGGGTTTTTGACGAAAAGTGTCGTAATTTATAATAACAGTCAAGTGACGACCTGAGTATGCCCCCTACGCAACCTTTAAGGCCTTTTCACACGGTATTCCTTGTGCACGGAACTGCTCGGACAGGGTTGTCAACCTGCCCAGATTCTGACGTCACACACACCTGGAGGGGTTGTTGTGAATGATACTTTATCGCTAGACTTGGCACATTTTTTCGATTTTCAATATTTTTACAAATTTCTATCACGTGTAGGGGATTGGTTGGTTGGTATACATATATTTTCAGGCTTGTGTGCTTAGTCAGAGACCTGCTTATGTCTGTCTTGCTTCGTCAAGTAAGACAGACACAACGCACACACACACATACGTGACAGATGCTGCCATCTATCACGCGCAACCTCCACAATTTGGGCAAGTTCCTGAAGGGGAGGAAATAGTCTCCAGATACCTGTGCCCGTGAGAAACTGCGCAATGACCACTCACAGGACTTTCGGTTTCAACAAATTTAACGAGCACGTACTCGGCATATTCGGTGGATCTTCAGTGGTATTGAGACTCGATCGCGAGACCTTACGATGACGAGATCGAGATCTTAACCACAAGGCTCCCCACAGCTGATTAAGCAAGGATTACTAACTTCAAAAATCAACATTGGCGAGCATCAAGTAGATTTTTCTCCATTTGGCAAACTCGATTTTGCCAACAAGACGTCAGAGCTATACTTGATGCTGATTGGCTACCTATATCTCTCCGCAAAACCGGTTTACCGATTTTCGTGTCTCCACGGAAAAATTCAATGAAAAATTCTCCACAGCGGCTCTCCATGTATGAAGCCGTACGTAACCGGAAACCGGATTTTTAGGGGAAAAAACGATGGAAAATATAAAACCTGTTTTTTCGCAAAAACCTCTATCCTGCATATTAGCATTATGTCCAAAACATCACAAATCGCCAAAAGGAGGAAGGTACATATGGCAACTTATTGCTAAAGTTTCGTTACGAACTATTTGAAATTGTCGCAAGACCTGAAAATAAGCTATCAAGAAGAAGTGGTGACTAGCATTTATTTCAAAGTCACGTGGGTTCCTACTAATCACAGCTGCTTGGTGTTTTTTTAATGTTCTTGCAGACGAAATTTTGCTTATGGTTCTTATTTTTATCTTTTGGCTTTAATAATATTTAATTCACATTATTTTAATCTTTGAGCATGTTACAATCGTGAATGTTATACTCTTAATTAAGTAACATTTTGTTCAAGATGCCGAATGCTTGTTCAATTCCTCATTGTAAAGAGAGGTATAAAAAAGGATTTGCCACTTTTCACATGTAAAATTTATTTAGTTCAGCTTCTGCATACTTTTAGTAATTGTGTTCTTTATAAACCATACTTTTTATCGAGAGAATTTATTCGAAAGGTTCTTTTATACTGAAGAATCATCTTCATGATTAAGTCAACATTGTTAGAATTCTAATTATAATTAATCTTTTGGACCAAATCAATTAAATTATTGGCATGAACATTGACAGCTGAAAATATTGACCATGTCAATAATCAACTTATATTGCAGCAACACTCTACAAAAACCTATTTAGTATCCTTTTAAATTAATTTTTAATAAAGAGTCCACGTAATTCAATTGTTCAAGTAATCTTAAATAGACACACAAAAGCAAAGGAATAATCTGATATCTATTATGAAGATCTTAAAAAACTAGCGATTCATCCTTGTTCCTTTCCAAGATTCTTTATTATACCATTAGATTGTCGGCCTCATGTGTTCAGGTCGTTGTGGAAAAACTCGCCAAATGGTAAACTCGCCATACATGCGAGCCAAACGCGACACAGTCATGTGACTGTGTAAGTTAGATGATGAGGACACTTAAGGTTTGCATACGCGCAGTCCATTCTATGTAATGTCTCTGACTAAACTGAATTTTGGCCCGTCCGTGGACGAGTGGTTAGCACATCCGCCTCAGGATTCAGCCTTCTCAGGAGTGCGGGGGTTCGAATCCCACCTACTGCCAGTCATCCTATAAATCGGATATCTGTACTGGTAAAGAGTAGAAAAAATCCAACTCGTGACGGATGGGCCCGAGTACACTGGGACAGACGTGCTCGTTAAATCGGTGGAGTCCAAAGTCCCGACGGCGTCAGCGTACGATGCCGCTAGAAGTTCCGTTGGGTGCCCGGTCAGGTGTCGACCAGGACCCACTTGACCAGGGTTCTAAATTACGAGGTATTTATTGGCTGTGTTAAAACTCCTAAAGGAGGCTAGAAATATGCAGCCAGAAACGATTATATACATACATAGCCGAGTATGTGCGGAGTACGTGCTCGTTAAATCGGTTGGGTCCGAAAGTCCTGTGGGCGGTCATTGCGCAGTTTCAAACGGGTACAGGTTCCTGGAGACTATTTCCCTCCCCTTCAGGGACATGTCTAAATTGTGGAGGTGGCGCGTGATAGATAGCAGCATCTTTCACGTATATGTGTAAATGTGTGTGTGTTGTGACTGTCTTACTTGACGAAGGTTTATAAGCGGCTCTCTGAGCAAGCACACAAATCTGAAAATATATGTATACCAACCAACCAACTACATACATAAACAGAATTTTCCGAAATGATGATTTTCTCTTGTGGTGGTATATAACCAAAATATATATTTGGCTACTGAGTATCTTGATAGAATTTCAAAATAAAACTAACTAAATGACTTTTTTACAGTAGGCATATGACAAGCATCGGAAACTCTAAGTTTTTAATCTTCTGCAAATTAAGAATAGTGCAGATATACACTCTTAAAACAAAGGAGTGAAATCCACTCCTGTAGGGGATGTGCATTTTTGACACTGGAAAGGAGTGATTATTAACTCAGACTGAGTTAAAATCACTCGTTTGGAGTGATCTTGTCGTAGATTCAACATACAAAGTATCCACTATTGTAGGAGAAGTGCATTTTCAACACTGGAGAAGTGAAAATTAACTCAGACTGAGTCAAAATGTCGTTTGTTTTAAGAGTGTACTCCCCTGACTCAAGGTACAGATTTATACCTCATTTTTCTAAAATTACATTTGCTCTCACGCGTCTGTTTTTCGGTGAATTATCTAAAATAATCATTTTGGTTTGGTTTGAATTATCGTCGCACTGGAGCTACACGAGGGCTATTGGCGACGGGCGTCGTATTTTAGAACCACAGTCAGATGACGAGCCAACACCTGAATCGGCACCAAACGCAACCGTTAAGGGCGACATCGTACGCAGCGTTAGGACTTAGAAGGATATTTAACGTGCACTTAAAATAATCATCAAAGCCTTTTTGACATATAACTTTAGATATTTTGTTTAAACTCAAATTTACTCTTTTTGGGCCAAATCCATAATTTATTATTGGAATTTGCCATCAAACAAGATTCGTTTAGAGAGGCTTTAAAAAAAATTATTGGTAATGGTATACTAAAATTGATTTTTTAACACGCAATTAACTATTTTCAACCAGTTGTGTCATCTACGGGTCGTGTTTTATACGATGTTTTAATTGGAATAAGAAATTCCGAGAGCAATTTCCAGAAAAGCTACGGTGTCTGTAATTAATGAACTTTACACGCAAAATTTTAGCTCATAGTTTATATGCCCTAATTTATCACCAAATAGTTTGAAGTAAATCTCGAAAATCGAGCTGGAACCGTAGACGTATACGGCAAAATTAAAGGAGTAATAATGGGTTTTGATCGTCATAAACCATAGTGAAATCACTTTTATTCTATAAAATATCCCAAGCAGTTGGGACCAAATATGGTTACACTCTCAGAAATAACACTTTCATTTTTGACGATTCATGAATACTCAAGCGTCATTTCGTTAATTTTGATGATTGTTTCACCAAACTATCACGTGACTTTTGAGTAAACGCGAATCCTCACTATTGTGATCGTGATTTGACGATTCTGTACCTTGATTTTGAGGAAACTGAATCTCATTGTTGTACTCACATGCTCAAAAATGACGAAATATTTCTTTAGATTAGACGACATTCAAATCCTCATAAAAATGGCGTTTCAAATTTCCTCACTTTGAGGAAACGAAAACTCGGAGCATTTGACAGTAAACGGATCGTCAAAATTAAGGAAAATTTCGTCGTTTTTGAGCATTCATTTTGAGAGTGTATATTTGGATAATTGGAGTGTTTCGGGAAAAGGGTATATTCAATTAATTACTCTTGTGGTGAATCTTATTTAACTTAATTTCTATTGACTTTCTTAGTTTCGACACCCCATTTTGAGCCCCATTTTGGGAAGTAAAACCTATGCACAAAGTACTTTTCTTTGCACCCGAATCCTTCAAAAGTGCGAACTAAAACTAAAGTTCTGTCAATCAATTTTCTCACCCAATAGTATAAATTCTTATATATTCTTTTAACCAATCCCTGCACAATAAAGGCGGGACAAATTCATACCCAGTGAGATTCGAACCGAACAAGACATCACTTTTGCTCCATCTCTCAATCCAAAAGGACCTGTGTCATTTTGATGCAAATTTTACTTGTTATCTGTTATGTAGTTTAGTGCTGTGGTCGTTAATTAAATGTCTTTAAAAACCTTCTGACCTCTCAACTTATTCCCTCTACAACACACCGGTCACCTCACCTCATTGGTGACCCGGACGTGATCGTCACCCACTCCAACGACGCTCCTGCTACAATGCGCTCAACAACGGTTGCTCTCTCGCTGCTAATACACTCAACGCTGCACGCAACTCAACTCCTCAACTCAACGGAGCGGCACACAACTCTCTCTCTCAACTCAACGCAGCACAACGCACAGCGAAGCAACTTGCGCACGGTTCCTTACCACGTTGTTTCTAGGAGGGGAGTGGTGTGGCGATTACCACACACGCAACCTCAATATTCCATCAACGACCAGGTGGCGCTGATTTACCGCCCACGTTCCTACCACTATTTCCAATTACATCGTTCATAGTAGTATATAAGCCGAGATAACTCATCTCCTCCCTGAGGATCCTTTTGGGAAGACAATGAGTTATCGAAGTCGCTACAGTGGTGACCCGGACGTGATCGTCACCCACTCCAACGACGCTCCTGCTACAATGCGCTCAACAACGGTTGCTCTCTCGCTGCTAATGCAACGCTGCTCGCAAATCTCAGCGCAACTCGTCGTTACTCACTTGCATGCAAATCTCGACACAACACGTCGTTACCATTTGCATACTTGCTCGCAAATCTCGACACAACAAGTCGTTACCATTTGCATACTTGCTCGCAAATCTCGACACAACACGTCGTTACTATTTGCATACTTGTTCGCAAGTCTCGACGCAACACGGCGATACTCATTTGCAACGTGCAGTCATCACAAATGCAGTGAACCAGCATGCGTAAAGTTCATTCATATATCATTGTGTAGGAAAGGACTGGTGTGGCGGTTCCTCGCAGAGCAAATATAATTATCCTAATTTCAATTCAGAATATCCTAAACACCCATCTTGTGTCACCACACAGTCATGACGAAGCTCATCTGTAGCACGAATGCGTCTGACCAACAGTGACTGCAAGCATCATGTGTTTAGAACGTTCTTGTGATCGCTGTTAAATCCTACAGTTCAACATCACAATGTAACGAACATCAATCAAGCACTCAGCAGTTAATATCCAATATGCTTTAAATTCATATTGCAGTCAATACTTAAATTTTCTTTCATGTGCTTTAGTTTATTAGATTGCTTTTTCATATATGTTTTATTTTCCTAACATTTCATGAAAATTTTCACTTGCTGTGTATTCAAAGTTCTTATATTTTATATGCAAAACTGAAGTATATCATTTTATCTTTGCATTTCAGGGAAATACTTCTACATCGTCTAAGATTTTTTTTATCATCTCTAAATTTTCTTAGTGTATATAAATATGCAAAGTATATTTCCTTCTATGCTTACGTTTTGTATCGTTCGGTTCCCTCACTGGGGGGATACTCTGTGGTGAATCGTATTTAACTTAATTTCTATTGACTTTCTTAGTTTCGACACCCCATTTTGAGCCCCATTTTGGGAAGTAAAACCTTTGCACAAAGTACTATTCTTTGCACCCGAATCCTTCAAAAGTGCGAACTAAAACTAAAGTTCTGTCAATCAATTTTCTCACCCAATAGTATAAATTCTTATATATTCTTTTAACCAATCCCTGCACAATAAAGGCGGGACAAATTCATTCCCAGTGAGATTCGAACCGAACAAGACATCACTTTTACTCCATCTCTCAATCCAAAAGGACCTGTGTCATTTTGATGCAAATTTTACTTGTTATCTGTTATGTAGTTTAGTGCTGTGGTCGTTAATTAAATGTCTTTAAAAACCTTCTGACCTCTCAACTTATTCCCTCTACAACACACCGGTCACCTCACCTCACTCTAATGTGTCCGACGAATAATACCCCGTCCGTGAATAATACCCCGTGACGAATAATACCCGTGTGGCGAGAGTGCACGTTAAATGTCCTTCAAAGTCCCAAAGCTGCGTACGATGTCAACCTTAACGGTTACGTTTTGTGCCTACTCAGGTGTCGGCTCGTCACTTGACTATGGTTCTGAAATACGACGCCCGTGGCCGAAAGCCCTCATGTAGCTCTAGTGCGACGATAATTCAAACTAAACTATTTACTTAAATGTATGATTGGGCTGTTAGATCACGTAGTTCTAGTTTCGGTCGTCATTAACCCTAACCATAATATGTCGTCTACCAGTTTGGTATACAGCTCTTTGTAAAATAGTTTTTTTTTTATTTAACTTATGTTGGGGAATGTTGTTGTTTTTTTAGTAGGCATGGTGAATAATGGATATTGAAAGTTCAATGCGCTACACATTCAAAAGATAATTTACATATATGACAGATGATTACATAAAATAAAAGCAGTTAAAGGTACTACAAAAGTTTATAAAGAATATATTTAAACTTTTATGTTCGCGGCCTATATGTTACTGTTCGGCTTTGCTGGATGTCATGATTAGTATATTTTGTTTATGGTTGGCTAAAAAACTTTTTATGCGTGTTATCCAACGAAAAAGAACAGTAACAGATAGGCAGGGTGTAACTCTTTTCTGAAATGCGATAATCATCAACTCTTCGGAAAATTAAAGTGTTCGGGTGATTGGATTTCAACAACTGTGTTGCTTAAAACGGGGGCTCTAAGTCTTGCCGGGGTCCACAAGATTGTCTATGAGGCTGGCTTCAGCAATCGCAGGCAATTAGTCATCGCTGTAAACTAATCAGAAACAAGACTTTTGCACATTTAAGAGGACGTACATAAATTACGTCACGCAAAATTTTGACTTTTTTGACCCCTCCCTCCCCCTATGTCACGCTGCGTCACGTTTGGTCGAACCCCTCCCCCTAAAATTACGTCACGTTTGTCGCACCCCCCCCTCTTTTTTTTCAAGAAAAAAGTTGGTTTTAATATTTCCCTTTGTTTTTGAAATTTAAAAGAATTCATAAAACGATATTTTAAAATTAACTTTGAAAGGAAGAAAGAGTAAAAGTTGTCTCGGTTAAATAATTTATATATAGGAATGGATCGACATTGTATTTACATTTTTGCTGTTCAAGGATAAACTAGCTATTTCCTAAAGCCATCTAAAAAAGGGGTCGAGATGTAATCGGATCTGTCAACTGTTTAGTTCTGGGTCTGTCTGGTGTTCGTCCATGTAGCTGCTTGTCCTCCGATTCCTCAAGGTAGTGTCACAATTTTGTGCGTTACTACTAAGTACCATTAGGAAACGGTCCATAAAATGTAGAAGGCTAATAATGCGAACGTTGTGGCATACAATACCCCCCCCCCCCAACTTATTACTGAAATCATGTTTCTTTTGATGATCTTATAATAAAAAAAGATTTCAGATTTCTTTCTAAAAAACTTTATTTTATGTAAAACAGATTTTCCTTGCAAAATCGGAAATTTTGAGTCGTTACGTCACGCAAGCGATCACCCCTCCCCCCCTCCATGTCACGATCCGTCACGTTGTCTGATACCCCTCCCTCCCCCCTCTGAGCGTGACTTAATTTATGTACGTCCCCTAAAGCCTACTCTTTCTTTTTTCTCAAATATCAGTTTCGCTTTTTGGTTCTGTATGGGTTTAGTAACACTCTTAAAATAAAAGTGTGAAATCCACTCATATAGGAAAAGTGCATTATCGACACTGGAAATGAGTGAAAATTAACGCAGGCTGAGTTTAAATCACTCGTTTGGAGTGATCTTGTCGGAGTTTTAACTAAATAGAAGAGTGAAATCCACTCCAATAGGATAAGTGCATTTTCTACACTGAAAAGAGTGAAAATTAACTCAGACTGAGTTAAATTTACTCGTTTGTTTTGAGAGTGTAGACGTTCCACTTGTAAACGAAGCATACCGCGATGTTTCGCAAACTTTACGCACATCCAAGTCCATCGAATGGTCTCATTCATTATAAGCTACTTACCATTATCGTGCATTCATCTATGGGAACTTTAATTACTTCGAGTCACACGCCGAATTGGGCAGAAGTGATTAGCGTGCTACGGGGGGGCCGTGATCACCTCTTTGCCTAAGACTGAAGAATTCGAGGGAGACAAAGCCGCGGAATCCATCATTCTGCGGCAACTCACTACGAGAAACCCCCCGAGCCCTATTGTGATGTTTTTCTAGATTTTTTTGCCAGTACCCCCCTTTACTAAGAATAAGAAAGACGTGAATATCTTCTACTCATTAACCTGTTAGTTGATTTTTTTTTATCCAAAGCGATCCGTAAACTAACAAAAATGATTTCTCACTGTCGTTATATAGTCCTTGCCTAGTTTGAAGACCTATTAACAGTCACCAGAAACAATTAAACATAAAAAACACTATTATCTTTAGTATAAATAAGCCCTACAGTAAGTAAATTAAAAGAAACAATTAATTTAAAAAAAAAAATTTCTTACAAAATTTATATCGCTTAATAACTTTTTTATATTAAATTCGTTGTTCTATTACTTATTATTTTGTTATTTAATTATGTCTATATCATAATTTTTAATGTTTTGTTATTTTCTAATATACTAAACTTGTTATTAAGGTAAGTGTTAGTTATAACGGACAAACTGATAGGAATTATAATATACTAAGGGGCTCTTGATAACGGCTCGCTGTCATTCGCAAACCTCCGGAAACAGTGGGGGTATTACCTTTGGATATATCTTTACTCGTTCATTGGATACTAAAATATTTTAGTCCAACCATTAATGACCCCTTTCATTAAAAGAACCACTATTGTCCTAAATTGAATTTTCGGGATGCTTTTTCTTTTTTCAATTTTATTGCGAGAATATTTTGTTTTTATACTTAAATGGGGGGGGGGGGGGGCATCCGTAATTGTAAATTATTAAACGCATAATTTATGTGCTAAAAAAATATTATGTGGAGTAAGCGATTAAATGAACATTTCGACTGCGGAGAGTTTTCGATTGGGTCTAACTTTTTAGGCGAATCAGCAATTCCACTGAAAACTTGAATATTTCACTTGATAAAAGCTGATTGAACGGCAGTTATTTCATAAAAACGAACCTACAGAAAGTATCTGTTACCGAAAAAAGAACGCGTTTCCCCCCATCCCTATCCCTCACCCCTCTCTCAACGGGCTCATTGAAAGATTGAAAGTTGCTGTAAATAGATTGAACCAATTCATCAGTCGGAGCCTCTAAACAAAAAGCGGGAATTGCCAACTTGTTGAAGAATCTCTCTGCGCTGGCCTGACAAAGCTCTAAGAAACGCTCAACTTGTGTGTGTGTGTTTTTTTAATTGCAAGCTCTACGCATGGACTTTGGTTAGAACGGAACCTATTGCTTAGAGCCAGAAGGGTCAACCAACAGATTTTGATATTTAATTATTGTAGAAGAAATGTGTTTGAAAATACGAAATTTATTTCAATGGATAAAACGCAATGTTAATTGGTGTGCCAAGTGTGCTTTCGTCCAAGGATATCAGTTTGGAAAGCGTACTAATTAAAATAACTGGAAAGCGTTTTTTTTTTAATATGTAAGCAGATTTGTAATTGATTAAATGGAAATTGTACTAATATATTTTATTTACCAAATGAGATTTATTCACATTTGTAACACCCCTTTTTCAATTTTTGTAACTCTAAATAATTATGGTAAATCAAAATGCCCTCTGCTAATATAGGACTTGCATTTACTAGTTGCAATCTTTAACTATATCAAGCATGACACATTTCCTTCTCTTAACAATAACCTTGGTTTAGCTCTAGTACGAAATTAATTTACCATTACAATCTCCCACTTGACAACGAATAAATGAAAATGAAATGAACAAAACTCAACAAACATTTTTTTTAAAAAATCATAACGATAATTGAATCAATTCTCGATACTTAGCACGACTTTATTTCAACCAAAGCAAACCATACTTAACAAAAAACGATAACAACATAAAAGGGTATTTAAAAAGAGTATTTTTTAATACAAATATAAAACTAATTCTCAATTCAAATCATGGTTACATTCTTATAAAACCAAGTCAGCGATCTGTTGTGCCTTTTTTTTGCGATGCCTCCTGAACAAAGATTTAAACAGTATGTGGGGGGACAGATAGACAAAGGGGAGGAATTAAGCCCGGCTCCGTTTTGTCGTCGGAAGCCATGGTGTGCTTTTTTGTCAACTTCTTAAGAAGTCTTGTACACGGCTACTGTAAATTTAATGATCGCCTCAATTGTGGTGTTAATTCTGTTTTCTTATCGCTCCTCGGGACTAATAATAAAGGCGTTAGTGGGGCAGTTAATAGTTGTTTTCTTTAAAAAAAAAACCTCTTTAATGATCGTATATTAATTATTATCATTGGGAGTACTGAAACGGCTTTGATAATTGTGAGTAAGAGGCATCTGCCCACTGAGTTGTAGATTTTAAATTTACACTAAACACGGAAATTATTTCTATATTTTTTTCTATACATAGTTTAAAGAAATAAGTTCACAATTTATTACGTTAATTAAAAAATCAATGGATACGAAAAAAATTATACAGAAATAAGTGTTATTTTAAGTCTTTCCTTGCCACTACACCGATTTACGATGCACGTGATACAAATTAATGCATTATAATGAACTAAAATCGTGAATAAAAAAGTTTTATTTCGTAACTGTTCTCGTATTACTTGGTAGTCTGTGGTAAATTAGTAGTTTGTACAAAAACCAGAACATTACAGTTGAGCTCTAAGGTTAAGCTACCATTAAAAACTGAGATTCAAAAAGTCTGTAAAATTCTACCTGCAAGCTAGATTTATGTTTAACTTAACAATAGTCGCGGGGAAAGAAATTTTACAAATAATTTCAATAAGATGAAAAATAAATTTCCTTAACCTTATAACGATAAAAAAAAGTCAATCGCTGCCAACACTCATTCAAAAAACGTGTTAACTACACTCATTAAATCCAATGGTCTCCACTGAATCCATGGTTTTTCAGTGTTGTTAAGGGGGTTCAGTACCCCAAAATCGGTGAAAAAATAAAAAATTAAATTATTGGCTTAAAATACTATTACAACCTTTATTAATAATGTCACAAAGTATCAAGGCGATTCCAAAAATATATTTGACATTAAAAGCCATTTAATTTAACTCTTTCCTTACTGAAACGGGTTAACAATAAAAACTTTTAACGCGTTTTTCTCAGAACTTGATTTTTTGAACTTCGATGTACCTTTTCTCAAAAACTATGCTATGTTTTCTCGTAAACTTTTTTTTACATGATGTAATACATAGTATAGATTAATCTGAGGTTATAAATTTTAATAAAACTAAAGTGAAAAAAATTCATGGGGCAAAAAAGTGAAAAATTTCATGACTTTTTGGGTACTTTAAAACTTATTTTATTTAAAAATCTAACAGTTATTTTTTTTAAAAAAAACTTTTAACCATGGATTAATATGTAGGGTTGGTATAACACACACAGAAAATTTTAAGATGATCTGATCAGTAGTTATTGTGAAAAGGTACATTGCATTTGGCCAATTTAACATTACCTATATACAACATACCGAACCCATTTAAAAAGAAATAATTTTGGAAATTTTGCAATATTTCAAATGTAAAAAAATAGGTTTTTGTAAGCAAACCAGAAGAAAAACATGGTTTCGTTATTCGAAAAATTTGTTTTTTAAAAAGTTCGGTTAAATTTGGAATGGATTTTAAAAATGCACGATGCATTTGTTTAAATCCGTTAAAATATGTTTACTGAAAGTTATAAATAATTCCTATTGGTTCATGGAGGAGGTGAATTGTTTTCAAATAATATTTTGTCCCCATGTCAATTGTGTCTGAAATTCAGTCGAGGTCTAAAACGCACGATTAAATCTGCCCATTAACATATTTCACTTTCAAATAAGAACAAGAACAATGGTATTTTTTTTAAAAAGAGTTTTCATAGTCTCTGTTTCGTAATTTAAAGATTTCACCAAGCAACACTAAACAAAAACGACTTAAATTTGCTATTGTTGTCTCTATCCGCATTAAGGTACTAAAAGGAATTACTTTAATATGTAGGTGCTTAGTTTCTGGATAATTTTGTCCTTCTTCAAAGCACTAAAAGAAATACAGATTTCTGGAGGTAGGAGGGGAGAGGGATGTGTAAATTCTTATTTACTCTATTAATAGCATTGGAAAAAAAAGAGATTTTTTCGCAGTTCAAAAAGAACAATGGAAAGTATCAAAATACACTTAATACTCTTCCAGACATCAAAAGGGTAGAGAAGATCCCGGCATTACGGCCTCGGCACGTGCAAGACCTGGGTCACCACCCGTACGAACGTTTTTAGACACCCGATGAAACATGACTGAAACGGTAGGAGGTGACAAAGTAGGCAACAAAAATTGAACCAGAAACAAAGAAACCACCGCATCTCGAGAAAAAAAACACCATCCTTTGTTGTCGGCTTTATTTAGCTTAGTTTTTTTATGTCCCCTGTCTTATCCATTTGAAACTAGAGAAGCCGAACCCACGGTAATTAGTCTAAAAATGATTCCCACTTTAAATTAATGTTCTAAAAGTTTCAAGAAAAGGGGGTTAGAACGAATCCGGCATTCCTTGAATTCCACTGCGATGAATTTAGCCACATTTCCTGGTTTGTGTAGAATGACTATAAACAAGTCACATTTGAATTTTTTTTTTTCAAAAAGTGCTTCATATTGTAATTGAAGTACTTCTACTTGCATTACATGCAGAACATAACAACTATCCAACAACTATAGATCATCCCTCCGGCTCACTCTTGGTATAAAGGGCAGACTCCTGGTGGCGCCCTTGGGCTGATAGAGCCATACAGTCCAGAGGACTAGTAGACTCATAAGTGGACACATCAGGTGTCTCTCTTTTGAACTTGGACAAAAGACATATTCAACGTGCACGCGGTGTAATTACTGCACAGGTTTCTCCGTGTCACATTTTACAGTGTCTTGGTCTGGAGAAGAATGACATATACTTTAGTCCCCCTATTTGTATGTGATTTCTTGAAGACTTCCGAGCTCATTGACTTGGTCTGGCTTGCTGCTGGACCAAGAGGAATAAGTCAACAACAACAACAATACATGCATATAAATCCATTTAAAAAAAACTATTCTCGTAAATTAATATGTGGTATTCTAACCGAACGTCGCTGTACCGAAAGTATTTAATAACGTCGCTGTCCCAGACTATTAGGAAAGGTTCTTGAACGACGTCTAAAGCCTTGGTTTCCTCGGAGTCTGTCGCCAGAAAAATGCGACCGCTATTATACGTGGATGACGTCACTCTACCGGCCACCGCTTCATGGGAACGTTACGTTGACATGAAATTGGAAACCTAGCGAGCTCATTCAACTCAACTCTGCTGTTGTTTTGGTTTTTGTCTTCGCATGTCAAAAATGGAAAATTTAGGTTCTTCGTGATTTCTCACAAAATCAATTAGCATTTCTTCCTCGGCAAGCGTTTGCCTTCCTTCATTTCCTCAATTTTTTAATTTTTGGCAAGCACACCACGCAACGGACAGCAGCAGAAAACGTTGTCATCAGAATTTCCTAAACGCACTCAACAGCAACTCAATCTGGCGGTCGTTTGAGTTGTCCGGCAACGCTCCCGAGGAAACCACTCTAGCGTAATCAATGTCAGTAGTTTCTATGACGTCACTCACCGCACTTGTCCCACCGCTTAAATATGCTGACGGACTCCGAGGAAACCGAGGCTTAAGGGCCGAAGTCGCCTGAGCGGTCCCTCGAGGGCGCCTGTTCTATGTCCGCGTATTTTCGATCGTCGCGGGGCTATTGGTATACATCGCAGCGATGGCTCGAGATCTTTAACCCTCTAATGCATGAATTTTTATTTTCATCCCAAAAGAATATATATGCATCTTTAATACTCACACATTATGGGAAAAATAGTAAAAAAAATTTAACTGCATTAGAATTTAAATAATTTTAATTTTTTTAAAAAAATCATATGACAAAAACCAACTGCAAAATTCCAATTTTGATAATAATGACTAGAAAACTACTAAAAATATTTCAAAATAACCCTTTCTAACTATGATTAATTTTTCAAAACAATTTATTAGTATTTAGTACTAATAATGTTATTCTTTGAATACTGCCAAAAACGTAATTTCACAAAAGTTGATAACCTCACTCTTTAATTTTGAATTCACTTTTACTACTGTCTTCGATGAGGATTGTTAGTAACTAAAACTTTAAAATGAAATGTAATAGATGAAAAGAACACAGATTTGTCTTGGGGGAGCTCTATTTTAATAGAATAAAGTGGATTATGTTACTTGTTACCAAACGGTAACAGTATGCATTAGAGGGTTAATGGAGGTTTCTTTTAAACCTTTTTTTCTTCGATATTTTTTGAAATAAAAAGTCATTTCCTCTTAAATTGCCTAAAAAGACTGCTCATAGTTGCATCAGACGTTCTGGTTCATCAAACAAATACTAAAGCCTTGGTTTCCTCGGAGTCTGTCGCCAGAAAATGCGACCGCTATTATACGTGGATGACGTCACTCTCTCATTTCCTAAAATTTTTAATTTTTGGCAAGCACACCACGCAACGGGCAGCAGCAGAAAACGTTGTCATCAGGATTTCCAAAACGCACTCAACAGCAACTCAATCTGGCGGTCGTTTGAGTTGTTCGGCAACGCTCCCGAGGAAACCACTCTAGCGTAATCAATGTCAGTAGTTAGTATGACGTCACTCACCGCACTTGTCCTACCGCTTAAATCTGTTGACGGACTCCGAGGAAACCGAGGCTTAAGGGCCGAAGTCGCCTGAGCGGTCCCTCGAGGGCGCCTGTTCTATGTCCGCGTATTTTCTATCGTCGCAGGGCTATTGGTATACATCGCAGCGATGGTTCGAGATCTTTAATGGAGGTTTCTTTTAAACCTTTTTTTTTCCCGAAACTTTTTTTAAAATTAAATGTCATTTCCTCTTGAATCGCCTAAAACGACTGCTCGTAGTTGCATCAGACGTTCTGGTTCATCAAACAAATACTAACCAAGGCCGACGCTGTGCTGTGGGAAACGAAAGGTTAGCGGTGGCCGGATGCAAGAATGTGGACTGTTGATCTTAAATAGCAATGAATATTTATGTCAGGGCTCGAAAAAACTAAGAAATTTTACCCATCCAAGTGGACGGCTTGTCCTACAATGTACTCGTCCTCCTTTCAAATTGACTCGTCGAACTCTAACTAGATAAATAGCTAATAAATAAAAATATTATTTCCTCTCATTTATTGCAAACATTTATGTAAATTGCTTAAGAAATTAGAAGTTACTAAGATTACATTACACAATAATAAACTAAATACTAGGCTACTAATAGTAACCTTGTATTTCTTTAAGGAAATATTTAAAATGTATCACGAGCATTAATGGGAAATTGTCGTCCACTAGGACGTCGGATTTGAGAAATTTGGTCCTCATGGAATTTTTGAACGCCGAGGTCGAGAGGACGGGCGGTTTTACGATCCCTGATTCATGTAATTTAGCTGTTTTTTTAGAGCAGAGTCAACCAATCCCCAAACACATCTGTCTTTTTCATGTATCAATCCCCTTCAGCAAATACATCTAAATCTTATTTCCAAAAATACAAATTTCGTCACGTTATATAATCTCCGGTATTCTAAACGAAGTGTCAGGTGGCAAAAACCTCTCTGGGTTTCTTAACATGCGCTAATCTTCCAGTGTTGCCTTGAGCCTTGCTTCGCATGTGTCATTTACAAAAGTACAAATTTCTTTACTTAAAATAATATCTTGTATTCTAACCGAAGTGTCTAAGGACAGAAACCTTACTGAGGTTTCTTGACTTGTCCTAATCCTCCAGGGTTGTCCTGAGCCCTGGCTCGCAGGTGTATCGCCCACTGTAGGTTTACGTGCAAGGGAGATTTTCGGAGGCTTTTCTTGAACTACGAGCCACCAAAGGACCGTCTTCATTAATCATCCATACGGTGAGAGTAAAAACTGGGATTGTGAGATGTGAGGTTCTTTTCGAAAAGCAGTCGTTAGCTAAGTTGTAAGTACTGTTGTAAAACAAGAATACCAAGGAAAATATGTACAATTAATAAGGCCAGAGAAGCTCCCTGTAACGTATCACTATTAGCCTGGTTCAGGATGTAGGCTGTTTCGAAAGAACGACTTTAGTTTGATATAGTTTTCTATATTTGTACACGACACTTCTGGTAAAAGTTATTTTTGTAAATTAGCTGGCAACAAAAGAACGATCTCCTCTTTACGGATAATTCATACATCATTAACTATGGAGCAGGTGAAGACATAAAAACAATGGCTCTAGTCGTAGGGATAAAAATGTCCATCAATTTGTCATTGTAATGCACAAAAGAGTTAGTTAAGAGAAGTGCGACATAAATCTAATCGCAGTGAACGCAGTAATCGTAATGAATAATGGTGTATAGTTGAAACAGGAGAATATACATCCTCGTTACATTCCTAAAAGGTGAGTAAGTGAATGAGTTGTTCGGAAAAGACCCAAGCCACGGCCTACTCAACTAATAAAGCCAGAGAAGCTCACTGAGACGTCACACCATTCTGCCGGCACGGGTTGTTATCTATTCAAAAAGAGAGGAAAAAAACCTTTTTGGAAGATGAAGAGTTAGTCGACCGTACACGAATAGGTTCCGTACTTATTCTTTGGAAAGACTGACAACCTGAACCGGAATGATACCGTAACGTCACAAAGAGCTTCCGAGGCCTTAAAATTGAGCAGGCCATGTCTGGGGTATCTTATCGACCTCGGTTTGTGTTCTAGGTTTAAAAAGAGCAAGTGAAAAACGATGTTCCGTTTTCTTCTTCCGCATCCCTTGTAAAAACTCTCCCTCAGGAAGATGACGGGAGGATGAAGAAGAGTAGGGAAGATGCCGTATCTTGCTCCGTTTTTAGATTCGAGATGCTATCTCTCTCTCTCGGAGGGAAAAAGAAACACAACTGCGACTCCTCCAGAGCAATTAGGAGGGAAAACAACACAATAGAAGTCCAAGGTGAAGCCCTTTTTTTCTCTATCTCTTCTTGTTCCCTAAGTGTTCTTTCCCTCATATATTTACTCGCCTCGTTTACGTTCATGCATAAAGGGGAGGATGCTGCTTTCTACCTACCTCCCCTATTCCCCCCATCCGCAAAGCTTGTAGTAGAATGGGATCCAGTCGGATTTGGAGTGAGGAAATGCGACTGTTTTTACTTGAGTGAAACATTTTGGTGGATTTTATGTTCACGCATTGTATAAAATTCCAGCTTTATAGCCTAAAGCTTTCATTTTTTTCTAGTGTTCTATTAAAATATTAACGACGACTTTGTGAGTGCCATTCATTTCCTTAATAATAAGTAAATTTTAAGTATTTTAGTTCGTTTTCGCTCTTTTAAATTTAAAAATTACTTTTTGAAATACTTTTTATTGTTTTAAGTACTCTTATTTGTTTTTACTAGGAACTTTTGAGCCTACTGAAAAAAGCCTAGTAGTGTTTAAATTCTGCATTAAATGAATAACTATTTAACTTGAAATCCACCTTCCAATCTTCCTTTCATTTTGGTTAATTGTTAAACGAGATGAAACTTAAAAATGTTTAACTATAAAAGTAGTACTTTTATCATCAACCTTTCCGATAAAAAACGGACTCTATGTCTTATTGCTCTTCGCCTGCTTTTTTTACATACAACTGTCACATAAACTTAAAATCCACCTTCCAATCTTCATTTCATTTTATTTAATTCATAAACAAAAAGAACCTTAATGTTAAGCTATACAGCGGTACTGTTATCAACATCATTCCGCAAAAAAACTAACTCAGTGTCTTATTGCTTGTCGCCTGTAGTTGACGAACAATTGTCACATAAACTTGAAAGCCTCCTTCCAATCTTCATCTCGCTATGGTTAATTGTAAAACAAGATGAAATTTAAAATGTTAAACTATGAAACGGTACTTTTATCAACACCTTTGCGACAAAAAACAGACTCAATGTCTTATTGCTCCTCGTCTGTAATTGACATACTACTGTCACATAAACAGAAAACCTACCTTCCAATCTTCATTTCACATTGGTTGATTGTTAAATAAGATAAAACATAAAAGGTTAAACCTTCAAAGCGGCTATTATCAGAAACTTTCCTACAAAAAACGGACTCAGTGTCTCGCCTGTAATTGACATACAATTGTCACATAAACTGAAATTCCACCTTGTCATCAGTCTTCATTTCAATTTGATTAATTGTTAAACAATATGAAACTTAAAATGTTAAAGTGTGAAAGCGGTACCTTCATTCACGACAAAAAACGGACTCAATGTCTTGCTGCTTCTCGCCTGTAATTGACATACAATTGTCACATAAACAGAAAACCCTCCTTCCAATCTTCATTTCACATTGGCTAATTGTTAAACAAGATGAAACTTAAAATGGTAAACTTTAAAAACGGCACTATTATCAGAAACTTTCCGTCAAAAAAACGGACTCAGTGTCTCACCTGTAATTGACATACAATTGATGAGCTTACTGGAAGAACGTGCTAAGTGACATTTTTGAAAAAAAAAAAGTTTTTTGTTTCAATGAGCATATTTATAACTTCTGTAACGATGACACTTTTCCACTTTTTCATAAACTTAAATTTTAGTAGATATTGTACGGTTTGCAAGTACCATTATCAACACATCTGAGTGCAAAATAAAAACTAAGATCATTTTCTTGATTTCACCTTTTTGTCACTTAGCACGTTCTTCCACTAAGCTCTTCAATTGTCAGATAAACCGAAATTCCACCCTTCATCAACCTTCATTCCATTTAGATTAATTGTTAAACAATATGAAACTTAAAATAACGAAAGCGGTACCTTCCTTTACGACAAAAAACGGACTCAATGCCTTGCTGCTTCTCGCCTGTAATTGACATACAATTGTCACATAAACAGAAAACCCTCCTTCCAATCTTCATTTCACATTGGCTAATTGTTAAACAAGATGAAACTTAAAATGGTAAACTTTAAAAACGGCACTATTATCAGAAACTTTCCGTCAAAAAAACGGACTCAGTGTCTCACCTGTAATTGACATACAATTGATGAGCTTACTGGAAGAACGTGCTAAGTGACATTTTTGAAAAAAAAAAAAGTTTTTTGTTTCAATGAGCATATTTATAACTTCTGTAACGATGACACTTTTCCACTTTTTCATAAACTTAAATTTTAGTAGATATTGTACGGTTTGCAAGTACCATTATCAACACATCTGAGTGCAAAATAAAAACTAAGATCATTTTCTTGATTTCACCTTTTTGTCACTTAGCACGTTCCTCCACTAAAGCCTTGGTTTTCTCGGAGACCGTCAACAGATTTAAGCTGTCGGACAAGTGCGGTGAGTGATGTCATACAAACTACTGACATTGATTACGCTAGAGTGGTTTCCTCGGGAGCGTTGCCGGACAACTCAACACGGCCGCCAGATTGAGTTGCTGTTGAGAGCGTTGGGGAAATCCTGATGACAACGTTTTTTGCTGTTGTCTGTTGTGCGGTGTGCTTGCCCAAAATTAAAAATTTGAGAAAAGGACAGAAATCGAGAGTTGTTTTACGCTTGCCGAGGAAGAAATGCTAATTGATTTTGTGAGAAATCACGAAAAACCGAAATTTTCCATTTTTGACATGCAAAGACGAAAACCAAAACAACAACAGAGTTGGTTGAGTGAGTTCGCTAGGTTTTCAGTTTCATGTCAACGTAACGTTCCGATGAAGCGGTAGCCGGTAGGGTGACGTCATCCGCGTATAATAGCGGTCGCATTTTTCTGGCGACAGACTCCGAGGAAACCAAGGCTTAAGCTCTTCAATTGTCAGATAAACTGAAATTCCACCCTTCATCGGCCTTCATTTCAATTTGATTAATTGTTAAACATTATGAAACTTAAAATAACGTAAGCGGTACCTTCCTTTACGACAAAAAACGGACTCAATGCCTTGCTGCTTCTCGCCTGTAGTTGACATGCGACTGTCTCGCGCATCACACCAGCAGAGTGTCCCATGCTGTGCTCGTCCCATTCCTGCCCCACCCCCGAACTCCCAACAATGCCCTGCCTTGTAGACAGACATCAAGCGCTTTAACATTGTGTATAAATTTTTCTTCTACTTCGGCTCCCCATTCTTTGCCGTAATCGCACTTGTCGTCTAAAAATATTGCTAGACACTTCTTCACCGTTTCGACAGTGCTTGGTAGGACTCCAAAACAAGTCGCGGAAAATACCATGCCAATCATTCCCCCGAAACTGACACGTTAAAGGCCTTCAAATCCCAAGTCTTAATCCTTGATTTCTGACATTTCGAATTATGTGGCGTGTTTGTTTTCCCGCTCTTTTGGTACGCTGCCGGCGTGGGTGTCGAGACGGATAAGTTTTGACTAGTAATGAGATCAAACAAACAGTTTTTTTATGTATAATTAGCTAATGTGTTTTTATTTTATTTAAAAAAATAGGAAAGCAAAAAAAATTCTTTTGTTGTACATTGCAACTAAATTGAGAACTATTGAGTATTTTCAGCAAATGAAAAGATAGCTACAAAAAATATTTAAAAATGTATTTATGATATATCTTATATTTTGAAAAAACTGGTGAATAAATATCAAAAAATTCTTTCTAGTTTGATAAAATTTAATTAAATGATTTTAACTATTCGACAATTTATTACAAATTGTGTTTGAGATTATTTTTGCGTTTATGTCAAATATAACATACGTATTTGTTACAACTTTTTCCCCTTCCATGAAGTCCCTTACTTTTCGAATATTTGAATGCCAATAATATGCACATAATTCAGGGGTGCCTACAGGGGGGGGGGGGGGCAGCGACGCAGACTGCGTCATTGAAATTTTAGGGGGGGGGGGGTCGAAAAAAATTAGAAAATTTTCAATGTAAATGGCTTATTTTGTCCAAGATACCACTTTGACAAATACTTGTTCGGTATAATCATCTCCCCCCCCCCCAGACTTCAAGGGGGGGGGGGGGTGCGGAATAATCCTCCCCCCCGCAACCTTCACGAGAATCAAAAATGGTAACCAAAATCCTTATAAAGAACATTACAGAAAGAAGATCATAAATAGAATATCGCGTAGGCCTCTAACGAATCTTTCTGACATGTATTACTCATAAACAACCCATCATTTCTTTTGAAGCAGACAAAACATTATACTCGCCGCCAAGCAAATAAGAAACGGTAGGGATGGCGGTTTTTCAGAAAAACCAGTGTTTTACAACGGCGGTCCATCCCTAAAGTGTTTCAAATAAGGGTGGCGGGAACTATAGCAGCTGCCTTGCTGTCTGTAGTCTGTGTAACACATATACAACATATACAATTCGATTAAATGAGGACTCCTGCACATTTCTTTTTAACCAATGACCATTCGTGCAATTTTCCCGCTTAGAAGTGTTCTTAGATAAGTTTTTTTTTTTTTTTTTTTTTTGTAGATAGTTGATTTCGAAACGGAGGGGAAGCATCAAAGGTACACCTTTATTAAATGCATCTACTATTTGATCTATTTTAAACTAAATGAAGTTAAAATGCACTGTACTATAAATATTTCAAGAGCTTATTTTGAAGTGTTATGGAAGAGTGATTCTGGTAAGAATTTCGAAATTATATAATTTGAATATTTTAATCTTGTATCTTGTTAACCCTCTGAAAAAGCAAATTGGCAGAAATGTAAACTTGTTTTCATTGCTCGTGATTTAAATTAAAATTTTAACTGAAAATTTAATTTCTTAATTAAAAATTATATTTCTGTAGGTGGTTATAAACCTTAGTGGAATCCCCCATGCTTTAAATTTTAAAATTTAATAAAATTATTAAATTTTTAAAAATTATGTGTGTTGCTGGTAAAACAGTCATTTGACGGGTTGGTTGTTAGACATATATTTTCAGGTTTGTTTGCTCGGTTAGAGACCTTCTTATAAAACGTTTTTGATGAGTTTCTACGTGTTTCCTTCACAAGGTTAGGCAAATAAAGAAAGGATACTAAAGAATTTTAAAGGATGCAAATACTGAGAAGTTAATTATATCTGATATTACTGATAATTTTAGTTTCAAATTTTACACTTTAAACACTTTTGGGCGCTAAAAATATTGATCAATATTAATAATGAAAAACATTGTTATATGTTTTTTTAATGTGCACCTGACCTGGATCTCAAAAATTATTACTTGGCTGGTTTAAAGAATTAAATATATAAAATTACACATCTTGGTTAGAATACGGTAGCGTGGCAGGATTTTTTAAAAATAGATTTCCCTCTTCATCAGCAAGAATTTGAATTTTGATGTCATCTTTCAAGAAATTAGATTTTAAAAATGTTACCCCACCCCTTCTTCACGTCATTAAGCACTTTATATTAGTAATTTTTATTATCGATTTCTAGATATTTATTTGGAGAATACTATAAAATTACATGTTGAGGTTTAAGCTGTCTTTAGACGTATCCTCCTAAACCGCAAGGAAGGAACGGGCGTTTTCCTAATTAGTGATGCTATCTTGTTGGTTTTAATAGAATTTTTTAATTGCAGAACTGCACTTTTTAATAATTAAACTCGCATTATAAGTTATTTAATTGAATGAAACCCTTAATTTGATACATTAAGCACTTAAAACACTAACTAAAGGAATCGCAACAAAACTCTTTAACAATATGCAAAATGATAATTCTATTTTAAGAGGCCCGGCTCGAAGAAAGCAATGTGCTGACAATTATTTCTCATAAACATTTCTTAATCGCTGTGTTATAGCTGACATCATAAATATCCGAATTTTTTTTATAACATTTCTTTGAATGAATGATCTTCGGATAATATATCTGGCTTAGCATACAAACTCACAACTTAGGCCCAAGCCATTTTCCCGCCAAATTATACTCGAAAAGGAACTTAATGATTACTTTAGTTAGAAACAGTAGGAAGATACTTATCGTCTGATATCAAATGTGTGAGTGATTGAATTTAGTTAAGAAGTTCAGTTCCAAGCGGTAAGAATTTTTTTTAATATTTAATTTTAATATAGTAATTTAATAAATAATAACTTTTTAAGTGAAACTATCTGTAAAAATTATAAAATAATTCTAATTTGTTTATGATGTCAATTTTTGTCAATGATGTCAATTTTTTTGCAATAGATAAAAAGCGAAGAGTGCTTTTTTATGCATTAAGAATTGTAGGAAGAAAGAAATGGGAAGCTGTTTTTGATCGGATCACGTGTCCGGCTATTTTTATGGATTAAAAAATATATAATTACATATATTTTGAGCGGAACTTTTACCGATACCTTAGATTCCCGATAGCTTTTGCTGTAAAGAAAATCTATTTAAATGAAAATTAAAAATAAGTTGTAATTCCGTATTATGAAAGCTATTAAAAGTGTGCTTCCCTTTTTCAATTAGGGGCAACTCTGCGTTGACCTATCAGTAGAAAAACATTCAAGAAGAAAGTCAGTACTTGGGTTATATTTCTTAGGACCAAGTTACCCAATTCGATGGTATTTAAAATATTATTTTACTATAACGTTTCATGTATGCATCGTAATGATTCCTATATAGACACAGTATGGTGTAAATTACTAAAGTAGGTACTAATCTATATAAATATAAAATCTACAGCGGTTTTTTTTTTGGAGGGGGGGGGGGAGATTCAAAAAATTCTAGGGGGGTGCGTCATTGTCTCTGGGGGGGATCGGCACCTCTGCATAATTACACCAATTGTTTCGAGTGTCTATTAAAAAAGAATTTTTTAAATATTTTTTTTACATTATCTGTAAAAATTAGTTCTTAATATATTCGTAAATTTTACAAGCTCTTTTGTAGCTCTTTGTCAATCCACAATATCATGATCGCGTGGTTAACAAGTCAACTTAAATGCAGCCATTCTTGAAAGAGTAAAAGAAATACGGCCACTTTAATTGTAAAATACATCACAGCAAATCTTATAGCACAATATAAACTTTAATTTCTCAATATGTTAATTTTTTTTCCACCACTAATTCCAAAATCTACTATTTAATTATTTCACAAATAAAATAGGTGGGCGTGTAGGCAGAATAATGTCTCTCCACCCCCACCTATAAGTTAAGTTGACAAGCCCTTCTGTTTTGTAATCCGTGTGTGGTATCTGTGGGTTTTAGAAGGCGACTTGTGGCCAATTGAATTATAGCCGCTAAATAAATGGGACTCTCTTATGAAGTTAATAAACATAACAGCAGTCATGTGAAATTAATTCCTAGTTTTTTTAGTTTTATTTTAATTGAAAAACTATTGTTCATGTAATAAAAATTTAAAGACTATTATTAAGCTACCTTACTTCAGTTCTATTCTTATGGAACGAAAGGTATAGTGCAAGTTACTAGAGTTAACCAAAGGAGCAACAGTATTTACTAACAACATCATTTTTATATGAAGTACAGTAAGTCTTAACTTTTAAATAGAATATGTCACTCCTTCTTGATCCAAAACTACCATTTAACTCTTTCACAATGTAAGAAACCAGTGACGCGCATGCGGAAGAATTTCCAGAAGGTCTTCCCCCTATAGGTAAGTTGACAAGCCCTTGTCTTGTAATCCGTGTGTCGTATCTGCGGGGTTAAGAAGGCGACTCGCGGCCGCCTGAAGGAGTGACAGAAATACAGCCCGCCACCGAACAGCTGAAACTCTCAGCAGCCATGCAGAGATGACTTTTTGGGCTTGTCTCCAAACTCTTAGAGTTACTTACTTTTGCGGGCGGAACATGTGTTGGGAGTCTCCGGTTTTCTTTTCTGGGTCTTAAAGTCTTTCTTCGCAGGGATGTCATACTTTGTGGGGGATTTGAATGAAAGGCACTTGGGGGGGATGAGGTCCTGTTGTTGTCGGGTGAGACGTCTGGTGTTTTGTTCTTTGTTCTTCACAAATTCAATTGTTATTAGTCGGGTGGCTTTTGTTACATTGTTGCTGTTTTTACTTACTGATTTTCAATTCTATCCCGTTCAAATTTTATTTCAATGAAACAAATTTTTAGGTTTGGTTTAAAACACACTATTAGGTTTCACTCGCTTCCAAATTTAGTTTGTTGACTAATCCAAATAACTACCATTGAGCTTCATATAGAATTAACCAAGCAACTCCAATTTAGTGTATTTTAGTTTGATTATCGTCGCATTAGAGCTACACGAGGGCTATGGGCGACTGGGGTCGTATTTCGGAACCACAGTCAAGTGACAATCCGACACCTGAGTAGGCACCCAACTCAACCATTATGAGTAACATCGTACGCAGAGCTAGGACTATGAAGGGTATTTAACGTGCACTCCTCTACTCGGTATTATTCGTCGGACATTTAAAAAGCCAATTCCAAAATTCCAAAAAATAGTAAACACTACATTAACGCGTATCTCTTTAAAAAAAACACACATATTTTTAATACATTTAAACGCATGCCTTTGGACTTCAAGTAACATTAAATGCAATAATAATCCTTTCAATTCGTATTTGCAAAAGGGTTACTCGAACTTAATCTACCCTTCCATCCCAAGAAACGTGCTCAACTGTCAAACCGTTCTACTTTTGTTCCGTTCAAGAAGTTAAAGGGGTAGTATCTCACCCTCCCTTCCCCCATGATATATAATAGCTCCCCATCTCTTCCTGCCTGCAACACCGCCAAACCACCACTCTGCCGCAGAAGCCCTGGGTTTTTATCCCACTTCACAAACCGGAGAGAGAGAGTATTCCTTTATGGTGGAAGACTCTCCAATCCGTCCCCCACTTATAGGAGGAAAAAGGCAACCATCGCACGTGCCGGGGTGATTAAAAAACGGCCCCCGGGTTTTTCCTGGGGGGAAGGGGGGTTTGGGATAACGCCTCAACAACTCATTGATCGGTCACGTATGACTCTTGGAAATTTGGTGTGATATGGGGGCTGGAGAGTGATATCTCTCTCTTTTAATAGCCCCACCCTCTCTCTCTTCGTCCTTCTTTGAAGAGGTCATTTTACTAGTAAATTCGATCATAGGGATTTTTCTTCAATAAAACCAGAATTCATTTTTAGAAAAAGGAAGAACGATAAAGGTTGCGAGAGAGATGTTGGATATTTTTTTGTTATTATTATCTCCCTGTCACATTTTGGATGCTTCGTTTGTTCAATGAGTTCTCTCTCCTCGGTTTTTTTCTCTCTACTCGCTTTGTTAAAGTGGGGCTTTTTTGGTTTTACGGGCTCCAGTGTGCGTAAACATATCGCAGTATAAGCGGGAAAGGGGCACTTCGCCTATTTGTTTAGCATGGTGGAAGTGCCACTTTTTTCCGTATCGGATGATATCGTTACGACAGGAAAAGCACCTCACCTCTTCTGCCACTAAGTGCGGCGAGGGTGTTAACATTCTTCACGGTTTGGTGGCCTAATTCGATTTTTTTTCATTGAAAATTCATTCTTTGCATACAGAGAAATGGTGCAAGTCCATGTATACAGATTTTTATAAGTATCATTTTAAAAAGTTGCAATCACTTTGAGATGAGCACATATACCCCTTTTCGACCGAGCTATCACGATCGTGCGGGTATAAAAGAGAATGTTTAAGCTCTTCAAAAATATTGATACCGAAGCAGCTGACTTGTACCATTCGTTATTTGTATAAAAAATGACTTTTTTTAAGGAGTTGCTAACATTGATGCTTTTTAAAGCATGTTTTTCGATAAAACTTCAAATTTAGTCTCATAATTTTAAATCGGTGCCATCTAACCATCGGTCTTAAAGGGTTACATTACATCCGTCATAAACTATGTTTTACTTTTTATTAGTTCTTAATAATACAACAAAGCTTTAATTTTATACAATTTATTTCTTAAATAATATATTATTTAAAATATGTAAAGGAGGTGCAAAAAGGGCTTAGAAGAATATTTGTATGCATTGTTAAATTATATGTTATACAAGCATTATAAATATATACTATAAATTTCACGATGTTATTTCAAAATCTAATTCTGATCTTTAGAATCTAAAATCGTTAAAAAAAATCATCAGTAAAATGCGTAAGTAAGATAGACTTTCGTGTTTGAAACGTACACTTATATTTTTTAAAATTTTATTATTCACTACACTGAGAAAAAAATACTGTAAACATACAGAAATTTTTTTAGTAATGTTACAGAAATAACCAGTTTTACAAAAAAAGTTTTTATAATTCTGAACAGAAATCTTCATTTCTGCAGTTACAAAAAAAAATCTAGTATTTGCAATTGTTTCAAACCAATCGTGGTCTTCGATCGTGATTCGAGACCAATTTATTGTTTCAAATGAATTTCACTTCTCATTTCCTGACGATCTGTGTGCCGAAATAGCACAGTTGGGAGAGCGTTAGACTGAACTTCTAAAGGTTCCTGGTTCGATCCCGGGTTTCGGCAGTCTGCTCTTCCTCTGTAGTATAGTGGTCAGTACACTCTAAAAAAAAATCTGTAAGGTTACTAAGAATTCTCTAGGAAACTCAGCTTCCATAACTTTTTTTAGTAATGTTACATAAGAAATATGTGTATATATTACTAATTAAAGCTTAGTATCCAATACAACCATTTAAATTGCAAGCATACTATAAAAACTTCAGTAAACGTTACAAGATATATTCTAGTAATCAATACATCCACTTATGTAGTATCTTTACTAGGAAAACCTTAGTAACTAGCAGTTTCAAAAATGTTAATCAAGAGGGCGCCACTAATTATCTGTTAGTCAGGTATTATTTCGACTTTTCTGGAGCAGGTCGGAGGACAGATCTCGCAACCTCAAGATCCGCTCGGTCGTCTTGCAACGAGAAGTAGCACGCTTGTCCACGCGGTCATCGGGACATGTAGATTATTTGCTTGTAAATAATGAGGTTAAAATCTTGATCGATATAAAGCTTTCGGATATGAAGTTTTAGAAATAATTTAACGCAATTTGTATGTATGTGCTAAAATAAAAAAAAACCCACGTTTTTCGGTTTCTCATCGTTGTGATATCGATTAGTCATAATTTTTCGATGAAACGTACATTGATTGAATTTTCACCTTTGACCGATATCGAATCAGACTTTTATCTCTTAGTCTCGTACATTTTCAATTTACGGATGCGATCACCGGTTAGTTTTTGCTAAATCCGATGGCCGATCGAACAAATTTCGAGAAACAAAACAATGCAACAAGGGAAAACGCATATCTCAAAAAGATAGCCAGGTGGCGCTGTAAGCGTTACATCAATTTACTTAGTATTTCTTAGTATTGCTACAGTGTAGTTTCTTTAGTTGTAGTAGTTTAGTTGTAGTTTCTTTAGGTTACAGATGATTTTCTAGTAAATGGTGTTTTCCTGTAAAGTTACTAAGTAATCGTTAGTAAATTCAAGCCAAATTTTTTACAGTGTACCTCCGCCTGTCACGCGCAAGACCGGGGTTCGATTTTACTATTTTTAGTAATTATTTACTAGAAATTTTCTAGGAAAAGTTTTTTGCAAAAAATTTTCTTGTAATGGTTACATATTTTTTTTCACAGTGTAACAAACATTATATAATGTGTCCAGTACAGCCCTTATCAGTTTATCCTTGTAAAAAAATTCGAACTAATACCTCATTCTTCTTTATTTATCTATATTCCTTATTTTTAAAAGTAGTAAGTTTTATAATAAGTTATTTAATACTTATTTGGAAGAACATTTCTCACGCTAATTCTATTTAATAAAAAATAGGTAAATTTTAATTTTTAAATACGTATTTAAATAAATATAATAAAAATATCTAGGCTCATTTCGCTGTGAATAAAAGTTTCATGTCTCAAATTATAAAATTAAATATCAACCATCTCTCTCTATTAAGGTATCCACTCAAAAAAATACAAATTTCTTAGCTCATTCCTCTAACTAAATAAAAATAAATGTCACAGTTTTCGGACGGCTGAATAAAAGAAACATTAAAAGTCGATTTTATTTAATCTTATTTCATGGGGCTTTTTCCCCCCTACTTGATCGTCTCCATCTTGAGGGCTATCGTCATAAGATTTCTCTCTTTTAGTGCCCAACGAGAGCTAACTTTATTAATTTTTTAATAGCACCTCTCCCGCTCATCGCTGTGCCTTAAATGAACTTTTCCAATCAGTTTCGATTTTTTTTTGCTGCAGCTTCTTCTTTCGAATTAAGAGCGCAAAACACTCCAGGTAAATATTTTGGATTTGGAGTAAGAGTGGTACAATGAGAAGAGAGAGTCAAGTATAATATACTTTGCAAAACAAGAGATTTCGTGGAAAGAGAGGATGTATTAGGATTAATAATAGGTATTAATTATTTTCTACTAAGTCACAGGAATGCTAACACTTTTTTAAAACTATTAAATTATATGTAATATGAATCGTCTAAATATACTGCTAAAATAAATTTTATATAATAATAATAAACTATACTTTTTTTGTACAGAGTTAGTTATTTAGAAGCACAAGAAAACAACTGGTGTTATCTGATTTAATTAAAAATAATTAAATTAAACTTTTATTTTAACAATATATAAATAAGAGTAGAATGAGAGAATGGTTTTATATGGAAAAATAGTTATTTAAAAAGAAATACTCTTCAAGTTTAGTCTTAAAATTGTACGTTTTCATTGTAATTAAAAGTAAATACGTAATACTGAAAATATTAAACAGTAACACAGTCACACAGTAATCAACAGTATTTATGCCATAAATCAGTTTTTAAAAAAAAAACCCACCAAAACACCCTTGAATTTAACTCAATCTAACGTTATATTTAACCGTCAGACTTCAGTCACTATACCTCATGCTTGTAAAAGAAGAGGCGTTAAGACGAATAAAAAAAGCAAATTACTGTACATGATTTTCAAGTCTTCGATGAAATCAGTTCCTCAATGTTTTTAATAAGAGTAAGGCTTACCTGGAGGTTTTAATTTCGACTTCTTAATTGCACGCAAAAGTTCAAATAATCGGAGGAAATCGGTTTTGGTTGGTTTTTTTTTCTTCTCTCGTCGGTGCCTCTTATAGCTGCGGCAAAACTGTGAGGGTAAGAATAAGACGAATATGCAGCCAGGTCAAAATCAGTGCAAAATCTGGTTTTCCACGTGAAGCAATGATTGCATACTTTATACTCCCAGACTATAGAACTGAGGTAAAAATAGAAGTGGAATCCTTCTTCAGTATTTGGTTTTGCTATGTTCTTTTAATTAAATTAACACAATGTTGTGTGAAAAAGTAATCAGGAAAAAGTCAAATAAAATTATCCTAGGTTAAGACTTTTGGTGAAATTTGATTGTTAAATAATTTAAAATCACGATACTAACAACAGAAAACGGGTTAACGTTTGGCCCGAGCGACCACTGCAATTCCTTCTCTATGGCTCCAACTCCCCCCCCCCCCCCCCCCCCTAAAAAACCCTCTTGGCTAATAATTCGGCTATCTTTTACACACAGTAAAATAATTTCGAAACTTTATATGAAAGGAATTATTTGAATTTCGAAATAATTCAATTAATTCCTTAATCTAAATTTCAATTTTTGTTTTGCAGAGAAAACTAATTTACAGCATGCGTTGCAGGTTGTTTGGTCTTAACGCAACGATTTGGCGACTTTCAGAAAGCTTCACCTTTTTTTCACACCAATCATCTACAGCTAATTCTTACCGCCATAGGTAAAAACTATTTAATATTTTAATCTTGATCCATATTTACTTCTCGCTTTTCTGCTAGGGCATATTTTTGATGTTTGCTTGGTTTTGTTTGGTTATGTTTTTTACAGGCGGTTTCGTTATTTACTTATCACTTGAGAAATAATCACCTAGTGAGAGAGATGCAATTGAAATCGTTTTTGAAACGGTTTTTTCCCTTTAAAGAAAACTTATGTTTATGTGACGGTAATTCGTGTATGATAATTTTCTTAAAAATACTTTAAAAAGTGCAACGTGTCCAATTTTGAAGTACCAGTTTGAAAATTTTGGTATAAATACGGTTTAAATCGTGTTTAGAAATCAGTTTTGAATACAAAAATGCTCACTTAGGTGTGATTGCTTTTTAACTGAACTTTCTTTATAGTCATTTAATATTTATCAAAGACATGTGCTTAATTGAGGCTGCAATAAGTTTATGGGTTACTTATGCATCAGAAAACCATGACTTACAAACTATCACAATGAAACATAGAAAATGTTGAAGTGGTTGATTCCTTTAAAAGTACACTGCTCAAAACAATTAGGGGAGCACATGTTTTAAACCCTTTCGTTCCCAATGATTCCATTGGGAATCATCAGCTTGTGATTTTTTTCTGACGAAGTTAAATTCGCAACTTATGTATTGTTAGATACATCATTATATGAAAGAATAACGTATTTTGAAGAATTTAATATTTTTTTAATATTAATGAAAATATGAAAAATATGGTAAAATAAATTTCACTTTAAAACAGTTTTAGAAAATAAATTGACCCTAAATTTTTCATGCTTGCATTTTTTAGATGTTTAAAAATATATTTCAACTATTTTTAACAAAAAAAGTTTTGAAAAAAATATTGTTATAATTTATTAAAAAGTTATTATTCCATTTCCCCCCTTTAAATTTAGTATTAAAAACTTAAGATTTTTTCTCCGGTTTTTTACTATTTCATTTCCAATGCATAGTGAACCTATTTAACAAATTTCAGATTTATAGGATAAAAATTAAAAAGCTGGGAGTGAAGTTAAAGTTGGAATTAAAAAGTGCTCCCCTAATTGTTTTGAGCAGTGTACAAGTGATGCTCATTGCCTAAGTTCATATCTATATTATTTCTCTTCAAATTAAAATCATCTGTAATTTTGATTTACTAAAAAAAACACTATATAACGGGTAAAATACAATATAATGTACGATGAAATCAAATTTTAAGTGTGATAGTTATGACACCCTAAAATAATTTTGTCATTTATATAATATACCATAACCCAATATAATTTTATATTTGTGTTGTTAGATTATAAGTTCTGCAATAGGGCAGGCACGTCGTTATTTTTACTTGGATCGCATGTAGTATTGTAATCCCTGTAGAAGCTGTTTTTCCTTTATATTACTCTTATTGCCAAAAAGTTTATGCAACGGTGTAACGTTTCTTGAAAATACAAACTTTAGTTCTGGATTTAATTTGAAACCTATGAATTACTTAATTCTTGTAACCAACTTTTTAAAAAAAAAATTAACGAATATAGTACGTCGAAACGTTTGTCCCTTGGAAAGTTTAAAAATAAAAATTGATTTAAAATTGAAATTTTAAATATAAAAAATACAATAAATAATATGTAAAAACAGATTTAATTTTTCCTCATTTTACCGGCTTTTTTTTTAATGGATCTCTTGGACCATCCCGGACCAATGTATGTACCAAACACTCCCACAAACCACTTCCATTACAGAACGAGTGTTTATAAATAAGCTCTGCACACGAGAATAACACCAGCTTAACTCCCCATCTAATCCCCGCCGCCGCGATATTTACACAGAGCTCTTCCCCGCATGACAGAAGGGGGTGGTTCCTTCATTGTTCTACAAAAGGGTGCTCTTCTAAAATCGTCTGCCAGAGTGAGAGTATCGTCTGAAAGCACGCTCCCTCGCCCCCGGCAGCGCCAGCGATGGGGAACAAAGGGCAATCGAGGAGATGAGCGGGCGATAGACACGGACGGACAAATGCCCTCCTCGGATGTAATTGACGCACGTTTTCTAAGTGGAGAGGGCAAATTATCCCCTTTTGTTTCATTGGGACACTTGTTAGAGATGCATCTCCTTAATCTTTTGAGATTTGGAAGTGAAGGGGGACAGTTAAGGATGTAGGTTTTTTGTTCTTTTGAGTTTCGGTAAGAGATTAAAGTCTTGATTTTAATTTTTTTTATGTTAATTTCATATTGATGACCGTCTTGAATGGTACAAAATAGTTATTATATTTAAAAATTTTAAGAGCAGGGTAATAGTTTTTTATTGAACAAAAAATATCAGTTTACAAAAAAGTCTCACACAGATCTTACAGAAATTAGTAAAAAAAAAACACTAGGTTTCAAAATGTCCAAAAATAATATCCCTGTGACAATTTACAATGCACGAACATTAATACAAAGTCTTCCATTATTCTTCTCTGCAAGTTACCATTTAATCGATTTTCATTAACATAATTAATTTTAGAAAGGAATGATTAGGACCAAAGCAAAAAAAAAAAAAAAAAAAAAAAAAACAGTACAAATCTGCGATGGGTAAATAAAAAATTATCCAATGTCTGACTCTCTTACGAGTCTATTTTAATGAGTAACCATTGTGACACCAAGGATTATTTGGGCCTTTATGTAATAACCTAATACTTATTAAAATGTGTGTTGTGTAATTTTAAACATTGCTCTAAGATGTGCAAGTCATTAAGATCGTGTGTAGTATGTTTACTCCTGTAGAAGTTGTTTTTCCTTTATATAACTCTTATTGCCAAAAAACTTAAGCTACGGTTTAACGTTTCTTGAGAAGGCAAACGCTGATTATGTAGTTAGATTGAAGCCCGTTATTTAAGTAATTAAATATGCTAATTAAATAATTGAAACAAGTTAAATCAATAATTTAAACATGTTAATTTAAATATTAAATATGCTAATTAAAAAATTTAAACAGGTTAATTAAAAAAATTGAAACATGTTAAACAAATAATTGAAACATGTTAAATCAATAATTGAAACATGTTGAAAAAATAATTGAAACATGTTAATTAAAATATTAAATATGCTAATTAAAAACATTTAAACATGTTAATTAAAAATATTGAAACATGTCATTAAATAATTGAATATGCTAATTAAATAATTGAAACATTTTAAAACAATAATCGAAATATGTTAATTAAAGACCTGCTAACTAATTAAAGATGCACTGCCCCTTAATTTAAAACCGATAATGCGCCTTCGCAGCGTAGCGTAAATAATACATGTTAGTCGCCATAAACATTTGATACGTTGCGGTACATCAAATTATAAGTGTGCATGTCATCCCGTATAAAGCGGTACCCGCGATCTGATTCAAGTCGACAATTTAATCTCCACGTGTCAGTCCCGTCATTCTCCCACATAAACAGGAAACCTCGGCCCACGTTCTTCCAGCTCCATCACCTGTTCTCCCCCACCACATTTTAACAAAAAAGAAACTCGCAATTTTTAAAACTGAATTCGGTTTCTTTTTACCTTCTAACCCTTTCAAATAGGAATGTTAAAGAAAGATTGGTAGGTTTTTGGCACCTGTTCTTTGATACGCAACGGAGCAGGAAGTACTTCGATTTTATATTTTAGGTTAAAAAGGTTATATTTTAGGTTATATCTTTTTTAGAATTGTTGCAATTTGTATTGGAAACTGCGATAAATATTAATGAAGTTTTTTAAATGAATGACTCAGATGAAACATTCATCTAAAACTTTCTTTCACATAGATGAAACTCGGTGCGTTTTTTTTTCTTTCTTATTTCTTGTCGATTTTTTCAAAGCTGTCGACTTTAAAGATAAATCTGATTTTTTAAACAATCAACTTATAAAAATGGGACAAAAAAGTAGCATTACGCCTTAGATCTAACTTCTTGTCATACTGCTCATTCATGAGATAAATAAGATACGCAATTTTTTTTTCAAATACAACGTTATTGCTATTGAACCATCTTTTAATTGTAATCATGGGTTGAAAATAATTTGCAATTAATAGTCAAGTACCATATTATTAACCCTATCTGTGTGTGTGTCTATCTTTGTAATTTTATTTTAAAACAATTAAATGTAGCTTGATTGTTGAAATTTTGATTGTTAGCTTTTTTTTAAATAACAAATAAGCCTGGAAATTTAACGAATTGTACAATATACAAGTAGATACACACAATTGTGTACTCTACTTTGAATAAGGAAGGAGAACATCATAATTTAATTTTAAAAAAAAGTTGCAACACAGAGCAACTGTTCAACGAAATTCCCCTCACACCCGATTCCCATTTGTAGGAGTCCACCACCAACTCTAGCTTTAGAAAGAAAAGAGGATATTTTATTTGGAGCTCTATTTCATGTACATTAATACTCTTCTTCTTCAAGTCTTCTACTTGTATATTAATATACAAGTAGATATACACGATTGTGTACTCTTCTTTCAATATGGAAGGAGAACGTTATAATTTAATTTTTTTTAAAAGTTGCAACACAGAACAACTGTTTCTCAACGAAATTCTCCTCACATCCGATTCCCATTTGTAGGAGTCCACCACCAACTCTAACTTTAGAAAGAAAAGAGGATATTTTATTTGGAGCTCTATTTCATGTATATGAATCATCTTCTTCTTAGAGTCTTCTACTTTTATATAATATACAAGTCTTCTTCAAGTCTTCTACTTGTATATTAATATACAATTAGATATACACGATTGTGTATTCTTCTTTTTCTTCTTTAAATATGGAAGGAGAGCATTATAATTTAATTTTTAAAAAAGTTGCAACACAGAACAACTGTTTCTCAACGAAATTCCCCTCACACCCGATTCCCATTTGTAGGAGTCCACCACCAACTCTAACTTTAGAAAGAAAAGAGGATATTTTATTTGGAGCTCTATTTCATGTATATGAATCATCTTCTTCTTAGAGTTTTCTACTTTTATATAATATACAAGTCTTCTTCAAGTCTTCTACTTGTATATTAATATACAATTAGATATACACGATTGTGTATTCTTCTTTTTCTTCTTTAAATATGGAAGGAGAGCGTTATAATTTAATTTTTAAAAAAGTTGCAACACAGAACAACTGTTTCTCAACGAAATTCCCCTCACACCCGATTCCCATTTGTAGGAGTCCACCACCAACTCTAACTTTAGAAAGAAAAGAGGATATTTTATTTGGAGCTCTTCTCCTCCTCATGGGAGAAAGGCAAAGTTGTTTGCTTTGGCTTCGGTCTTAATGAAAGGGGTGTGAGGTGCGAGCCTATTATCCTGCCGCCGACAATGGATGTGCTTTGTTTTCCGGGAGCTCTTCTCACATCACGATTGTCAGGTCCGAGACGGCTTTTCTTTTTATTGCTTCGGATTTTACTTTGTTGTTATCCGGATCTGGTTTTTTCCAGTGTTGTAATACATTGAGATACAATAACAGCTGAAGAACTTGTGAGACCTAGGGTTTAGGGATGATCTAATCATGTTGATGTTGGTGACACTAAAAATGTTAGACAATAAAGAATTCCCTTTTGGTTTGGTTGATATATTGTAACACTACGCACTATGCACAAGGATTTTTTTAGGCCTCGAAATTTTGAACAGTGGTTGAACAAAAGCTTCACGACTGTCAGGTCTGTGACGTTTTTTTTCTTCGGATTTTACTTTGTTGTTATCCAGTTCTGGTTTTTTTGGTGTTGTAATACATTGTGATACACTAACATTTGAAGAACTTGGGGTTTAGGAAGGATCTTATCATGTTGATAGCAAAATATGTTAGACAACAATTGAACTTTCTTTTGGTTTGGTTAATATATTGTAGCGCTACTCACTACAAACTCACATGGATTAATTGGCAGCCTCGAAATTTCGAACCATGGTCTTTAAAAAAAAGCTTGTCGTATCCCGATTGCTTTTTTTTCCTTCGGATTTTGCTTTGTTGTTATCCGGATCTGGTAGTTATACATTGGGGGGGGGGAATACAATAACAATTAAATAACTTGTGAGCCAAGGGTTTAGGAATGATCTAATCATGCTAATAGAAGAGACAATAAAAATATGTTGCGTTAGAGAGAGAGAGAGAGTTGGCAGCCTCGAAGGTTTGAACCATGGTTTTTAAAAAGAAGATTATCGTATCCCGGGACGGCTTTGCTTTTTTTCTTCGGATTTTACTTTATTGTTATCCTTTTGGTTTGCCGTTATCCTTTTGGTTTGCTGGTATCCTTTTTTTTTTGGTTGATATATTGTAGCCCTACACACTAGCGGTGCACAAGGGGTTTTTTTTATTTCAGCCTCGAAATTTTGAACCATGGTTGAACCAAGCTTCACGATTGTCAGGTCTGGGACAACTTTTTTCTTTTTTGTTTCGGATTTTACTTAGCTGTCATCCTAATCTAGATGTTTTAGTGTTGTAAAATATTGAGATACAGAAACAGTTGATCTAATCATGTTGATAATAAAATATATTAGACAACAATTAAATTCTTAAGATTCTGTTTGGGTCTGGCTGATATATTCTTTCACTACTCTTTGAAGACTCACAGAGGTTATTTCGCAACATCGAAATTTCGAACCATTAAACAAAATCTCCTAGTAGCACGACTGGCAGGTCCAAGACGGCTTTGCTTTTTCGCTTCGGATTTTGGTTTGCTATTATACCTGGTTGAAATTTTTAGTAACAGTTGAAGAATCCATTTATTTTAAAATTTTAAAGCCAATGAACACCATAAATGATAATTTCGTACATGCACCAGTATTATACGACTAAAACAAATATTTTCAGCGAAATAATCAAATCAAGTTCAACAAGGGATGTTCCGGTTTCAAATAAAAAAAATTCACCATCTTTTTTGTAAGTGACATGATGATACCTCGTTCCACAGCTGGTCATTGAATAGCGCCCCGTCTTTGTAAACCATAAGGGCACTTATGTGTAGTGTGCATGTGGGCCCTGTCATGCCTGAAGTGGGTAACGCGGGTACTGGAATAAGCACTAGGTATTTGCACAGATGCTTAATCTTGTATGGATATTACGAATCATTTCAATAGATATCATGTGTCTGTTTTTGATTGAAAATGGGGATTCTGATTCATCTAGGTGTGATAAATGGTTATATGTATCTGTTTTTTCGGAACGGTATTGATAATAGTGAATGATAGCAGTTTTAATTAATCTATTAAAAGTTTAAGCAAAAAAATAGATTGATTTGTTAAAATATTGTGATAAGGTTTTTTTTTCTAGTGGATTGTGAAATAGATAAATACTTTTAAAAAATAACGCAAAGCATTACAAAAAGATAAACTTCATGGTGTACTTCAGATTTCGAAAAAATTACTAGTTGAAGAAATGAGAAGGAAAATGTGTAAGTTTTGATGCAACAATTGTGTTGCTTATTTCGTCCCATTTAAGCTGTACTGAACTTAACAAATATTAAGTAGCTTGCTTATTTGTCCAGATAACACTGTCTGATGAGGCCGTTAAATTTATATTTCATTTTTTGTTTTTAAACTGGCCGATTTATATTTGAAATGTGCAAACCTGCCTTGTGTAATACCATCTATTTACTTGACCGCTAGAACCTTTTAATTTTCCGCATTTATTTATTGCATAAAAACAACTAAGAAGTCCCTAAGGTTTTTGACCGCAATATAATTTTTTTAATTCGATATATATTATCCTATTAAAAAAAGGAATGACCATTTCACGAAAAAAGTATTTAAAAGTCCGAGGTGATCAAATTTGGGTTAAGACGATCAAAGGTGGATTACTACTTTGAATAGCAGTGAAGGGGAAAGCCGGTTTCGCTGCCCCTTTAGAAGTTGCTTTACCTTTATATTACTTTTATTGCCGAAAAACTTAAGCAACAGTGCAAAGTTTCTGGAAATACGTGTAAACTTTTAATCATGAGGTTAAACAACGAAATACTTTGAGTCGCTTGTTCATCGTATCCGTTTAGCAGTTTTTGGGTGTGGTTAAGCCAATCACTTATCTGTTCCCAAATTTTCGTCGAATACTTTTTTTAAGGATTTACGCGTTAAGTTATCGCATTTTCACATTTTGGAGGTTTGGTCCAAAGTCTCTCATTTATGATTCAAAAGAATCTACCAAATCAGTTAGAATCATCCAATTTTCAGGGGTGTTTTTCTTTACAATTGATTGACTCATTTTGTATGTAACATAATAGTGGTAGATTTGAATGCAGGAGTACTTACCTTATAAGTTATTTTGTGTTATATTCAGAAAAGACAAAAGCGATGATGCATTTATTAAAAGCCATAGTATGAATTATTTTCTATTTAAGTTATTTTGTAATTAATTAAGTTCTAAAACTAAATGTAATTGAACACTTTTTAAGTAATTTTTTTGTAAGATTTAAAAAATATTTTTTGATACTTTTCAAACAATCTTGCCAGCCAATACAATGGACATTACAATACCATAGTCACAATTGCATATCTGTAAGAAGGCAGGATGCCGTTTTTAATTCTTACAAATCTTCTTCCTGGAACACTGCCTGGGCTGGCTTCTAAAGCCCAGTTACCACTTCACATCTAGAACTGTCTTCGCACTCGGAAAAACAACGAAAATTAACAACCAACTCCATGTTGGAAGCATGTCCATTTATTCGAGATAAAGGAGGCTGTTACGTTACAAAGGTATTGTCTTTTGCACTTGTACTCCATGTTCTTTTATTAACTCCCCTGCCATCCATAACTCTGCGGGTTAATAGCATTAAGTGGCACGTTTATTAGGTATATGGAGCTCTGGAACGTTTCGAGGTACTATTTTAAGCATAAATGCTGGGTTAAATGAACTTGAGGAATGACGCGGTTTTTTAAGTTCTTCTTGATTTTTTTCCGGCGTCGTTTTACTATTCAAATACAATAAAAAGATTTAATGCCATCTTGAGGTTTAATTCAGGGTTTTTAACTATCACTTTACATGAAGTTCTTTTTGTACGTACGAAACTAAATGGTTGAAAATAGCTCTGGATGTATTCATTCCATCCTTAAAAAAACTTAAAGCTTTCAACATTTGTTCGTGGTATCTGCCACTTGCTTGCGGTTACAAGGCCCACGAGGTTAATGAAACGTAATGCACTAATTTGAGTTAAATATCTTCGTGCGATAATCTTACTCAAAAGGTATATGATGTTTGGTAGGTGGATGACATTGGTTCAATTGCTTTTCGACCTTGTTATCAGACATCTGGTGTGAACAGGACTTTATTAAACTGGTGAGTCATAGTAAAAACTGATTTTTAAATGTCTAAAACATGTGAGGCCTATGCCAATTTCGGTAGCTGTATCCTTGATCCTAAATGTCTAATAACTATAACCTAAAATGTCAATACCAATACAAATTGATAGTGAACCTCATCTACCCCATCCCCTAGTTAATATACCATAGCCTACATATTTTACATTTCAGAAAAATTAAGAGCAAACTTGTATATGACCTAGTCAACTACCCGAGTCGTATTAGTAGTTCCAAAGACCTGTGGTTTGTTAGTTGAGCAATCTAACCGCTACTATTGGTTTGAGTAACCACTACTTAGAGGTTACTCCTTTAAAAATGGATACAGTTCAATTTCTGAAGTAAAAAAACTACCATCAATGATTTTTTTTAACTAAAATAAAAAATCCACAACCTTATTTCCCATTGTTTACCAACTTCAGCCTTGGTGAGGGTTCTTAGATGAAGTGAAGGGTGTAAACTGGAGTTTTTCATCTGCTTAATAGATCATTAGACATAAAAAAGAGGTGCGATAAAAAGAGGTCGTCGAGTGTTGTTTGTTTCATGTGCTCCAAGGATGATTGCCTCCCTGGCCACAATCTCTATCGGGACGCTTTAGATACGTTCGAGATGCAGCGTTGATTAATTGCGTGCATTCCTGACACACAAATAAAATTAACTTTATCTCATCTTTCTTTCCGACCTAAGGTGACAGGAATGACTCACAAGGTTGGTTCACCACAAAAATACTTGAAGCCCCAAGTATTTGTTTGACTTGAGGTTTTGATACTGGTACCGTGGTACCGAATGTATTTCCTTCTTGTATTCATATTCATGTGATTGGTCCTTATGTTAAGTGACTCTGAAAGCATTGTGGGGAAACAATGTGTGAAAGTCTAGTCAATTCTGCCACATACGGGTAAACTTAAGAAACTACATCAATGAATTGTACCATTTTGGACTTGAAATGATGATTCTTTTAGTATACTTTGTTGTAGGTTAAAAGCTATTAAGTGGTTACAGCAATGGTTCCAGTAAATACTGTAGTTTATCTGCCCACTGCGGTGTTACTAACTATCTATAGCCATTTCCAATATTTATATAATTATAAAATTACGGTATTATCCAAAATTATCTTTCCTTATACTGTTTTAATAAATATGTATAATCAAGTATGCTTCTTATTTTGTCTTTAATGTCTTCCTGAACAGATCACCTTGTTCTATTTTTAATTTACTTTTTTGCGAAAAAGTTCATTTACCACAATTATAAATTTAAAAAAAACCTTAATCATTAGTCATTATATCACACAAAAATAGTTTTTTTTGTGGGAGTCATTCTTTCCCAATGACAACTTTTCGTAGAAGAGACATCGCAATTTCTTTCAACATCAACATCGCGATCATCGTCAAAATCATCCCCCATTTTTTTATCTAAACATAGTCCGGGAAATTTTTTTCTCAAAGTATCTTGACATTTTTTCATGCTTCACGGTAAGAACACCACGTGGGAGCATCTCAAATTATTGTCCCTAGTCTAGAATTTTAAACGCTCATTTGTCAAACAGAGTTGAAGTCTACGAATTTTTTCTGATTTTTGTTTTCACGCACACACTCCCCCGATCTAGTTTGCACTGCCAGATAATTACTAGATATTCTTCATTTTAAAAAAAATCGAATAAAAAATATATCTTTAAATAAAAGAGAGCTATCTTCTTTTAAAAACTGTTTTCAGTTGTTTCTGTCTCAACATAACTGTTCGTTTGACTTCTAAATATGACGATGGATTTAAACAAAACTACCGATCACTTCACTCTTAAAAATGAATGCCCAAAAACTACGAAATTTTCCTTAATTTTGACGATTTCATTACTGGCAAATGCTCCGAGTTTTCGTTTCCTCAAAGTGAGGAAATTTGAATTGTCATTTTTATGAGGATTTGAATGTTGACTAATTTAAAGAAATATTTCGTCATTTTTGAGCATGTGAGTACAACAATGAAATTTAGTTTCCTCAAAATCAAGATACAGAATCGTCAAATCACGATCGTAAAAGTGAGGATTCGCGTATGCTCAAAAGTCACGTGATAGCTTGACGAAACAATCCTCAAAATTAACGAAATGAGACGTGAGGATTCATGAATCGTCAAAAATGAAAGTGTTATTTCTGAGAGTGTTCTGTCAACTTTAAAATGTACTCATTTTTAAGTTATAACCGAAAAAAGAATTTTACTACTTTCAAAAACTGTTTTCAGTTGTACCTGTCTCAACATAGCTGTTCGTTTGACTTAAAAATATGACGATGGATTAAGCAAAACTACCGATTACTTCTGCATACTTTAAAATTTACTCATTTTCAAGTTATAACCAAAAAAAGAATGTTTAAAACCTTGTAAAAAGGAAGACCTCATAGAGTTTTGAATGTACCTCTCTATTCAATCTTGTTCCCGTTGGACCTTGGGCCTTGGATTGGATTTTACTTTCTCATGTTAATTTTTAATCTTGTCCCATTTTTAAAATTGAAGACCTCAAATCAATGGAATTTCATTTGGTATTCAAACGAGTCAGCCAAACTCAAAATCTAATATTCCATGTTCAGATCTTTATTTGTTGATAGAACCCTTAAGCAATTAATTTACAGTACACTCTGAGGGATTAGTAAATTGGCTATTGTTTAAACTTTTTTTCACTGCATTCGATTCCATTTTTAACAGAAAACTTAATTTCTTCAATTTTTTTTAAATTCTTTCTATATAGCCGATGATTACAAATCACTTCTTATGATTTAACATTTTCAGTTTAATAAAATTAGTTTTTAAAATTTAAAGATAATAATTGTTGCCGGAAAACCTGTCAGTCAGGTAACTGGTTTACAAGTCTACATTCTTCAAAAGTTAAGCATAGTTCCAATTACTCCAACCACTTTCAAGTCATTGAAGTTCAATAAAAAAGTATATATATTTCAATTAATGTATGTATGTAAAAAATAAGAGAAACCAATTTTTAAAAAAAGATATCTTAATTGATAGAGTAGGCAAAACGATTTCATGTTAAACATACGGATGGATGAAGCATAATCGTACTCTCGTATTTTGGATAATTGGATTTCTACTCTCCTTGCCAACGTAACTTGGGCAAAAACAAAGAATGCAGAGCAAGAGTGCTTGGGCAAAAACAAAGAGGCAGAGGGAAAAGCGTGGTTGGTCCATTGAACCAAATACAATTGAACAAAAATACACTTTTCATTCTGATAAAATTGCCAAATTTTCTCAAATAATATTCAAATCTGTTAGACCTTAAATAGAATTAATGTGTTAAACATGTTTTCTGGATGGATTCACAGATAATTATTGAAACTCTTTACTTCCGCGGAAGGATCTTCTCTATAGCATATTACTATTTACCCAACTTAGGTTGGCAAGGAGTGTACTGAATTAACTACTTTCAAAAGCAACAGGTGAAAGTAACGTTTCGGATTAGTGTTTCCACATCTCCCAAATAATGACGTCACCAGGTAGGAATATTTAGCACGTGCTTGCCAAATCCACGATAACATCTCCCCCCACAGGTACAGAGGAGTATATGTGTATTCTACACACTTCAGGGAAACGGACTACAATTAGAAAACTAAGTGGGAGAGGATTGACTGCGAGAAGATCACTTCGTTTGGTTTGACAGAGATGTTGGTGATATTTTCTTTGTTAGATTATGAAGGCTAATTTCTTGCAAAAAAAATCTTTTCTGTCGTGTAAGTCTTGTGTGTAAAAAGTGATTATCACTACAACTTTCAACATTATGAAAAAATTAATGGAATGAATAGCTGATCGTCAGTGATTAAAAATAAATAATGTAAGGTGCTTTATTTAATTTCATTTATTTTACAAATGTCCCATCCATGACATAATCTTTCAAGCCTTTGCAAAATACAGATGTATCAATCCGTTAATGATTGTCAGTTTTTTCAGCAACAACTTAAATTTTACAAAACTTATGATTGTACTAATTTTTTTATTAAATTATTAATCTGTCAATTATAATCATCTGATACAGAAACAAAATTTAAAACAATTTAAAGAAGTCAGGTTTTCAGTTAAAATTTTTGATATCGTGTTGCTAAAACAAGATGGCACTTCCAACGAATTGTGTACCACTCAGATGGTTAAATCCGACCCAGGTTACGGACTTAATACATGAACAGTACAGGGGAAGAACCGCTTGATTTCTTTAGAGTCTTTCCGTAATTGTGTCTGCTTGGCGGACACTGGAGACCGGAAACCGGTTTTTCTTTCGGTTTTTCATTCGCGGTACAAACGTGCGTATCGTACCCACTGATCTCTGGCGTGAATCAGGGTTGCCGCGAAAGATAAACGAAGCGAGTATCCAGTTTCTTTACACCAGTTTAGGCGATTTCTCGCTATCATCCCCAAAGAGGCTATTAAAGAAAGCCTTCTACGAAAAAAAAACGATTCTTCCCCTGTACTCTTCACATTCTAACATTTATCTTTAAACAAACTTTGCTGAGAAAAATTCCAGTTACCTGCTTGCCAAACCACCGTCAACCATTGATATCAAAAACTGGGTGGGGGTGAGCGACCTGTAATGACTGGAAGCCTAGAACCCTTGATGAATATCAGGTGACGGCGGTTATGATTGATTCCGGGCCTGACAGATCGCGATGCGCCAAGATAAATGCGCCTAAGTGAATCAGGTGCGAGAATTATGGCGTAAATAGGGAAATGAGATGTGTCACGATGTTGTTTTGGTTTGGAGGGAAATCGTTTTGAAACAATTTGTATGCTTGTTATGGAGGCTCCTTATAGTGAAGCAGGGCCATAGATGACCCTTCACTATCAGGGCCATAGCCCTGATAGTGAAGGGTCAAATTTTTTAATCCGTGAAAATTCGCATATTTTTTTATTGCTCTTGATGGATAATAATGTAAAAGGAATATTTAACAAAAGTTTAAATTAAGAATGTTTTTTAAAAAATTCAACATTTTGAAGAAATTTGTCGTATAAAAGTTTATAATTATACTTAAATGTATTTACTTTATTGATTTATTGAATTAAAATATGTGTAGTTGCACAACGTAGTTTTATTTGATCACATCGAAGTAGCTCCAAACATTTTTTTTTTAAAATTAATTTAGCGAAGAATATTCAGATAATATATTGTTTATTAAGGTTGTTATAAGGTTTTGAATTTCTTAAGAATTACCAATGTTTTACTTTTAAAATTTAGACTAGGACCCCCATTAACGATGAATTTTGTACTGTAAATCGAAACTGAACATTAACGAGCTGGTCCTATTCAAAAAAAGACACCGAGTCCCAACTCATTAACGATATCGGCTGCTGGAACAATAAGAAACTATTCCAACCACTTGAAATAGTTCACAGGAGATAGCGCGCTCTCGAATTTACCTAATTACACCTCGCCAAAGTTATTTCAGTTTGCATCACACCGCAATCCTTTACCCCAACGAGAAGACAACCGTTTCGGATGTGTTAGATGCAAAAACACGCAAAAAACAGACGAAGAAAAAATAAACTTCATTGTTTCTTCCTATTTCACCCTTTGTTTACTGCTGGGGGACACGGAGACGCCATGTCTGGAATATTTCAGGTATCTTTGTTGCAATGAACCCCTCCTCGTCAACTGGCTTTATCTGTGTTTGGAGACATTGTAACTTTAATTTGAGGACTTGACTGCACAACTCACATTCTCAAACAGAAAACTGTTATATGGCATCCGATCTCGATATGTTGCGTTGCCAAGCAACGAAAACACACGAATTTATTAAAGACTAGCAAATTTATACCCGTACTTCGCACGGATTAAAAAAGTATCAAATCGATCCAAGTATGTGAACCATATAACCTGTTTATAAGATCATAAACTTGAGTTATTCTTCCCGCTCGTTTTCAAGTATGAAATCCCGTCTCATTGCTTTAAAATTCCAAAATCAAAAATACGATGTAAAATGCACTCATAAATGTCATCACAATTCCCTCATAAAAACATAAAACCTTTTAACTCTTTTGGCACGTTTTGGGAAATAATTTGGTGAGAAAATCGATATTGCTACAAACACCCATTAAACAGCTCTAACACAATGACCTTTGAACAACCAAACAGCTTATAAATTTTTTTTTTTAATTTTTTTTGTCCATTTGGCTTGTTAGTTAATAATTTGGCGAGATTGGCAGCGTATTCGGCGAAAAAATAAAAAATAAAACTGTAATATGCAGCTCTAGTGCAATGGCCTTTATTAACCATCATAGCTCAGAAAAAACTAAACTATACATTTATTGCTTAAATATGCATATTTGCAAACAACAGAACCATCAATGAAGAAATCAACTAAACCCACAATAAATCGTGGAATGAAGACTGGATGGAATTATTATTTGAAACATACCAATTATTGTAATACCAATCATTGAATTTAGTTTCTGAAAGTAATGACAACAGAATAAAATAAGCATTTTCAATTTTATTTATTCTCGTTGAAATTTTTATAAATTTTTCCAGCAGATGGCATCAGAAAATAAAAAATTATCGGATTTGAGCCAAAGTGGTGTAGTTTTTTTCAGAAAATTCGAATTTTCTCTAAAAGTAGAACATTTTGAGTTCTGTAAGTTCCCTATCTGTAACTTAAGTATGAAATACGCATTTGTGCCAAGTTACGAGTCAAACAAATGTCTAGTTTTTGAATCTATGAGACACACACATACATACAAAACTTCATTTTTATTATTATAGATTCTAGTTTAACATAAATAACTTGATAATTAGCAACACTATAACTTTTTTCGAGATATTTAAAAGTCGACAAGGAACGGAGTGGCCCATATACCATAGCTGTACAAGTGTACACCAAACAATATTTGGAGAAAGTGACTTCTGCTGTTAGAGCTCTCATCCCTGTGTTCTGTTCTTAACTCGGAACCAATTTGTACGTCACGTATACAGTGATTATACTTATTTCCAAAACTTTCAAAGAGATTTAGTGGGAGTAAAATGGGAAAATGAAACAAAGGAACAATGAAATACATCGATGGACACAAAAGACATACACGGACGTTATACGTAAAAACATAGGAATACAGTAGATAACTAAAATTTTACATAGCCGCAAATTGGTTGAAGTGTCACATCGCCTTAAAAGTAACAAAAGTACATCAACTGCCATGTAATCCATCAAAATAAGAATTTAACTCAATTGAATGTATGTTAAATGTGGCATTGTATGTTAATACATAGTATCTATAACGCGCATATATATAGGACAATAGTGTGGCAAATGTCCCTGAACACATAAACAGATGCGAGTCTCGTTTTAACGCTGACCGTACGTAATAAGTAGTGTATGGCATTTAGTTTAACGCATAATGGGATAGTAATTATATTCAAAGTTAAAATTTGAAACTTTAGACTCTTACGTAATGAGGTTGTTTCGATATGTTTCGAGGCTAGTAGAATTAACTAATAGAAATGCTTAAATGTTATGTGATTTATGGAGTCATGAAAAACTGTTAAGTCATCGAAAGTCGTGAATTTGGGACTGTTCATTTTGGCAGAAACTCTGCATTTAGTAACATTTAAGTTTTAACTACTAATTGCAGGGGTAATGTTATATTTTATTTCTAAAATAGTAACAGCGCTACTTCGGTATATTTTTATTTTTAAAGTTCAGTCTTGTAAATTTATAAGAGTGGCACCCATGTGTATGCAGTTATTTGATGTATCATATCGTCCTATATATATTTTTTTTTAAATCCTAAGTATCCTATATGTTTTTTTTTTAAATCCTATATATTCCCAATTTGTCACTTTGACCCTTGTATTCGAAAAAAGGTTTTGAAAGAATATTTTACAAATTAATGTTTTTGAAATGTAAACTTCTTGCTGTGTTGTTGTATGCTCAAATCATTTGTTAAAGAAAGTTTTATTTTCATCTATGACGATCATTTTTGAGTGAAACCGAAACGGCCAATGACATCACAGAGCAAGGAAAAATGAAAAGAGCGTTACGTCATCTGAAACATTCCTATTTTAATTTTAGATGCAAAAAGTGAGACTTTTTTTAAACAGTGAAAAAGAAACTACTTTTTCCCACTCCAAAAACAGTAAAAGTTTTTTTTTTCAAATTCTTATCACAAGATGGCAACAGTTTAAATAAAACTTAAATTTATGCCGTAAATTCCAGTTAAAATATTGTTTTGTCACGGTTTATTAAATATTCGCACTTTTAAAAATTGAAAGAAAAGAGTTTTACGGGATTCATTATTTGATCCCATAATCCCTAAGTTAATAAAACGCTCTTCTAAAGTGACGTCATTGATAAGCAATTTGTAAGAAACTGTTTCAGACTGTGAAGCGTATTAAATATAACGGTTCAAGTCATCATAAAGTAAGCGAAATGGATTAACTAATTTACTGCTATAGTATAACTTACTAAATTAATACCAACCTACACAAAGCAATTCCATTATAACTATTCTTTTATCCCACATTTCACTTTTAATCTTATTTCCAAACGATAATTTCAACTTATTTTTCCTGAATCCCCAGGTACTTAAATAACCACAACTAAATCTCAATTGCATCTCTTTAAACCGAAGACAAAAATGTCAATTGTCTCACAACGACGATTCTTAATTCTCTGTTCTCCCGTTTCGTTTAATTAACTTGCCCCCCCCCCTCCCCTAAAAGGATCGTTTTCCTGGCGAAAAGCCCTAAAGTAATAGTCACTGTCTCTTGGCGGCAAAAGCGGCTCTGTTTGGCTGGTTTTTTTTATTGTTTTTATTCTCTTTTATGAGCAAGTGTTGATCTATTAGTATTAAATGAGAGGTTGTTGCTCGGAATCAAGACCTTGCCAGCGACGGATTTATTCGGGGGGATGGTTGGAGACACTGAAAAACGATATTCAATAAAAAAAAATTTAAAAAATTAATAATTGCTTATTTTAAAAAATATTCTAAGGAAATGTGAGTAGATGGAAAAAAGATACACTCTTAAAACAAACGAGCGATTTTAACTCAGACGAGTAATTTTCACTCCTCCAGTCTGGAAAACGCACTTCTCCTCTTTGAGTGGATCCTTTGTGTGTTAAACCTCCGACAGGATCACTCCAAACGAGTGGTTTTAACTCAGTCTGATTTAATATTCACTCCTTTCCAGTGTCGAAAATGCACTTCTCCTACTGGAGTTTATTTCATTCGTTTGTTTTAATATTGTAGTTTATGATTATTTCATTGTAACATGTATGTGTATTTGTCGCAATTGTAATGTCAAGTAAATGTATTTTGAATAGCTTCCAATAAGAAAAGAAAAAAAAATTTAAACTTAATTACAGTTTTGGAAAATAATTTATTGTTTGCTCATTGAGAAAAAGTTAGCAAATGTTATTGGCTTATACCAAGTCAAAGAGCTCTAATTTTCTCTTTATGACCGTATTTAAAATTTCGTCATTAAAAATAAGTCACGCAGTTCTCCATAATTTCAGTTTGTATTCTTTTAGACAGTTTTACAGCTATAACTGTTATAGGAACTCGTATACTACAATGATTCTGACTTTGTTGTTATAATCCGAAAGCATATTTTAATTTTTTTAAAACAAAGTACAATTTAAAATTGTCGCATAATTGCAGCTTCTATAAATATGAACGTGAACGGAATTAAAGTTAATTTTACTCGATAAGTTAAATGAAGTTATGTTGTTTCTCTCTTATGACGAGAAGCACATTCTTTAACATAGACTTTTAATCTTTCCCAAGAGCATGAATCAGTCATATCTTTTGAACGTTTATCAAAACATGATTGAGTTTCCGAAAGTGTTTTGATATATTAACTCCAATACAAATGACAGTGTCAATAAATTGCTAAGATTGTTTATACTAACAACCCACAATCCGATTCGTTCCCATAACAATTAAGTACCAAACCGCATTACATTCCCACGATTTATAAATACAACCAAGAACCCGATTGGTGCCAGTCACAGCCAATTAATGTTTAAGCAAAAACGGCTCTCACTATGAGAGTTTGAATATGATGAAAATGTTTGGTGAGAAAAAAAATTGAAGTCGATTGAAAGCCGCCGAATCACAGCGACTATTTAAAACAAATCACACCGCGCACTCATCAGACTTCTTACCTAATATAAAATATACGATAATCGAAATATTGCTAAGGGGTTGAAAATCTAAAATTGTGTAGTCTGTTTTTCCACACTACTTTATAGGTGCTGATTTTAAAAAAAGTTGTTTGCGAACATTGGTTCATCAATATGTCATTATTTCTGTCTGGCTAAAACCATTTTACAGCTCGAATTATCAGAACTACAGACTTCAAATTTGGTACAAAACTTCCCAGTACCTGTCGCAGAGAATTTTGAAAAAATCTATCATGCGCAAAGAGTAGCTAACATAGAACTTTTTGGTTTTGCAGGTGTATTGCGGAAAAACGAAAAGCGGTACACACTTCAAATTTTGTACACGAGTTTTCAGTTAACCGTAAGACGTCTTAATGAGGTGACATAAACATCGACTTAACGGGGGAAATTGTGTGTTGTCATAGTTAAACAAATTGTTTTTTTAAATGACTAAAAATAAAATTATCTAAATCTGACTAAAATAAATGTGCCCAAAAAGAGTTAGTAAAGATTATGTAGAAAATAATTTTAGCACCGCCTCCCTCCCAGATTCAAAATGTCTCCCACATTCGCGAATCCAAAGGTCGGACCTATAACTCGAAATATTGAAATTTTTATTGCAAATTTTTCATATACAGTAACACCAAAAAATTCCAAAGCGTTTGATTGGGCTTATCGCCTGCGATATCGCTGCTTCACTACACTCCTTTCTAACCTGAGTTGGGTAAACAGAAATAAGCTATGTAGAAGATCCTTCCGCGGATGTAGAGAGTTCCATAAATTATTTGTGAATCCATAAAGAAAACATGTTTAAAGCATTAATTACGTTTAAGGTCTAGATTTGAATATTATTTGAGAAAATTTGGTAATTTTATCGGAATGAAAAGTGTATTTTTATTAAATTGCATTCAGATCATATTGTATGTAAACATTACAATACAAGAGTTTCCAACTAAAGGACAAACCACGCTTTCCCCTCTGCCTTTTTACTCTTTGTTTTTACCCAATCAAGTTAGTTTGGCACGGAGTGTAGGCCCACCGGTGTGTTCTGCATCCGATACTCCATGCTCCCTCGCATTCTGACCATCTGTTGCTCCCGGTCATCAGCCACAGATTAGGCACAAATAACAGAAATGGTTGAACTCTGGATCGCGCTGTTTTTATCAGTCTCGTCGGTCTTGTTGTGTCTCCTCCGTCGGATGGGAAAACAAGACCTTGACTCGCTTCTTTTTTTTAATGTCGGAGATGGGACGTTCGGATTCTTGGCTGGGAACGGGTGGTTGGTGTTGGTGTTCTTCAGTTTGAATTTATGACTTTCTTGGTGGGGGGCAAGTTAGCCGAACACTGCGACCTTAGGTCTATTATATTCAACTCCAGAAATGACACAATCACAAGAGACACACAAAGAAAGAGACGACACAAACACTTAGACAAATAACAACATTTATTGACGGACACAAACATCCATGCCATGACCGGAACTCAAACCCGAGCCCTCCAACTCCAAGGGCTAACACGTTAACCATTGAGCCGGCTGTTCTTCAGTTAGGTTTGGTTGAACTAACGTTCACATCAGACTAATCTCCGTGCCAACCTAACTTGGGTAAAAACAAATAGTAAAAAAAAGGCAAGGGGGGGGGGCAGAGCGATTGGTCCGTTAGTTGGAAACTCTTCTGTTACAATATTTACATACAAAATTATCTGAATACAATTTAATCAAAATACACTTTTTATTCTGATAAAATTGTGAAATTTTCTCAAATTATATTCAATTCTGTTAGACCTTGAATGAAATTAATTTTTTAAACATGTTTTCTGGATGGATTCACTTATAATTTATGGAACTCTTTACATCCGCGGAAGGATCTTCTCCATATTATATTTCTATTTACCCAACTTAGGTTGGCAAGGATTGTATCTCATACTTCATTAAAGTAAAGTTCAAAATTTCCCCCATTCTTGTGTTATTTCACACCGGTTAGTGGACAATATTTCGAGATTCACTATTCAGCTTTATTATTTCGATACCGGACGAAACAATATTTCCCTTAAGCATATTGGTAGAAAATAATATTTGTTATTTCTTATAGACTCTCCTGTCTCCCTTTTATCTCCATCGGTCGAGTTAATCGTCCCAGTGAAAGTTCTTTCCATACAATGTATCTCTTGCGATAAGGAGAACTTTTTCTTTCTTTTGTCTAGAAAGTGCGCGGAAACGATAAGTGACATTTTAAAGTAAAAATAACCGTGCAAAAATATTTGTGTTTGATAAAAAGTTTTTTTTTATTAAGTTATAACATATAGAGTTCTATGTTATTTTTTTGGGATGTACTATTTTTTAGGGAGAATATTATTTAGAACCTCTTATGACTCTGCATATAATTCTGCTGCAACTTCAAAAAGATAAAACCAATCTAATCAAATTATTTTTATTTTAAATGTGTGTGTTTATTGATGAAAATAGCTGCCATAGAAATTTAAAGCACGTTGACCCATAGCGGCCGCGGATGTAATTTATTGCATGTTTCTATTTTTTTTTTTGTAATAAAAAATATGTATATTAAACAGGTGCTATCTGTATAAGTGGTTACAGATTAGTTAACGAGACAATATTTCTTTTGAAAAATTGAGATGTAATTTTACAGCCAACTGCAGTAATTTTTCGAAAACCAATTTTCTGAAGGAAAATACGACATATTCTGTTTTCGTACAATTTCTCCTTGTAGTCGTTTTAAATTTATTCACATTACTAAGGTCCCGGTAAAGCTGGCATTCATTTAAGTACGAAAACAAAAATATGTGTCAACTAAACCTTGTACGAGAAAATTTCAAGTGTCAAAGAAGAAGTAACTCTTTTTATAAATTCCGTCATAATTTTCAATAAACCGTTTTTCAAATATGTGTCAACTCAACTAAACCTTTTACGAGAAAATTTCAAGTGTCAAAGAAGAAGTAACTCTTTTTATAAATTCCGTCATAATTTTCAATAAACCGTTTTTCAAATATGTTTATTTTTAACTGTCTCGTCGTTGTCAGTGAGTAACTGCAGTCGGGATCGCTGGAGTGAGACAAACCATGACGGCAAATTAAGAGAAAAATAACTGCTGCTCTCCCACAAATAAACAGTTACGCATTGCTCAGGAATCAAAGAGTTGGTTAAAAAATCTGACTTTTTAAAGTATTAAATCTCATTTAACTCGGCATTGGTATGCTTGTTAATAAAAAATTAAGTTTATTTTTACCAAAATACATTTAAATATGTTTCTTAGAATGTTTTCAGTACTTTTTTTATTTCGCGGGGGCAAGTGTCTACAAATGGAATCTTTTTCGACAGGCGGGACTTTCTAGCGACAGCTGTGTAGTTCGGATACTTAGGAAAGGATAATGTATATATGTAATGTAAAGGGTTACCATATATGAAGAATACACGGGAAAAACCGATTGATTTTGTAGAGAAGTTTCCTTAGCAGGCCACTTTGGCGATGATAGCGAATGATCGCCTAAACTTGTGTAAGGAAAACAGTTAATACCACAGAGATCATAGTTAAAGTAATAGAGTGGCAGATCACGTGACCTCCAATGCTAACGACGGGACGCGTAGTTAATAAAGCCCCGATGAAGCCAGTGTTATAGGTCACGTGATCTGCCACTCTAATACTTTAACTACTATCTCTGTGGTTCCTAGCTACCAAGATTCAGGCGATTGACGATCCCGGCGCTTGGACCAAGCGAAGAAGAAAAAGAGATGCCGACAATGTCCGCCAAGTAAGCAATTGCGGGCGTCCGCCTAATAAATCAATCGGTTCTTCCCGTGTACTCTTCATATATTTACACAGCAGAGCAATTTCATGAGGCGCAGGGGTAGTGATTGCATTGCCGTGCAACAGTTCCGGGGATCGAATCCCGGATTGAGCGACGTTGACCCATCCATTCATCCCTTAAGTGGCTCGATAGAATAGGAACCAAACATGCTTGGGAACTAAAACACTGGGGGTCCCGCGTGAGGCTGAACTCCTTCCCGGACATTTGCCTAGCACCCAAGAGCCCTTGGTCACGAAAGTTGAATTGGGCGCGGCTAGCCTTGGCCCAGTAATGGGATGTTGTGCCAAGGAGTTTAGTTTACATCAATTTCATGAGCAACTCTGAAATCTGAAACGTATAAGCCGTAAATTAAAAAAAATTACCCACCAAAAAACAACCCATTGTTGGATGTTATTACATGCAGCAATTGAAATAAAACTATGAATGGGTTTTTCTTGTGTGTTACTTTCAGTTATAAAATTGCGTCGTTGCCCCCCCCCCCCCCCCTGGTGATCATATCTCCCCCTGGTTTAGGTTTTAAATATTTTATTTATATTGAAATTTATAATGCATTGTATCTTTGGCTTTCAAATTAAGGTTTAACTCCTAAAATATCGCAATGTCTCCGAGAACATTCTAATGATTATTCTAACAAAAATATTTTGTAGAGAGGAGATACATTGCTCGACGTCAGTAGACCGTATTAGGATGTTATTCCACCAGTAAACTTATACACCAAAACAAAATTTTACACAACTAAATCGCTAAAATATCCTTAGACATTTTTTATTTAAATTCCAGTCTGGAATTTGGTCGCATTTTCTTAAACGAGACTCCAGCCAAAAGAGGTTTAATTGGACTTCAGATCGTAGGTTTTGCAGAATTAATGGTAACAGCTGTTGAAAGTAATGAATCAGAAACCCTTTGATCAATGAACTTACAGTCTTTTTTAGACAAACTTTTTTTTTCATCTACTGTATCCTTCTAGACCCAGAAGTGCAACATTGTTTTTGGAGTTGACAGTAGTCGGTCGGTAGTTAGCAACTTCGGCAAGACACTACAAAGTCGTTATCGGTTCTCCGATTGTCTTTGAAAACCTCCATTCTCATTCTAAAGGACAATTTGTCTTTGTCTTGAATGTGTTACTTACTTAGATGTTTCATATTTGGAAATAAATCTTCTTCTATTGTTAAAAAATTGTGTTTTGACATTTCCGTTTTTTTTTTTCAAAAAAGGTTGTGTTAGTTACTATAAACTTTTCTTCTACTTTTCACTCTGTAAAAAAACCTCTGCATGTCTGTATTGGACCCAAATGGGCCTACATTTTTATTAACCTGCAGAATTTTTTCTAGAATAAATCTTAATTAGTCTGTATTCATAAGTAATGCATAATATATTTACATTTTTGCCTTTGATTGTCCCTTAATCTTAACATCAACAATTACAAAACTGAAAACAAACAACTATAAAGGGATGAAAATTTTATCATATCCGACAAAATGATATTCCCTTATATTGTCTGCAAAAACTATACCGGTGCCCAACTTACCCCGGATCACATTCTCAAGTGCCCAGCCGAGCCTCATGCTCATGCCCCCCATTACCCCAGCCCTTACTGGCTTCAGAATATCGAAAGGTCCTCTACAGCACAGATGTATTGGAACAAGCGGTGTTTTGAGACACTTTTCTGAAGTGTTTTTTTAATACTTAGTGAGTGTGTATGAACGTATTCATATTTACCCCTTTTTAGTATTCGTTAATTTCTCCCCCTCTGTGTCTGTTTCTCCCCCTTCACGCTGTAATATTTCGAAATTCATACCTCAGCCTCAGAAAGGTATATCTCCCTTTGAAATTAAGGAAGAAATATATATATCCCTTTAGCTCTGCTACACAGAAAAGTTGCTTATCTTAATCCTAAGGGGGCCTCATTGCCCATCCTCACCTATCTAACGCTTTGTTTCCAAAGTAATACAAAATTGGACCTTGCACTCAGTTGAGCGTTGACTTTTGCCATTGTTACTGTAGTCGTGCTTTTACACTAAGCAAGAGTATATGTAAGGATCATTATTTTCTCCCTTTTTGACATCCATTAATTTCTTTCCCTCCACGTTGAATCTGCTGCTCTTCAACATTTGTACTTCAGACCCAAGAAAGTACATCTCCCATTAAATAAACATAAGAGTTATACCCTTTAAGCTCTGTTATACAAAAACATCACACATCTTAATCCTTGCAAACAGCGATGCATCTTTGTCCATCCTCACCTCCATCTAACGCCCTGTTTCCAAAGTCATACAAAGTTGGGCCCGCACCCAGGCCACAACATCACACGAGTCACCCGACTCGATCCATCCATTCTGTCATAAAAACTCCCTGATGTTCCCCTTTCAAGAGATTTTATTTTTTCGTCAACTGTCTTCTGTGCGTCGCGCATCTCCCAACACCAGAAACAGAGAATATGAAGCATTCGATCTTATCATCCATAATTCTCAATCTTGCTCGTGATTTGTCTTCATCTCTCTTCGGGCCTCCATTCAAATGTTACATGCCTAGTTTGTGTGGATAGAGACACTGGGCCCGAATCCAAAACGCGGAAGCGAGTGTGGGTGGGAGGACAGACAGTTTAAGGAACTCCACGTGTGAACCTGCGAGGTTGTTTCTCCCACACCACTTTAAGGTGGAAGAGGAATATTCTACGGGTCTGGGGGATAAATCCGACAGCCAAAAACCCGACGAGCCAGAATCGCGACAACCGTAATTTCGACAGTTCAGAATTGCAAAAAATTCAAAAATATTAATGCAAAAATAAGTGATTTAATTGCCCTTAATTAAGCATAGCGGCATTAATTTATGGATTTGTCGGCATTTAAGAATATTTCCCTGGCGAGTTATGGTATGTTGTAGTTCTGGCTTGTCGATAATTCGGCTGCCGGGATTAAATCCGGAAACGATTAGTTAATAAAATTGAATTTGTCAATTATGTTGTTGGTTGATAAACATATATTTTCAGGCTTGTGTGCTTGCTCAGAAAGCCGCTTATAAACCTTCGTCAAGTAAGACAGTCACAACACACACATATACGTGACAGATGCTGCCATCTATCACGCGCCACATCCACAATTTAGACATGTCCCTGAAGGGGAGGGAAATAGTCTCCAGGAACCTTTACCAGTGGGAAACTGCTCAATGACCGCCCACAGGACTTTCGGACCCAACAGATTTAACGAGCACGTACTCCGCATATACTCGGTGAGTTTTCAGCGACCAGGTTTCGATCGCGGGACCTTCCGATCCGTAGATCGCTACTCTGACCACAGGGCGCCTCACAGCCCAATTATGTTGTACATATGTTCAATTTCTAATAGTAGACCTACTATTTCACCAAAAAATACAAAAAAAAAAAGTTTTCTCGGTTGCATTAATTTTCTTATCAGAACTGATCGAGTATGATCCGATCAGATCCGAATCAATACGTTCGAAATTATAACGCCTGTCACCAATAGCCCTCATGCGGCTCCAGTGCGACGATAATTCAATCCAACCCAGGTGTGTGTAGGCAGCGGTACGAAGTCTCCCGATCTATTAACGTCACCCGGAGTGGAGATAGGTCCGGAGTGACAGTGATGGATCAAAACCAACACAAGGGATCGGCGGCGGTGCTCGGTTTCCAGATGGAGGACACTTGGCGACAATTCCAGTACGACCCACGGCATCTATCAACCCGCTTTTGTTTTTAATTTGCTTTTTTTGTCTACTTGCTTTGAAAGGTTTAGAAGCGTTTAACTGTTTTTAATTTCCTTTCTTATCTTCTGATCGCTCTTCCTGTTTCTCTTTTCTCTTTCTTCTTCTCTTTCTTCTTCCAATTCTTTTTTTTTTAATTAGGATTGGGATAAAGGGGAAAGGTGGTGGTTACTTTTGGAAAATACTCCTTTTTGTATGGGGTGTTGTTATTTTTTTGTAGATAGGTTTTGTTGAGACTATTTTGGGCTACAGTTGTTTCAAATCAAGCTATTATTTTGTAATTCCCTATTATTTCAACTACTTCCGATTAAAAAAAGATGTCTTTTCAAAAATATTGGTGGAAAAACCTTTTATAAGCAATTTCATAACCCTCTACATTCTAAACAACTTCATTAACTACTTTTTAGGCTCTAAATTTTTCTTAGTGTCAAAACTGTGAACTTGTCGTGCACTTTTTAAATCAAGCATTGTAAGAAATTATTGTCCAAACTATGTAAGAAGTCTTAAAAAAGTGTTATTAATGAATGCTCAAGAATATAACTTTTGCCAAGATGTTTTGCTTCAATAAAAAACGATTTACCACATTAGTTGCAAAAAGTTTTACAAAAGCATAATTTATAAACAGCGAAACTTTTGCTGCTCATAATTCATAAATCACAGTTTCTTTCAAATTTAGATATTATCAAACGAATTTTTTAAGCAGAAAGTCAAATAAAAACTTTGATGTGTCATCACCCTTTTTTTTAAACATCTTCATAAGATCTAGAAATTCTATTTTTTAACGTATTACAAAGTATCTTTTTTTAAATATGAATTATTTCTGACACCATTCGCCTACATTTATACAAGATATTAAGTTAAAATTAAAGCAACAATAAATCTAGGAACGCATTAAAAAAAAAGCTTTAAGAAACGTGCCTAAAAGCGGTAGACTGCAGTTCCTTTAAAAGAAGCACGGCCCCCTTTTTTCCAGCGTTTTCTTCAACGGGAACTAAGTGAATGATTAAGAGTTGGCTATTAATTAAAAACCTCCGCATTTAGTTTTTCCAACTGCCGAGGTAAAATGGGACGGGGAGAACGGGGTAAAAAGGGAAGATTCTGACGTCCTGTTGCTTTCCCTCAATGCCGAAAATAGCAATAAAGTGACGTTTGGAATTTCCGCTTTTTGGCACAAGGCGTGGATTACCCTTAATTTTTTTCCACCATTCTCTCTCTCCTCACTCCTCTTTTCCCTACAAACATTCCTTTTTTATATGTGGTGAGCGTTGCCAGTTCATTATGATAAAAATATCAACTAATTGGGTATTGTGGCCTGGCAAACAACCGGGCGCATTGTTTTTCCTTATCGGAATCTGATAAAAAAGAAATTACGTTTTTTTTTTCTTCTACTCCAAGTTCGTCTTCTTCTTCCCTTCATTTAAATCGAAGCGAAATTTCACTCGGTTTTTCTGTCACCGGTGGAGAGTTTTATTAATTGTTCCCCTGGATTCTGCTCTGGCAGTGGAGGACTTCCCTTGATGTATTATTGCGAAGAAAGAAATTAGTACCTTGGCATGCCCGGCATTATTCCCGCCTCTTTTCCGTAATTAAAGAAACTACTGGGTGAGGCAAATAAAAGTGGCCCAGGTCTAGAGATGGGAATACGTTGAAATGCTTGGCGAGAAAAACTCTTGAAGCCGCCTGAAACCTGTTTTTGCATTGGTTGGATCGGATTAGATTCACATTAGAGCTACTCATAGACTAGTGGCGAGTTCAGATCTTAGTTCGTATTGTATGAAGACGTCCCATAATGCAAATTTTGTCTCTTGTAATCAATTTAGAATGTTTTGTATTACCAAAAACAAAATGGTCCGATTCTCTAGCATAAATAACGACCGTTTTAATCACAAGTGGGAACTTTTCGAAATCAGCTCTACAAATCTTGTTTATTTCATTACAACTAGCTTCTCAAACCATAGCGTATTTGCCGGCAAATAAGTCGCAAAGCGGTTTTTTTGGCTTAATATTAAAACGATCAATAGCTTCAGTCAGCAAACCTGCTTTTGTATTGGTTTTTGACTTGGAAAAACATTTCTGTCGTATTCTTATCTCCACGTTGGGGCCACTTTTATTTGCCTCACCCTGTAGTACCGCTATAGCACATCATCAACACGAGAAACGATCAAGCGGCAACACTTGAGGGTTTTTTTATGTGCCTCCCTATCTCTAGAGAGTTAATTTTTCTTTTTTTTTTTCCTGATGCCGTTCTACTTTTTTTACAGGATCATTAATAGCCGCCAAGTTGAGCACTGGTTGTTTTGCCACCTTGAAGTTTAGCACTGGTTGTTTTGCCACCTTGAGGATTAGCACACCATTTTTAGACGGTCATTGGCAAATGAAACAGAAAACGTATATTGTATATCTTTTTCATGTAAATTTATCAAGTGCACTGTATAGATTTCATGTAAGTTTATATGTGCACAGTATGCTAACACAGCGGTGTTAGCATACAGTGCAGAGAAGTAAATTAGAAGCATACAGAAAAATGCAGATTATAAATTGTTATTGCACCCCTAGTCAAATCTGACTGTTAAGTAACGGATATCTGCAAAGAAATTATAACGTGTGAGTGGAGTCTTCAGATCAGTGCAAAGAAATTATACAAGAAAAACTTCACACTTAGGGTTGTCTAAACTTGGCTAATACTAGTCCGTTTAACTAATATTAGGCAGGGGTGCCTACAGGGGGGGTCAACGACGCAGACTGCGTCATTGAAATTTTAGGGGGGGGGGGGTCGAAAAAAATTGGAAAATTTCCAGTGTAAGTGGTTTATTTTTTTCTAAGTTACAAATACTAGTTCTTTCTAATCATCACGCCCCCAGACACCAAGGGAAGGGGCATTAACCTCCCCCCCCCCCATCAACCTTCAAGAATCAAAAATGGTAACCAAAATCCACAAGAACATTACGGAAAGAAGATCATAGATAATCGAATATCGGGTCAGCCTAACGAATCTTTCTGGCATTCATTACCCATAAACAACTCATCATTTCTTTAAACAAAACATTTGCAGCTGCCATTCTGTCTGTATAACATATACCATTCGATTACATGATGACTACCGAATATTTCTGTTTCACCAATGACACTCGTGCAATTTTCGCGCTCGCTTTGAAGTGTTGTTAGAAGTTTTTTTTTTTTTTTTTTTTTTTTTTTTTGTAGATGTAGATGTAGATTTAGATTGTTCATTTGGAAACGGAGGTGGGAGCACCAAAGATATATCTTTATTAAATGCACCTATTTGATCTATTTTAAACTACATGAATTTGAAATGCACTGCACTATAAATACTCCAAGAGCTTATTTTGAAGTGTTATGGCAGTGATTCCGGTAAGTCGTAATTATATAATTCAAATATATTAATCGTGTTAACCCTCTGAAAAAGCAAATTGGCTGAAATGTAAACTTGTTTTCACTGCTTGAGATTTAAAATTTGAACTGAAAATTTAATTTCTCAATTAAAAAATTGTTTTTCTGTAGTAGGTGGTTATAAATGACTCCCCCATGCTTTAATTTAAATTTTGGAATTTAATAAAATTATTAAATTGAAAAAACTTTAAAATTATGTGCGTTGCTGGAAAATTAGTCATTTGACGGGTTTATATGTCTGTATCCTTCAGATGGTTAGGCAAATAAAGAAAGGATACTAAAGAATTTTAAATCATACAAATACTGAGAAGTTAATTATATTTGATATTACTACAATAATTTTAGTTTCAAATTTTACACTTTCAAACATTTATGGGCACCAAAAATATTGATCAATTATTATAATGAAAACATTGTTTTCTTATTTTTTTAAATGCACCTGAGTTTTGACGTGGCTTTTTTTTAATAAAGTAGACTAAAGACATGAAATTACATAAAATATTTTAGAGTGGCGGGATTTTTTTAAACAGTTTTACCTCTAAATCTGCAAGAACTAGATGACAGCTTTCAAGAAATTAGATTTTTAAAATGTTAACCAACTTCCCTTCATTATTAAGCCCTAGAGTCCTAGAGATATTGAGTGCATTTTCCCAAGTAAGCAAAACATGCCTCTAAAAGGAAGCAATGCGAAGTTAACGGGTTACCTGTAAAGCGGGACCATACTGCTAGTGAGATAAAAAGCGAAGACAGCATTTTTATGCATTAAGAATTGAGGGAAGGAATTGGAAACTGTTTTTGATTGGATCACGTGTCCGGCTATTTTTACGGATTAAAAAATAATATAATTACATAAATTAAATTTTGAGTGGAATTTGTACCGATTATTTAGATTCCCGCTAACTTTTACTGTAAAGAAAATCTATTTCAAGGTAAATTAAAAATAAGTTGTAATTCCGTATCGTAAAAGCAAATAAAAAATGTGCTTCCCTTTTTTTGGGGGGGGGGGGGAGGGATTTAAAAAAATTCTAGGGGGGGGGGTGCGTCGTTGGCTCTGGGGGGGATCGGCACCTCTGTATTAGGTCAGCTTGGCTCATAAAAAAATTTAATGTTTAGCCATAACTGTCTGGCTAGCCAACTGGTTAGTAATTTGGCTAATTTTGAGCAGCCCGCGCTTATTGCTATTTTTGGTTTAACGTTGGGTTTTTTTTTTTGCATTTTGTTCGTTTTGTGCTTTTGAATATGTGTTTCCTTGTATTTTAAAATTTCAAATTTAAGCATTTGTTAAATTACGCCGGAAGTACCGTCGGTACTAGAAGTGACGGGATAAAAGTTTCATCTGGTAATCATGTAACGTTGATACATATCATATGATCATTTTTCCATGTCGGCTCCATATCGTAGTACGTGAGAAACTGAATACGACATTGTGGGTGTCTAGATACATCCTTATAAGACTCTGCATTGCAAAATAAACTGTGTGGAGCTATAAAACTTTTTAATTCAACATTTCAAATGAACTTGTTAAATTTGACGTTAGACCTAGTATACTACATAAAAAGGTGATATTTGTGACGCTTCGAGCCTCAGTAATTCTCTGACAGCAGGATAAACGTATAGTTAAGAAAACTAAGCATGCATTGACTAGTTAGCTCTAATTTTAGCATTTCTGATCTCGACAGATGAGAGAAACCTAAGTCCTCTTACCAGTCAAGATTAGATCCCACTCGTGTATTATTAATCAAGCCACGTTAAAATCCGTTCAGTGCTCTTACCTCACTGTACGTTGACAATACTGAAAATAACCGACTTTTACATCCAAATCGCAAAAAGACTTAATTCCATTGGAGAATTTTCCTCTACGCTTCTTTCTTACACCCTTTAACTGAAAGAACACGCCTGTAGGGAAATCTCCCAACGGACTTGATCCCTCTTTTACGTTATCTATTTCATTTGTTTTTGAGGAGGAAAGGCTGAGATTAGGCGCCTTGGCATCGCGTTTCCAACTGGGATGGGAGCCCACTTTGATGCGGCGGGTCTTACATCTATCATCCGCCCAGCAAACGAACCGTGCCCCCATAAACAGCGAGTGCCTTATCCAGGTCGAGGGGACCCCCTTGTGTCTGTCGGCAGGGATCATTTGTTTCCCAAACTCTCATTATCGCCAGACAGAAATAAAACGCTATTTTTTTACCATACACAATCTGGTGGTTTGAAATTAAGAGTGTGTTTGGTATACACTCTTAAAACAAACGAGTGATTTTAACTCAGTCTGAGTTAATTTTCACTTCTCCGGTGTCGAAAATGCCCTTCTTCTACAGGGGAGGATCCTTTGTATGTTGAATCTGCGACAAGACCACTCCAAACGAGTGATTTTAACTCAGTCTGAATTAATATTTACTCCTTTCCAGTGTCGAATATGCACTTCTCCTACAGGAGTGGATTTCACTCCTTTGTTTTAAGAGTGTAGCCTTACTAAGAAAATGCGAATGAAAAACCATTTCTTTAAGTGAAAACACCTTTGACAAGTCAATTAACCATTTAACAACAACCTACAACTAGAACTATCTTCAATTGAATACATTTTTAGAATGAATTTCTTATTACATTTGGCCTCTTTTACATTCTGGCGGCCTTTCAGAAAATTTTGCAATATGATTGCAAATTCAAATATACAGAATGGTTTTATACTGATCAGATTATTTAAATGGTTACAAAACTCTATCCAAATTTATATGATGCCTGATAGAAGCTCTCAAGGAGCAATGGAATATCGATTAACTAAAATCTATTATGCAATGGAATATTCAAAACAGGAAATGCAAGAATATGAAAGCTGAAAGAAATTGTGTTACTGGAAACAACAAAATTTAATTTAACGTCATCAAAAGTTCCCAATTAATGGAAAAGAATACACTCTTAAAACGAACGAGCGATTTTAACTCAGTCTTAGTTAATTTTCACTCCTCCAGTCTAGAAAATGCACTTCTCCTAGAGGAGTGGATCCTTTGTGTGTTAAACCTCAGACAGGATCACTCCAAACGAGGGATTTTAGCTCAGTCTGAGTTAATATTCACTCTTTTCCAGCGTCGAAAATGCACTTCTCCTCCTGGAGTAGATTTCCCTCTTTTGTTTTAAGAGTATATATTTTAGTCATACTTTGGAAATTGAGATTTGCCATATTTCCTGCAAATTTTCAACGCTTTTTGTTCAATGAAATCTTAATTCTGAAATCCTTTTTATGTTCAAAAGATATATTACAGATCATAGCGTTAAAGTTGTTTTTGTTAGAACAACGAGTGTATTCAGGTCGCATAGACCCCTTTTAGTCTGCAAAGATCATTTGTTTCCCAAACTCTCATTATTGTCAGACTAAAATAAAACCACCAGACGCTTTTTTTTTTGTTCACACACTTTGTAATTTGAAATGTTCGAGAGTTAACAAAATTTCTCTTACACTCTTAAAACAAATACTCCTAATTTAACTCAGTCTGAGTGGATTTCACTCCTCCAGACTGGAAAATGCACTTCTCCTTTTGGAGTGGATACTTTGTGTGTTAAACCTCCGACAGGATCACTCCAAACGAGTGATTTTAATTCAGTCTGAGTAAATATGCATGCCTTTACGGTGTCGAAAATGCACTTCTCCAACTGGAGTGGATTTCACTCTTTTGTTTTAAGAGTGTACTTTTCTGGATAGAGGTTAAAAGTAATCACACTAATAAATTCATGTACTTAATAATTTGTTAATCATTTCGAAAAATCGCAGACCCTAAGCTACTACCGCGTCAATTAAGCACAACTGTGTGAATAACAGTTTAACTCTTTCAGTCCCAGTAATGCCATTTGGCATCATCACTTTCAATATTTTTTTCAAAATGTTTATGTCCCGTTATGACATCCAAACACACATCATTCGATTCTTCATACTTTGTTCTATTAGACAATATTTTACATTAATCTCAATAGAAGTCAGAACTACTATTTTTTTTATTTAGAAAATAGCCAACAAGCGTTTTACCTGATTTTTGAAAAGTTCACTTCAGTTCCTCATATTTAAAACACAATTTAAACTATTTCGGTTAAATTAATTACTAATTTTTTCTTAATAATATGGTCAGATACCTTAAAATATATAACTCAAAGTGTTTTTAGGGAATATATATTTTTAATTTTGTTGTTTTCCACAGTCAAAAAATTTTGGCATTGTTTCAAAAACCATATAAAAAATTTAAAAGAATTTTTTTCTTTTGGAATTCGTATATTTGACCTAAAATAAGCTCATTTTGTGAATATCAGATGTTTCTGTAGTGTAGTAAATTTTTGGGACTGAAAGGGTTAAAAGTAATCACACTAATAAATTCATGTACTTAATAATTTGTTAATCATTTCGAAAAATCGCAGACCCTAAGCTACTACCGCGTCAATTAAGCACAACTGTGTGAATAACAGTTTAAAAAGCAACTTTTTTCCTATAACAACTAATTGAAAAAAAATTGGGAAATTTTTAAGTGAAGAATAAGTCAAAATAAATGTTTTTGGTTTGGTTTGAATTATCGTCGCACTAGAGCTACACGAGGGCTATTGACGGGCGTCGTATTTTCGAACCACAGTCAGGTGACGAGCCAACACCTGAATACTCACCCAACACAACCGTTAAGGGCGACATCGTACCCGGCGTCAGGACTTTGAAGGATATTTAACGTGCATACCCTTACACGGGGTATTATTCGTCGGACATTTTTGGCTGCATGGGGCCGTTTATAGGTCGGCAGCTATTTTGGCGATGCCCGGACCCGAACCTGTGACCTTCCGCATGCTAAGCGAGTGCTTAACCGACTGGGCACCCCAGCCCCCAAAATAAAGGTAAAGGTAAACGCTACAGCCATGATATAATGGTCAGTCGATTCATTGGCGGCTTTTGGTAAGCCGTAGGGTTGCCATACCTATTGAATATATGAAATATGAAGTGAAATGTTTACTACATTTGGGTCTCTTTACTTTTAGCTGCTTTTCAATGAATCAGAAATCGCCAAATCTATTATTAATCGTCACTAGTAATTATATCACAGCTCTGCTCCAGAAATGCAAAACTTAGAAATACAGAAAAAAAAGTTACCTTATTAACGTAGTAATTAGAGAAAAATTTATACAAAATATACTTGAAATATTAACTGACATTCTTTTGAAATTCTAAACTTCACTTATAAGATCTTCACTTTTTAATGTTCATCTCTCAAAATAATCAATGCCAAAACCTGTTTATATTTTCATAATTGATTAGTTTTTGTTAAATAAAATCACAAATTAAATTGCATATTCGAATATTAGATTGACAATAACCCACCGAGCCTTAAAATTGGGCAAAAAGTTGATTTTCTTTTTCTACACCCCTATACGGGGCATTCCTCCCCCTTTTTTTTCCGCCACAGTTCCCTTACCTTTTGACTTTATCAGGAAATTGAGCCTATTTCAGCAGTTTTACATTTCTTTTTCCGTTTTTTTACAAAGTGGGTTTCCGCATTTCTTTTATTGCTCGCCAAATGGATTATCTCCGTTGAAGACTCCGGGCTCGTCGTATATCTTCATTACAGAGAAGAAAAAGACTTGTTAAATTAGCTGAAACAAAGCTAATTGTTATCATCGACACGTGTGATTTAGAAAAAAAGCTCAAGACGTCACTTCTGTATCAGTATATATGGGAATTCTTCTCAAAAACATATGCTGAAGGGTTTCTTAACAAAGATCAAACTAAAAAAAAATAATTCGATATTCCTTTCGTCTTGGTTCTAATTTAGTCGCAGATATGTTTAATTCACTAAACTAATTTTATACTCTTACGTTGAAAATCGATTAAAAGTAGAGTTAGTTATAAATTTCCATAAAACTTTAAAATTAACTGATATATCTCTTCTTCTTCGTTGGCCATACACTAAGTCGAACTGACAGCACTTATTTAAAAAGTAAAATAAATTGAATTGAATATTTTGAATCAAACAGTACTTCTTGTAAAAAAATTACTGTCACTACATGCTTTTCCAAACTCATCATTGCATGAAAAAAACCGAAGAGCTGTTATCGATTTTAATCTATTGTGCTAATTTTTAAGTGTAAATAGTTGTATGTGTAGCAATGTAGTAATTCCAGAGAATCTACGCTAAAAATTCCCAAAATATATTGTAAAGATTTTTCTATTGGCATCATGTGGTTGAAACTATTATATATGTATCAAACTATAACACAAAAAAAAGTTTTTCCATTAAATGTATAAAACTTATAACAATATTTAAATTTCATATCCATCAGTATTAGAAAATTATTGTTGATTTATTAAGAGATTTATCAAAAACTCATTATATTCTCCGTGCATGGTGCTGTTTTTTTTAATGAGGGAAACGTATATTTTTACTTACCCCTCTGATGCATACCGTTGTCATATGGCAACAAGCAACATAATCCAGTTTATTCTATTAAAGTAGAGATCCCTCTCGACAAATCTGTTTTTTCATCTATTACATTCCATTTTGAAGTTTTAGTTACTAAAAACCCTGCCGCCTCGGTGGCTGAATGGTTAGTGTTCTAGCCTTTGGAGCTGCTGAGGTCGGGTTCGAATCCCGGTCAGGCATGGATATTTTGTACTTGTCAATAAATGTTGTTATTTGTCTAAGTGTTTGTGTCGTCTCTTTCTTTGTGTGTCTCTTGTGACTGTATCATTTCTGGGGTTGAATACAATAGACCCAAGGTCGCAGTGTTCGGCAAACTTGCCCCCCACCAAAGAAGTCATAAGTCATACTAAAAACCCTCATAGATGACAGTAGAAAAGTGTATTCAAAATTAAAGAGTGAAGTTATTAACTGTTGTGAAATTACGCCTTTGGCAGTGTTCAAAGTATAATAATATTAGTACTAAATACAAATAAATTGTTTTGAAAAAATAATTATAGTTCAAAAGGGTATTTTCAAAAGATATTTAGTAGTTTTCTAATCATTCTTATTAAATTTGGAATTTTGTGGGGTTTTTTGCCATATAGCAACAAGTTTGAAAATTGAAATTATTTAAATTCCAATGTAGTTAATTTTTTCAGTATTTTCCCCATAACGATGAGTATTAAAAACATAAATATATTTTTACTGGGTGAAAAAAATCATGCATTACAGGGTTGAGACAGTTCGAAATAAGATTTTAAAACTATTCGGATGCAACGTTTTTCCAGATGATTATAAATAACTTCTCTACAACTTGTCAAAAATGTAAACCTATCAAATAAACTTTTTGCATTTAAATGACGATCTTCTCTAAACGTTTTCCTTTATTGATTGTTTTTATCACTATCGTTCTCCAAGAAAAAATATATAACTCGCCTTTTAGAGCAACAGGCTTGATGAAGCAAAAACAAGAAATTTTCCTTTATTTGGAGGATCTATCCATCATAAATGTCAAAGGAAAAGTTATTAATGAAATTGCATCTCTTGGAAAGATTGAAAACACCTTGCTTGATACATTTTAATGTTGTTTTATTTGTATGCATCTAATTTCAATTTAAAAACTAACATTCGAAACTTGGTATTCCTACTTCTAAATATCGCGTGGAAAATATTTTTTATGTTTTTTTAATATGATATGCTTAAATAATAAATAATGACATCGCATTTTAGTCATTTATTTAATAAGAATTTTCATCGAAAAACGTGATATTTTCTCACAGTTTATGTTCTAAAAGTTAATAAAAATTGATGTAGTTTAACAAAGACAGCTATTAATGAAAAAGGGAAAGCATCCGCCTCAGGATTCAGCCTTCTCAGGAGTGCGGGGGTTCGAATCCCACCTACTGCCAGTCTTCCTATAAATATGATATCTGTACAGGAAAAGAGCAGAAAAATTCAACTCGTGACGGATTTACCCGAGTACACTGGGACAGACGTGCTTGTTAAATCTGTGGAGTCTAAAATTCCGACGGCATCAGCGTACGACGTCGCTCGAAGTTCTGTTGGGTGCCCGCTCAGGTGTCGACCTCGTCACTTGACCAGGGTTCTAAATTACGAGGCGTTATTGGCTGTGTTAAAGCTAATACAAGGCCGCCGGCTCCTACATAGGCAGCCGGAAACGATTACACTACACTAATGAAAAAGTCATTTTCGAAAAGAAATATAGTAAACAAAAAAATTATGTATTTCTCTATGTGACAAATATATATATTTAACGTGAAAATATTATGAGAGGATTCATGAAGTAGACAACTTTCGTTATTGGAGCAAATAGTTTATTTGTTGGTACACATTTACAAGTTTTACCGAGACTCAAAACGTCCGCCTTCATCAGAAAGACACACAACACAAACTAATAGTGCGAGTCAACAAGTGGTTTTTAAGAATATGATAATCTTCGTAAAATTCTAGTTCCCTAATGCTAGAAGGTTTAACCATAATTGAAGCAGAAGAGAGATTGAAACGGTGATTAAGCTCCCAAGAACGTATCATGCGTAAACTTGAAGATACTTTCTGAATATGAAAAGGTTAATTTAAAACTAATCATAATTACCTCATCTCGCTTTGTACTTTGTAATGTTACTTAACCCATTAGCAATGGTTTGGTGAATATCATTAGTACTTTCATTTCCGAAAAAAGACGTTAACTTAAAGTATTTTTAAATACATTTTTCGTATAACTTTATTTGTCCAACATTAATTATTCGGTATTAGGTTCTATATTTGTCTTATATTTTGTATATTTAAAGTTTTGAAAAAAAAAATATCAATATTATTAATTTTATTAATTTTTTAATATTTATTTTGTAAAGTTTATTTTTATTTTGAAAACCTTAAGCAGAAGAATCATTTTCTTGTGGCAAACTTCCGTGCCAATCGTCGTTGATGGGTAAATTTAACATTATGTAAAAAAAAAAAGTCGGTTAAGGTGGGGAAGTTTATTTGAATTAGTGTAAATAAGATTTTTTGTTAGATTATGAAGTTTGTATTTTGTAAACGACATTTCCTTTTGGTCCATCGTAGAATTTTAAATTTCCTTTAAACAAAAAGCTATCCATAAAAAAGAACATAATAACTTTACATCATCAGGGTGGTTTCCAAAAATCTGGAAAAAAAAAGTTCCCTGATATTTCCATGATTTCCCTGATACTTTCACAAAAATTTCCCTGATTTTACAATTACGTATAAGACATGCAATGCACACAATTTAATCCCGATATCGCAGGAATCAAGACTTTCCGCATTATGCACTGTAAAAAATCTGGCTTGAATTTACTAACGATTACTTAGTAACTTTACAGATTTTCACCATTTACTAGAAAATCATCTGTAACCTAAAGAAACTACTGTAGTAATACTAAGCAATACTAAGTAAGTTGATGTAACGCTTACAGTGCCCCCTGGCTATCTTTTCTAGAGATTATGACGAATCGATATCGCAACAATAAAAAAACCTAAAAACGTGAGGTTTTTTTATTTTAGTATACAAAAATTACGTTAAATTATTTCGAAAACTTCACATCCCCCCAAAAAAAATGAATCTTAAAATTTCTTAATCAATAACATAAAACTCCTTTAACGATCAAGATTTTAATCTCTTTATTTACACGCAATCAAAATGCAAGTCCCCGATAGCAGCGAGGACTAACGCGCAGTTCTACGTTGCGAGACATGCGGATACCGAGGATCTTGGGTTCGGTCCTTACTCCTTCTCTGGAAATTCGATATAAAACCTGACTAACAGAAAAAATAGTGGTGCCCTCTGGTTTTAAACTTTTGTAACCAGTTTACTACCAGTCTCTTTGTAAACATACAAGAAAATCCCTTGCAAATCTACTACAGTTTTCTTAGCATAACTTACTAAGCTTTAATTAGTAATATAGTCAGGTCGCCAAACCCCGATTTTTGGCCGAACCTTGCACTGAGATGTTAAGTTTTTTTTATTGATGATTCTTATAGATTCGAGGGTGTAGATTACGAATCTGGAAGGTACTTTTTTGGTACCCTTGAGCATTTTTAGTTATTCAAGATGGCGTCTCCGCCATCTTGATTTTTGTTTTTTTAATATTTGACGTTCTATCCGGCAAAAATGAATAGTTTTTTCATCAATAGATGCATTAAGTAATAAAGAATCAATATTCCCAAGAAAATTTCAAAAATAAAAAATTCAAGATGGCGGAATCCGCCATATTGGATTTTTTCACTTTCTATACATTTGATCTATATTTAAACCACAAAAATACTTATAGTTTAGGTATATTTTTATATATTTTGTTACTATAGAACAATTATTTGAAAAAAATAAAAAAATTAAGATGGCGCTATCCGCCATATTGGATTTTTTCACCTTTAATATAAGGCTATAGATTTGTCCAAAATTAAAAAATATTTTTATTTTAGTTCTATCTTTACTTTGATTTCTATTTTAGTTTCAATGTATAGATTATAAGTTTAGAAGATACTTTTTAGCAAAAATTTAGTATTTTTTAAAATTTTAAGATGGCGTCTTCCGCCATATTGGTTTTTACTCTTCGATTCATTTCTAGCGTTCTTTTTGGCCAAAATCGATAATTCTTTCTTTTCTAGGTGTATTTTGAGATAAAGAATTACTTAAACATTTAAAACAATCGAAATTCAAGATGGCGGCTTCCGCCATCTTGGATTATTCAACCAGTAATAGTACGTGATCCATCGGCCCGAAAATTAAAATTCTTTCTACTGTAGATGTATTTTTTGATAAAAAATGGCTTAAACTACATAAACGTGGAATACAATTGAAAATTTTTGGATTTATTATTATTCAAAATGGCGTCTTTCGCCTAATTTAATTTTTTACTGTTAGTATTAGGCGATGTATTGGCCGAAATTAAAAATTATTTTTATTTCACTTGTACATTTTGCCTAAAAATATTTTTTAATAATGCACTTTTACGAAAACAAAACTTAATTTGACGTTTTTTGCCATATTGGACTTAGCCATTTAAATATTTTGCTATTCACCAATTCAAATTTATTAAAAAAAAAATAACCTTTCTCTTATAAAATACTTCCTCTTTTCTAACAAGATTACTATTACACAACGAACCACAAGGATGCTTACGCATGCATCCTGAAGTACCCCTCACCCTCACATTAGGGGGGTAAAGAAGTTTCCCCCCCGAACCCATAAATCCACGTAATGGCTTGGACTTTCTGAGATCTTGTTGAGCGGCAGCATTTCAAGAATATGGGATCAAAGGTCAATAAACATTCAGGAAATTCGGCAAGAAACACAGTATCCAAACACTAGAAGTGGTAACCTATTAGAAAATTGCAGGGTGGGACTTAAATAGGAGATCCACGTAAATCCACGTAATGGCTTGGAAGCCAGGTGATGACAATATGATAAGGTTGGACTGAAACTTGTCTTTCAGTGCATCTAATAGATTCTTTTTACGATTGAAACAAAAGCCACCTTTTTCTGTGTATAGTTCAAATAGTTCTATTGAATTCCATATTCATGTTTCATCTGATTTTAAAAGATCAACAACTACTGAAAAGGCTTTGTCCTCATAATCGGTGTTGTCATCAGTTAATTGTTTAGAAACGGTTGATGATGCTCGATGAAATTTGTTGCGGCACTCCATGTGATATCTTCCTTCGGCAGCATTTAAGTCACTAACTGCTCCTTCCACTATTACTCTTACACTCGCTGACCAGCTATCGTTATGTTGTTTACAAACTTCCAGTATACGTTGCTTTATTGTTTTCCTATCATCAATTCGTTTTTCTCTAATCAGGTAGGCTGGTCGCCAACGGTTAGGATTTTTCTTGTCCTTTACTACAACACAGTTAGTTCCACAATAAATGCAATGTTGCTTAAAGTCAAATACTGGTAAACTAGATCTTAGGACCTTTACGGGTTGTTCCCCAACGCTGTCTTCAGTATCTCGCTTGCGTTTTTCAAATGCATTTACTTTATTTTTATCGGTGTACATCGAAACACAAGACTTATGGCAGGTGAGTTTATCGTTTTCATTTTCTACCAATTTCTCAAGTTCAGTACGTTTTCCATCACCATATATTTTACTACATGAAATAATCGTTTTAATTCTCTGGTTACGCACTTCAATCAATTTTTCAGTGTTTGTTAGACACTTGTATTTAAATTTAAAGAAACATTGCTGTATCTCCATATTAATATTTAAAAAAAACAACAGAGCTTAACTAATTAAAATCATACCTCGATCTGAAGTAATGTTCCAGTAAAGTGCGGATGTCTCGATTCTAAGCATTTAAGAAAAAGTAGGTGTCTCATTTCTTTCTCTCCTATTTAAGTCACACCCTGCAATTTTCTAATAGGTTACCACTTCTAGTGTTTGGATACTGTGTTTCTTGCCGAATTTCCTGAATGTTTATTGACCTTTGATCCCATATTCTTGAAATGCTGCCGCTCAACAAGATCTCAGAAAGTCCAAGCCATTACGTGGATTTATGGGTTCGGAGGGAAACTTCTTTACCCCCTTAATGTGAGGGTGAGGGGTACTTCAGGATGCATGCGTAAGCATCCTTGTGGTTCGTTGTGTAATAGTAATCTTGTTAGAAAAGAGGAAGTATTTTATAAGAGATAGGTTAATTTTTTTTAATAAATTTGAATTGGTGAATAGCAAAATATTTAAATGGCTAAGTCCAATATGGCAAAAAAACGTCAAATTAAGTTTTGTTTTCGTAAAAGTGCATTATTAAAAAATATTTTTTGGCAAAATGTACAAGTGAAATAAAAATAATTTTTAATTTCGGCCAATACATCGCCTAATACTAACAGTAAAAAATTAAATTAGGCGAAAGACGCCATTTTGAATTATAATAAATCCAAAAATTTTCAATTGTATTCCACGTTTATGTAGTTTAAGCCATTCTTTATCAAAAAATACGTCTACAGTAGAAAGAATTTTAATTTTCGGGCCGATGGATCACGTACTATTACTGGTTGAATAATCCAAGATGGCGGAAGCCGCCATCTTGAATTTCGATTGTTTTAAATGTTTAAGTAATTCTTTATCTCAAAATACACCTAGAAAAAAAAGAATTATCGATTTTGGCCAAAAAGAACGCTAGAAATGAATCGAAGAGTAAAAACCAATATGGCGGAAGACGCCATCTTAAAATTTTAAAAAATACTAAATTTTTGCTAAAAAGTATCTTCTAAACTTATAATCTATACATTGAAACTAAAATAGAAATCAAAGTAAAGATAGAACTAAAATAAAAATAATTTTTAATTTTGGACAAATCTATAGCCTTATATTAAAGGTGAAAAAATCCAATATGGCGGATAGCGCCATCTTGATTTTTTTATTTTTTTCAAATAATTGTTCTATAGTAACAAAAAATATAAAAATATACCTAAACTATAAGTATTTTTGTGGTTTAAATATAGATCAAATGTATAAAAAGTGAAAAAATCCAATATGGCGGATTCCGCCATCTTGAATTTTTTATTTTTGAAATTTTCTTGGGAATATTGATTCTTTATTACTTAATGCATCTATTAATAAAAAAACTATTCATTTTTGCCGGATAGATCGTCAAATATTAAAAAAACAAAAATCAAGATGGCGGAGACGCCATCTTGAATAACTAAAAATGCTCAAGGGTACCAAAAAAGTACCTTCCAGATTCGTAATCTACACCCTCGAATCTATAAGAATCATCAATAAAAAAAACTTAACATCTCAGTGCAGGGTTCCCCCCCCCCTGGCGACCTGACTAATATATACACATATTTCTTATGTAACATTACTAAAAAAAATTATGGAAGCTGAGTTTCCTAGATAATTCTTAGTAACCTTACAGATATTTTTTTAGAGTGTAGGTTAGCCTACCTAACTTTTATACATTTCCTAAATTCTGAATAAGTTTAGAGGAATCATGTGAACAGAAAATCATTTTCTAACATGATTTCGTGAGAGAGATTGATCCTTCCTCCAAGATTGGTTCTTCAGGCAAATCAGATCAATAAGAATTTTTTTTATCAAGTTCCCATTAGCAGTGATCACAAGAACCTAAACCTACTGTTTAAGAAATCCAAAATATAAAAAACATCCCTGATATTTTTTCTAAATTTGAACATTCCATGAGAATTCCCTGATTTCCAGGTTTTCCAGGTTCTGTTGCCACCCTGATCATAGACTATTTAACCAAATTATAAGGAATAAGCCTCTCTTCATCCCCCAACTTACCATTTCATCACAATACCGCCTTTATCTCTTCAAATCCACGTCTTTGATGATCTAAACAACATGAAACACGAACAATGTTCTACAATCCCGGTTGTTGATAAGCATCCATCCCAAATCATTACTTTTTGTCAAGAAAAGAAACGTGTCGCGATTCGTATCTTAATGAAAATTGATTCCGCGAGAAGTGGGAATCTCATTAGCAGCTATTTGTCCAAGTTCCCCATCGCCCCTTGGCATGGAAAAGGGTTATTTTTGTAGTCTGTGGAAGACAATAGCAAACAATCGCTACGGCGAGCGGCTTTCAGAGTGTTTTAAGGGGTCCGATACGAGATACCTCAAAATCTCGAAAAAAATCATTTTTTTTTAATATTTTAAAATAATGTTTGGATATTTTTTAACATTTTAGAAGAAACCGCTTAAAAAAAGTACGCATTGGTTTTCGAGTTATGAATTTTTGAATAAGACTCACTCCATTAAATGTAAACTTAAAACGCTCATCTATGTTCGCGTTTTTTCAATTTTAGATTATTAAAAATGCAAAGGCTTTTTTAATATTGTAAGTACATTAATAATTTTTCTTTCATAGACAAATGAATATACTTTAAACAGAAATATGAATAATTTGGATTTTTGTTATCTGTCACACAATTTTTTTTTTTTTTTTTTGAATTCTTAAAGTTGAAATTAAATTTTTTTACCTGCTTTTTTGGCAAAATTGCTACACATATTTTTTTTAAAAACAGTTGTTCTTTCAACTATTTCTGTTCCTTTAAAAGATGATATGAGAAAGAAGAAATATCTTTTTCTACATCATGGATATGGTGTTTGTTTTTTGATGAAAAGTAAAGGGTTGCAAAGCTTTATTGAGAAAACTCGTGTTTAACTATGTTAGTGTTTTTGTGGGCGGCTTCCGTATATTTTGGGGTATAGGATAACTATTCCTCTGGGCAATCGCCAAGTGGTAATCGGTGAAATCGCATGGAGGAGTATTTTCGGTTATTGAGGTTAGGTGGCGGCAAGACTTTGAAGACAGTTGTTATAATACCTCCAATGCTTTTTTAACCTTATTTCCTATGCTTACATAGTGACAAGAACTTAACATATGGTCAGAGATGAGAGGACGTTCTTATCATAGTTGATTTGATAAAGCAAGCTAAATATTTTTTTTTTCAATTTCTGTACTCCATTTTAAAGTCGGAAACTTGAACGATTTCAGTTATGTCATAAAAAAGTAACTTTATTTAATGAACATAATGAATGTAACTTCATTTAATACCCATCGCAATATTTTCAATATTTTATACTTCATATTAGGTAATTAAAAGAAAAAGAGAATTTAATACATCACTCTATGTTATGTTTAAACCAACTTACATACACACCCACAAAAAAATTCTGGGGAAAAAGCAATTACAAGTGGGAATACTCTAAATATATGTAGGTATTTGTGGGTAGTCGAATCCATCTTCCGACTTCAAGGTTGACAACCCGAAAAAAGGTCTAATTTTCCCTCTTTTTCACAGAAAGACGTGCTGCGGAGTCGGGAAAGAAGCGGAGAGACAAACTGGTGTGAACATCAGCATGGCCCCTCATTCATCGGAACTCTTAACTGGCTGTCTGAGCAACATGGCAATTTCTGGCAGGGGCAATATTTAACTGGGCACGCTTTACGACACGGAGCATGGCCTTTCGTCAAAAAAAAAGCGACACGTAAATATAGGCAAAGCTATTGGGCGTGGGAGGAGATGTAAACAATATGAGCTAACGCCTTTCATGTAGGAAACATTATGTGCTTGAAAGTTGCTTTTGAACCATAAAACTCGTGTAAATCTCTTTTATGGGATAACGCAAGCGTTGAATCCAAGAAATGTTGTTCATCAGAATTTTGTAAATATTTAGTTGCAATTTGTTTACCAAGAGATTTAAAGTATTAGGGTTTGTAAAATTAAACATGACGTGAACAGCCACTTAGTTACATTTTATAACTGCGAAAGTTTTATTCGATATTTTGTTTACAATATTTTTTATACGTTCCTGTTTTTAATATTTTTTTCTTACGGTTTACTTTTAATTTAGAAATTTAAATCTAAAAGTATTCATTCATCAATTAAGAGTAACAAAACATTGTCAAAACGCCAAACTGCTGACAACGTTGCTAAAAAAACTTGGAAGAATAAATATGAAATAATAACTATGTAATATTGATCACCATTTCAAAAATAAAATATTTCATATCAGCTTACAACATGGAAACTATCGGACATGGAAACAATATTCCAAAAAAAAATTAAAAAAGAAACTATATGATTTTTAAATACCATTTAAAAACAAAAACAATGAATAACTAGTATAAAGACGTCATTATTCATTAATAAATGGTTAAATATAAATGAAAAATCACGTCTGTATTAAAATAAAATAAACAAAACGACTTGGGACTTGATTCTTAAAAAAAATACGAACTATCAAAGTCTCATTGTGACACATATTATGACTGCATTCCAAACTAATTCATATCACAAATATGTCCTTTAAAATTTTATTTAGTGTGAATAAAGTTTATAGTGCGGTTTTTGTGAGTGATAATAGTGAATTTATTCCTTATACTTTTTAAATGAGAATTAAATTTGGTATTTTTTTTAATATTGAAGCACCTTCCATTTTTTTCTTCTAAGATTTTCACTGACTTTTAGTTTAGATTCATTGCATTTTTTTACGCATCCCACTCATCTTTAGACTTTGTAGTTTAGGCTATGAAAATGGTTGACAAACAGACAGACAGGGGCTTACTAAAAAAAGCTCCCGCCACCCTATATAAACGCATTGTGGAATCTGAAAACAGCAGCTCCCATATTGTAAAATGTCTTATGCTATCAAAATTTAATATTACTGTTGACATTTAACTATGCTGTCAAAATTAAATGTTACTAACGACATTTAACAAAGTGGCGTCGATTGAAGCTATATCATCCCCACTACCCTATTTATTTTCAAAAGATGTGCCTCTCCTTTTGATGGACAAGCCACCCCAAATAGTAGCTCCAAGACAGCTTGACGAATTGTGGGATGCCTTCCAGGAGAAATTGACAAGGTTGTTGCTCAAGACGTTTGTGGAGATGGCTGCATTAGTCGGAAGCGTCTCGAGATATGCATGGGAGCCGAAGGTGGTCTATTGTTTATTTGTACAGATGGTTAAAGGGTGTACCTTTTTTTTTCTTTAGAAGCTTCAGAGGAATCATTGTGATTGACGTATTGTGTATTTCTGTATTAACAAATGTGTTAAGGGGAGATTTCTTATGTTTTCCCTATGCTTATTAAAAGTTTCAAAGGATAGTACCATTGAGATTTAAGATTTCAGGGGTTGAGATTTAAGATTTATTTCAGGTTGAGATTTAAGATTCAGGCGCGCTGGACCACGGATTTAAAAATCAGTGTTAATCCGATGGAGAAAAAAAAATATTTTCTAAGCCTCATTTCTCCGGCTGTATTGAATATTTTTACAAACGGATTTTTCTATGTGATATATGTAGCTGATTTACAGGTCCCGACAATCGCACTTTTAGAAATTGGTTCGAATATATATTTTTAATTTTCAATAAATAATTTTACATAAAATATTCGGAGCAATTTCAAAAAGTGAGAATATAGAGAACTCTAAGTTATCTACATTTATAATTCTTTAAAAAAAAAACGTCTGTAAAAATATTCTATACAGCCGGAGAAATGTAGCTTAGAAAACATTTTTTCTCATTTTATTATGACTGAGGCACTTCGGTTTGGTGACCTGAAACTGATATCTTGTTAAGGTAAATTCTTATGAACACATTAATCAAAGTGCATCTAGAACTATCGAAGTTTCCCAATGTTAAAAAATATCGTACAAAAAAAATTGTTTTGTATGATGATGATGATGTAATGTGGTTTCTGACAAAACACAAACATGTTGTTCTACTTCTAAACTTTTACCCCAAAATTTGTTTTCTAAAAGAATAAACTTTCTGTACTCTGCTTAATCCAGAATAATCTGGTTAACTATAGTATTAAATTACATGAAATAAGACGGCAATCTAAGATTTAACTACAGATATCTGTTTTTGAATTTCTCAAATCACGCACGTATTTCTTCTAAAATTCCAACAAAGAGTAAGTTACACCATACTTATCGTCTACTCAACATTTATCGTATCACTTTTTGCTATTTTTTGACAAAATGTGTGATAAATACAAGCAGAGAAACCTTCACTAATAATAACAAACCCTTATCAAAATGCTGAGGCTGGAAAAAAAGTGATATTAAAAGAAAGAACGAGATATAGAAGACTTGAACTTGACATTGAAAACGCATCTGATCTCATTTTTAGAGAACGTACAGCTGTACCTGTCTGGTAACATACTGTCTGGAAATACACTGTGTACGCTCTTAGTCATGAAGGTTAAATCAGATGGCGATGCTTGGCGACAAAAAAGTGAAGCCATTTGAAGTCGCCAAATGGAGAGCTCAGAATACAAGTGAATTAAGTCCATAAAAAGCTTCTTTGAGAGGTTGGTTTAACCTCTTAAGACCCGAGCAAAATCCTACAATTATATTCTTAATCTAAACATAATTTTCGTACAAATATATGCTAAAGAGTATGTTTTGCAAAACAATCATTTGTTTTTAGTTACTTAGGGATACGCCTTAAACTCTAAAAATGCACATTTTTTGTGCTATAAATGCAACAAAAAAGGACGTATCGCTTATTTGTAGTTAACAGATTATTTTAACATTAACATAATACAAAATGCTTTAAAATTAACGACTAAAAGAACTTTTTGAAAAGTTTGAAAAAAAATTAAATAATTTTTAAAGAACTCTAATATCATATTAACTCTTGTTCATCTTCATTTGTTATAGAAATAAATGACTGATACCTGTAATCAATTGCTGAAGACTGATATTTGGATCTTCTTCTATCGGACTAGGTCAACTTCGGAACTAATTAACGTGTTAATTGTTTGTACAATTAACGCCAGGGACGCCAGGTAGCAAGAGGTTAAAGTTATAGCTTAATAATTTTGTCATATTTTTTAATTGCTGCTTTCTAGCCAATATTATTGAATTATTTTATGATATTACTTTTTTTTCTTATTGCACTGAAATTTTTCATAGTTAGGGCATGCAATTGTGCTGCTAACTTGAAAATGACAAAGAGTGGACTTTGTTTTCACTTGTATTCTAAAATCTCCAAATAACCAGCAAGTTGGGGCATCTTTTCATACGAATTTACATTTCCGTGAAATCAGGTTTTAATTTGCATGCAATATAACAATTGCAAATAGGTTTTAATTGGCTATTTTTCCCTTGCGGTATTTAAAGCGTCTTATTTATATTTATATAGGGCATATATAATATTTTGTAACAGTATCACAAAAATTACGCATAGTTTAAATCTTTAAGAATCGCTCTTTAAAACCAGAATAATGACTATTTGTGCAGATGGAGTCTACAAGAACTGATTTATTACAACCTTGTATTTCCCTTCAAACGAAAATGTTTAAACATTACGCATAAACTTTATTAAATGCTACATAGCGCCAAAATTTTTCAAGTGTTTTGTTTGGGTGCATTAAAGAAGCGATAATAGTTTCACTTGGCAATCAAGTTTTGACTTTGGTTTTATCCCGACTGCATCTCCGTTTTATTTAACCTCTATGCTCTTATTGCCCGATTATAGTAAGGACTCAGACATAAGGATATTATCTACTAAAATAGATTTCTCCAAGCAACATGAAGCGATGTCTCAAAAATGTTTTTAAGGATAATCTTATAAAATGAATATTGACTGAGTGTGCACGTTTAAAAAATACAGTAAACAAAACTATTCAAAAATATTATATCGAAATTAAATGGTTTTGGTTTCTCTATGCATTTTATATGATTAAAGATTTTTTATAATCCTAACGTTTCTAAAAATTTCTATTGAAATGTTTTACGTATACGATTTAAAACCTTTTCATTTAAAAGAAAAAACATTATCATTAATTATTTTTTAAAAATTATTTTAATATATTAAATTATTCATCAGATCGTTATGTCTCTGAGTGTATATATTAATTTATTCAGATATTATATCAAATTATGAGGCTCATTGGCTCAGTGTTAGTGCTTCGCATTGTCACGCCACAGGTCCAGGTATCAAACCCCGGATCGGGCGAGGTTGACCCATATATCCTTCCTTCCCTTAAGTAAGTCGATAAAATGAGTGCCACGCATGCTTGGGAACTAAACACTGGGGGTTCCGAGTGAAGCTGACCACCTTACCGGGACATATGTCTAGAACCCCAGAGCCCTATGTCACGAAAGCTGAAATGGGCATGGCAGGCTTTGGCCCTATAATAGGCTGTTGCGCCGAGGAGTTTATATCAAATCATTCCAAATTTAAAACAAGTAAAAAAAGGCCGTTTCGTTGATCAACTCCACACAAGACTTGGCGAAAAACAAAAGATCTATCAATGAATCTCGTCCAAAACAAACCGAAACACTTTTTGCAAGTAATTCTGTCATCGGGCTGTGCTTTTCAAACGATTTACAACTTTCGTCGCTCCATCAGGTGTCGTGACATTCATTAAAGGATGTCTAAATCTTTCTCCAACAAGCTTACAACCACACCGAATTAAGAATATTCTCTGGCAGTATCTCTTTAAAAAAAACTATTAATATGTATAAAAGGTTAGAAATAGTGTTACTTTTCGAACAATTTTGCTGTGTTTTTTCAGTAGCTACTTAAATTAGAGGAAAGATTAACACATTGTTCAAAAGTTATATTAATGATTTAGCCATATTTCTTAAAATTTATACTCGCAAATGGGACACTATTATTAAAGAGGCATCTAACTTAACGGGGTTTTTTATTGGCTAGCGAATGATGACATTAAAACTTTTGTCTGATTAAATACTTTATTTAAGAGTTATTTACTGTTACAACTGTTCATGTAAAACTGCATATTTAAACTCTTGTTTTATTTAATAAAAGTTAGTAAAAAGTACAAAATAATTATAGAGTAAATTCCAACTACTCTTTTAATATGGTAACCTTTAATTTTTCCTTAATACTGAAATGACTTAAATTTTTGACTTCATACTTATTCTCCAAATCTAATCTTGACTTTTGCTGTTTATCATTGGAATGCAAGTGTTTAGGTCAAATGTGAACAATGCAGATATCCGCCACAAAATAATGATTTTTTCCTGCCTTTCTTTGCTAATAATTGATTTACCAAAAAATAACTATTTTGAAAATTCCATTAAAAAATGTAATCAATGTCTTTTACGAAGTTTTATATTCAAACATCAAACCGGATTTTCCCTACAACACTGACGTTTTGGCAATGCTTTGTTTACTTGAAACTTAATAGAATATGGCCGATAAAGTTTAATAAACAGCAGGAATAATAACAAGTTGCACTTAAAAAAATTCTAAAATGAAAAAAAAAGCATTTTAAAAAATGCTTGTTTTGCGATTGAAATTAAACACAACCAATAAATTCGCAGGAAGCCCGAAAATAAAAACAAGAGAGTTACAATAACATCTTAGTATAGTAAACTGCAAGCATTACACCGGGGAAGTTAATTCCACCATTCATTCTATACTAGTCTTTTTCACTGCTGCCTAGTTAGCACGCACTTTTCAGGATACATGCACTGCCCTTGTCCGCACCTATACCACGGACAACTTATGGTTTTCATGTCTTCCTTGAATTTGATGACGAACGCTGAACGGGAATCCGGTCCGGCCATTTGGAACGAGCTGGACGCCACGACTCCAGAGTCCGTTCCACAGACGGGACAGGCTACCAAGGTCTGTGGCTGGGGTTCCTCGGTACAGCTCTTACAATCAGCTTCTTCTTTGGGCTAGAAATATAGAGAAGGATTATTGAATAATATTTGGTTACAACTGCCAGGCTGGGCGGTAACGCGTTACTTGTAATAATTGCTTTTTACAGTAATCCTATAGGTAATTCGTTACATTTGAGAACCCAGTACTTTTATAGGTAATTCGTTACATAATTTTCGAAAAAGTACTCTTTGTTACAATAACTACGTAGTAACTTTCATTAATTTTATCATTAACATTCTAAAAATTCCAAAAAAAAAAATCTTTAAAGAGAACCGAATACTGATTGCGGTGTTTATGAACACTCCACTCATCTAGCAGTGATGATGATTCTTTTGAGAATGTAAAATCTAGACATTCTTCCGCCGAAGCTGATTTAGAGTTGCCTACATTTTTCCAAAATGTAACGACTGTATTCTGTTAGTTATTTATACTTTATTTTTCTAAACATTTGTAAATAAGAAATTTTGTCGTAAAAAGTAATCTTAACAGTAATTGTAATTTGTTACTTTTGGAAATTAATAATTTTACAGGTAAGTAGTTACTTTTTATGAAAAGTAATTGTAATTGTAGCAAGTTACATTTAAACAAGTAACGGCCCAGCCCTGAAAACTGCTTACAACATTTTACAACTAGTTTTTTACCTATTAAAATTTTTTCATCACAAATTCATTTCGACATTTAATAATAATTCTGAAAGAACGAAAATATCCTGATTTCTTTAATGTTACTGTAATGCTTACAGAAATTCATGTGATAGGGTCAGACAAAAAGTGTAAAAAGTATAGGTTATATATGTCATACCTTTCAAACAAAATGAATTTTGAAATTTTAAGGCTGAAAGAGAGAACGGACGAACTGGCAAATGTAATTTTCTACATTATCAATATCCTAGTTTCCAATAATTATATTTAAATTAACAAAAAGAAAGTAGAGGCTAAAAAAATCAAAATCAGATAATGTGTTAACACGACATTGAATGATCTCACCTGAATGAAAAGTAACGAAATTTTAAGCACTCATTTCTGATCATTTTTTTTTTATTCTGTATGCTTTTTCCTCGGCACTTAATGGGCCATCTTTGCCTGTTTCGCTCTTTCAATGCTGACAGTTTTAGTTTAAAGTGGGATACGTACAATTTCATTTACAAAAAAAAATTAAACTTACTAAAGAAACTCACTCAAAACATCATGCACATTATCGAATGCAACGCTGTGACAAAATAATCGGTGGGGAACTTTACAGAAATTTAAGATATTTAACATTGAAATTAGTACAGAAATTAATTGTAAACTTACCAGTTTCTGGACGATGGCCAAATGTCTGTACGCTCTAATACAGGGCAGGCAGAATACGTGATCGCAGTTCTCCAAGATACCAAATCTTCGATTCCCGAATCCTATTCTTTTGGAGACCACATCGGTACATAACTCGCATGCTGGTGGTGAATTCGAATTTCTTGTGTTATCGCTTGCTTGTTTTCCGTTGGAGAGTTGCCTTAGAGCAGCGGCATAAGACAAATCCTTCTTATTTCCACAGTTATTATATTGCCAGTAGTATTCGATGAAAGCCAAGTTTTTGACGAAAGTCACTTGTTGGTACTTTTGTACAGAAAAATGCATTTTATAAGTAGTTATTCTTATTGATTACACCAAAAAAATATGTCAAATTACACCAATTTTAACTTCAAGTCAGCGTTGGAATCGTAAGAAATCGCTTGACACGGTTAAAATATGTTCGAAGAAGAGCTAAATCGTTCCTCAGGAATCATAAAAAAATATTTCCAGTGTTCTTAATGAAATGGCAGCCAATAGATGCTTTAATTTCAAAAGGCAAACAAATTCTGGATTATTTTTGTTAAATGAAACGAATATGAATCGGCGAATTAGAAAAAGAACTTAATTTTGTTTTTTATTTCGTTCGCAAACATATTATCAAGAATTACTCTTTCCAAACATTTAGCGTTTTTTTTTATACGCGTATAGAATAAATCCAAAAACGGTTCCTAGAAATAAGGCATTGCATAATAATATATTCCAAGAATTGTAGCTTCAGTATCTGTAGTGAACCGCTAAATAATGAAGTTATTTTGTATTTTTGTATTTAGTTACATTTTTACTTTCAATTACCTAATATAAAATATAAGATCATAAAAGTATTGAGATGTAGCCGAAAATTCGATATGATTTTGTGTTTTCTGCACGTTTAGTAGAGTGCTAATTCTAAAAAAGTGCTCTTGGAACATTGTTCTGTCTCTCTGAAACCACTCTACAGCTCGAACTGAATGACCTACGACAGACTTTAAATTTGGTGCATAGCTGAACGGTCATAATACGGTTTTCGAGCAAATTGTGCATGTTCCAGGGGCAGTTGGCATCGAACTTTTTTTTTTAGTTTAAAAGGTATTTTTGAAAACCGAAAAAAGCCTCAGACATCAAATTTGGTACAAGAGCTCGCAGTACCTGTCGTACGTCATAAATATTTAAAGCAATGCTCGATTTGAAAATACCTAAAATTTTACGTGCCTTATGAAAACGACGATCAATATAGTAAAATTCGAAGCTAACTTAAGTAACAGATTTCAGAGATTTTTTTAATGCCGACAAAGAACTGTAGAATGGAGTTTCTCTCTTTTGAATTACCTTAGAGAAAAAAAATTAGACAGAATTTGAGAGTTAAATAAAAATAGCGGCGTACGATGTCGCCCGTAACGGTTGAGTTGGGTGCCAATTCAGGTGTCGGTTCGTCAGTTGACTTTGATTCTAAAATACGACGTCCGTTGCCAATAGTCCTCGTGTAGCTCTAGTGAAACGATAATTCAAACCTAACCTAACATAAAAATATATTTCCGTTTTTAGTGACTCGGATATAAAATCTAAAGATAAATTACACAAATTAACTATAGAAACCAAAAACCCTTAGAAATAGTTATACATTCAGTTAAAAATAATAGTTATTATAACTATTTATTATGATCACCGTGAACTTGTTTTGCTTCTTTGGTAAAACTTTCGATTTCGATATTATCAATGACATTGACATTTGTCAAACAAATGTGAAAATCAGATAACGTATCTGACACTTTGAATAAATCTGTAATCAATTTGAAGCAAGAAATTGTTTCACAAGAGCAGAGCATGGAATTAGATAATAATTATGAAATCATATATCCCATATTAATAACCTATGCACCATACAAGAATGCACTGGAAAAGTTACATAGCGATTATAATAGATACGTTACATTTTAAAGTACGTAAGACTTTAGATCAAAATAGAATGATTAAGACGTTATTGCATAATTTTTCGAAAACTCCCATCTGATTTGCTCTCGATGTAACCTTAAAATTCGATTGCTTCCAATGAGAAATGAAGGACGACCTTCAAAATTTGATAGGTTGATAATACGAAAAGTTATCGCTATGGGTGTTTCATTTTAAAGCTCAGAAATGAATTTTATAATGGAAATGATTATATGATTATGATTAAAATGGAGTTTTAAGCTTTTACTTTCGTTAATACTTTTAATTTTATGTATTCAAATTAAATTTTTTTTATTGCATAATAACCAATCAGTAGAAGTTAGTTACTTAGATCCATGAAGTTTAAGTTGATTTAAGAAAAGCTTAACCCATTAATGGACCATTTGTGAATACCATTAACACTTTTCCTTGCCGAATAAAAACGCTGACTTTAAGTTCTTTTAATTCGTTTCTGGTGCAGCTTAATTTGTCCTACATGGGTACTAAGGTCTTCAATTGCGTTATAGTTTGTTAATTTAGCAGGAAGCTTATTTTTGCACTGTAAATTTTCTTCAGAATCGTTAGTAAGGAGTTAAAAGTATAAAAACCTTACCTCGGTGAAAGAAGGCAGATACCTATTATCATAAATCAGAACATACTGTTCGATGATCACCAACTACCTGCAGTATTGTCAAATATATTAGGAGTTTGTGTATTACTCACGTGATGCTATCCCCCCTCTGGATTATATTTCGTGATACTTGGCACTACCCCCTTCCCCCCGTAATCTCATGAAAAGGATAGAAACACAAAAACTCACAAAAAAAAACTTCAAATAACCAAACAGTTACACTCTTAAAACAAAAGAGTGAATTCCACTCCAGTTGGAGAAGTGCATTTTCGACACTGGAAAGGAGGGAATATTATCTCAGACTGATTTAAAATCACTCGTTTGGAGTGATCCTGTCGGAGGTTTAACACACAAAGGATCCACTCCAAAAGGAGAAGTGCATTTTCCAGACTGCAGGAGTGAAAATCAATCAGACTGAGTTAAAATCGCTCGTTCGTTTTAAGAGTGTATTTTCTTTTCTTTCCCATCAAAAATAGCCCCCGGCGAGGTGTAAAATGTAAAAATTACTTCGCCAAAGAAAAACAACGCGAGTGTCGTAAACGCGTCGTTTCTGACGCTGCTCGCATCCCTCATCCAAGCAAGCGGTTCCTGTCCCATAATTTTTACGGGACCGTATCTTTGTCGCGTCAAAGGGAGCCGACCTTGTGCCCCTGAAGGGAAAAAAAATGTTTTCTTTGTCGCAAAAAAACTTAAAGGTGATTTCGACTCTAAGCAACCGTAATACTTGTCATGTGCTTCTAAGCGGTGAAGTGTCTGATTCGAGGTTTGAGACTGAACATCTTGATGAAGGATAGCGAGGATGCATGTATTAAGTTTTCTGTTTCATAAATGGGACTTTTTTACTGGTTACTATATGAACCGTATTTCTTTCCTAGGTTTAGCCATGTTTAAGATGTTTTTTCCATGTTAAGTCTATAATATCGAATTTCAATAATCAGAACTTTGAAAGAAAGAAATCGGACACTTTTAAACTAACGGAATAACTTTCCCGTTCCATTCCATTCCGCGTATATCTTGATACCTTTCCCAGATCTCTACGCTTTGTGGTTCGCACGGAAATAGATTTCAGACAGACAGACAAACAGATACACAGTCATACATTTATTATACAAAAGTAAACAGTCATACATTGGTGTAGATAAGTTGAAAGTATAAAAAAAATTGCGAAACATTTTCTTAGAGAGACTGTCAGTCCGATATAGCTAGCAAGAGTTTGAGAACACAACTTTTGCAAAAGAATTGTTTTGCCATGGTATCCCGTTTTCACCAGATGGAAATAATGATAGCATCAATGTAAAAAAAATTAAAAAGAAAATAATAAAATTATTAACTGATAAAGCTTTTAAATACTGTCCCATGTGCTGAATATTTTGAGCATTGTAAAACTTAAAATATATATAATTAAGTAACTGGATAACATTTCTGTTTCAAATTTATCTCTTTTTTATGTTATGATGGTTCCCACATACCATAGGGGGAAAGGGAAAACATGTCAAAGCAAAGCAATACTTCTGCGGAAGTTGTGGTTCCTAAACTAAGGCAATAACTATATTGGACTGGCAATCCCTCTTAAAGACACAGTGCACTTATCTCGTTGGCATCGATAATCCAAAAGAAAGTCACAAATAAATATTAAATAAATTAAATTTTTCATTGCCCCCCTCCTTATATCTTTTCAGAAATAGATTCGTTGGTCTTTGCAGCTATGTCCTTACATCCTTACACAACCATTTGTTTTATTCTTGTTTTCCATTTCATTCGCGAGTACTTTCGGTGATATCCATCGCTTCAAAGCCTTACGCAGTTTATTTTCTACTCTATTTGATTTTCAAATACCGTTGAGTTGGGTAACTTTGGCCATGGAGCATGTAGGTAACTTTTACCCAAGCACAAAACCCTTGTACTGACTTTCTTCTTGAATATTTTTTGCACCAAAGTTATAATCAAAGGCTGGAGTTATCCCATTTGACGGTAATTTTAAGTTTATCTCTAAAAAATCTATTCATCATCTTTTATTTTTTTAAACCTCGTTTTTTATTTTGAAAATTAATGTGAATACTTCCAATGATTGTTCTAAACTATCAAATTAAACTTTATTTCTCCAAGCTCAATAAAAAAAAGAACACTCATTAAGCGTTCAGTCAAAGTGAAAGGAAATTTGAAAATGCAAATTGCAGGTCTTGATTATTCAAGGTCAACATTCCCAGAATACATGAAAAATTAAAAGATTTAATCTATGGACAAACTATGAATCATAAATTTAAGTCCCTGTACCTAAACGCTGATACCTTGCACTTTAAACCATAAGAAATAAAAGTTAAACTGCACTTTGTTCTGAATAAATTTAAGCCACTTGAAATCCTTGGCATGATGAGATCTTATGTCGTCTGCCCCCGAAATGTTATCAAAGAGAGCCCTTTAAAAATGTGTTATCTTTAATGCGACTAATTTTAATAAACGTAAAAAAAGTCTGGATATATTAACATAATTTCGCAAAGAAAGTTTATATCGGATGGACAGTCCGTTCAGATGGATTATCAGATGGAGGATTATCAGAGACGGTTATATCAGATGGACGGTCCATAACGGTCCGTTCAATAGGCGGTGCTAGAAGAGAGGGTACCGCCCATCAAAAATCCTCAATTAAATTCCTTTAAATTGTTTTAAAACTTCTATCATCAATACCCCGTAATGCACTTCTGCTTCAACTTAATTCAGAATTAGAATCTTTCAATTTAAAACTATATCTACGAACTTTTTTAGTTCAGGCTATATATTTATCATGGACAATAGTTAAAAGGATATTTGTTATCTTAAACAAGTAGTTAATTTGTCTTTCATTCGATTATCAGTTTTTTATCTATCAGTGTAATTGACAGACATAAACCACAACATTCATAACGTTTTTATTATCTATACCCTTAACCATCCTTCAAAATAGACACTTCGTATTCAGTAACCCAGTTTTAAAAAAAGAAGATACACAAGTGTTTTGCATTGTAAATATACAAAAGTGTGATGTAACTGTGCATAAGTGTTTTGCGTGTTTGTTGTCCCGCACTTTTTATAGTAGGTCTCCAATTTAAGGGTTGACGTTAAGACAACTACTCCTTCAAGCTCCCTCACATTATATTATAACCTTAGTTCTTCTTAGTTATTCTTCTTAGTTAGTCAGCTTAGTTAGTCGTATTATTCAACTTTTTAAACTTTATAATAATAATTCATCGTGATTGTTATAAAATGGTTTCACAAATCATAAATCTACATAGTCCGTATGCTTACCTTCCCCATTTCAAATTTGCTAAGCTTCCTTTTTTTGGATGTCAAATAAAAACTACACACAATTTTTCTGTTAAACAGATAGAAACAAATACTTTAAATAAGCATTTTTCACTCTTTTCTTTTTTAAACTTCATTTGAAGTATTGGTATGGGTACATTAACATGAATAAAACATGTTGTAAACACAACCTCTTCATCTATATCATATACTTCTAATAAATGCATTTAATAATTTATACTACTTTATAAAGTTTCAGTACTTCAAAAGTGAGTCTATATTGAGTTTGAAACCCCTAGAAAAGTCGGTCGTTTCACCCTTTACGTCCCCAACGAAATGAGACCCACCACATTTTTTTTTTCATCTCGACTCCCCCTACACTATGTTACATATGAGCGTTAAAGTGGCGTATCAGCAAGTACACTTGGAAAACTTGGAGAACCTATATTTGAAAGTAGATTATAGTAGATCAAAAAGACATGAGCTTTTAAACACATTACTCCAATAAGGCACAATACACCTACACGGCTGGAAGTAAAAAAAATGTCATAATAGAACTATCAAAACATTTAATAGTTTTTCATTATTCAATATCTATTCGACGCGAGTCGACGAATTGTAGAAAAAAATTTAGACATTAATTTTGGAACTGGTAAATCAAAAGTGAAATGGGTGGACTTAGTTCAGGAACTATGGCCTGCTGTTGATTGACAATTTATGCATTTGGTTGACAATTTTTGCAAAAAAGAACTTACGCAAATTTCATAAAATTTTTACCTTTCCTTTGAATATCAATGTAAAAAGTAAAGGTTCTGACAATTAAAGCCAATTGTTGCTTACAGATCGACTTAAACATCAATCAATCGATGCCAAAATTGCCCAGCATATTTTAGTAATATTAAAACCTGATCCATCAGTTACTTCACTTTCTCTATGTATAGAACTCTATTCCCCCTCTCCCCTTTTTCTTGTTGGCCCCGTAACGAACAGAAGGAAACGAAATTGTAACCCTCGGTTGAGCCTTAACCGCCGATAAATTGCCTCCAATCAGAAATCATCGAATGATCCCGAACCGCCGGCCGCTTGCCCCCGTAAAAGAAGACCGGGGCCTAAATTTTGCGTGAAGAATTCAATCAATTATGAACAAGGGAACAATCAGGACGGCCCCTAACACGATTAGGTCCTCCAGGGAGCGAGGGACCGTGGATTTTTGGGAAAGCACTCGGCTGTGAGAACGGCCTAAGTCATCCGTCTGTTCTTACTTTCTATCTATCCTTTCTCTCACTCTTTTTTCTCTCTCTTTCTTTCTCTCGCTGCTTCTACATACTCTTAGCACAATCAAGTCCAATAAAATGTTTAGTACCCTTAGTATAAATATTCTTTTACATGGGCAGATTTTACAAATTATCTCTCTCACCCCTTTCAGTCCCATTGACAATTTGGCATTATCATTTCAGAAATATTTTTCTGATCGTCTATAGCCATTTATAATATCAAAAAGCACATAATTCGATTTTTTTTTTCGATAAGAAAATATTTTTTATTAATCCCAATAGATTTCAGCGCCTATTATTTTTTTTAATCATTATCAGAAACATGATGATGTCAAATGGCATCACAGGGACTAAAAGGGTTAACAACGCGTAATGACATAATTTTGTATATAAATTCCTCTCTTTTCAGATTTTTTTTTATCACTCCATTTCTTCTCTTCTTTAAACCAATGGATGTAACATAATTGTGTCTAATACTATTCTCTTACAAGGGTAGATTTTTTTAAAAAATCTCTCCGTCTGTTTTCTTCTTTAAAAATTATGTTATTTTTCCTGTTTCATGTAAAAATGTCTCTTATATGGACCGATTTTACAAATCGTCCTTTTAATCTATATTTAATGATGTCATTTTGTATGAATTTTTCTTATATGGACACATATTTTTTTTTTTAATTATCTGTGCTCTCCCTTAACCAGGTGTAACAGCATATAATTTTGTATTTCTGATGTGGATCGGGAATATTCGATTATTGAGTGTGGATTGCATTATATGTGTTAGCCATAACATTAACAAAATTTAGGTAAAAATGCTGATTTGGTTTGATATAAAATTCTTGCTAATCAATTTAGTTGAAAATCAAATATTTTTTCATAATTTAAACTTTTGCTAACCTCAATATTTTAATTATCGCCGATCAATACTGGAAAAATGGGATAAGATCTCTATCTTTTATACATATTGTCCATCTGTCTGTTCGTCCATCTGCCTACATCTCTTTGAAATTCCGTCCTAACTTACCAATTTTAAAAATTGTATGGTAGGTGTCATACCACTCAATCTTATACATTTGGTTCGTCCGTCTGTCTGTCTAGATTTAGGAATTTCTGCGAGCAATAAAATAAAGTGAAATCAGGTGTTATTTTAATTCTTTCAGATCTTGTCCGACTTGAGCCCTTCATCTCCAAATACATATTTTTTTCTATCATTGGGGCAGATGGTAAACCGGAGCTCTTTCCTCGTCTATGCTATATACCACACCATTTCGCATGTTCATACCCGTTGAATCGCAATCGGCAGGAGACCCCGAGGGCACCTTTTATTGAGACCCGCTTTTAACGATGGGGGATCTCTGTGAGCTCTGCCAGGTGGAAGTTTTAAGTTATAACTTCATTTACGAAATTTGGCCAGATTGGCTCCTAACGACGTTGTATTGTTGCGTGTGGATTGAGGGGACAGTTTGAGAATTGAAGTCGTTAAAAGATTTTCCGAGCTACACTCTTAAAACAAAAGAGCGAAATCCACTCCAGTTGGAGAAGTACATTTTCGACACTGGAAAGGAGTGAATAGTAACTCAGACTGAGTTAAAATCACTCGTTTGGAGTGATCCTGTTGGAGGTTTAACACACAAAACACAAAGTATCCACTCCTTTCGGAGAAGTGCATTTTCAAGACTGGAGGAGTGAAAATTACTCAGATTGAGTTAAATTCGCTCGTTTGTTTTAAGAGTGTACGTTTTAGCTTATTTTCCAAGCTACATTTTAGCTTCCACACAACTTTTGTAAAGGAAAACAGGGAAGATGTTTTAACGTTCAGTACATCTCTTTGTATGTTCTTCCTTCATCCACTTTCGCAGCCCAAACTATAAAATGCTTGCTGGCAAGTGTGTTACGCCTAATTGAAAGGGAAAATCGTTCACGGATAGCCATTCCAATTTAATTTTTTTTTTAAATCGAATAAAAAGTATATTTAATATTTAAAATTAATACCATTCAGATAATAAGAGAATGGGCAATTTTTCAGGTCTTGAGTGGCAACAGAAATGCTTAATTAAAAATTAATCCAGCCTCCAGCCTCGATTAGTAAATCAGTGTTGCGTGGGAACAAAGCACCGATTGGAACTTCGATCGAAAAAAATGCAGGAATGAAAGCTGGAAGAGTTACGTCACCAGAAAAAGGCCAATTTCATTTGAATTTAATTTTTCCACTTTTACCACTTCGCCCAAACACACGAGAAATTTTATTTAAAATGAAAATAAAACTTGAAGGAATATTAATTTTGTGATTCAAGTTAATTGATTTATCTGGAACGACAAAAATATAATTATAGTCAAATTAAAGTGATGGAACATTAAGAAAATATTTTTTTCTTACTATTAAGGTATCCGTAACGTTCGAGCACTTTTTTAAAATATGAACTAGAAAACAACTATGGTAGTATTTGTGTGTGTGAAAGAAATAACTATATATTAGCAAGTAAAATTTGTCATAGGTAACAATTTTTTTTAATGTGGTCATTTTTGCATGTTTTTTGCAGTTTTTTGTCAAAAGCAATTAGGCTAGGGAAAAAAACTCTTCGACCTATACCTAAAACCAAAAGGTTTTATTTAAAAATAAAATTGTTATTGGCAGTTGAAAAAAGACAGTCTTATTTCGGGACATTTTTTTGCGTGTAAAAATGATTCACAAGTCAAAACAAAATTAAAATATATATTTCTTCCAGGTTTTTTAGGTATATTCCCTAGATAACAATTTCTTTAATTAGTTTAACTTTCACAACTAATACTATTCTAAACACATAAAAGATTTAAAGGCTACGAGGCCCAATAACCTTCGTAATACGTAATAGATAATATTCTTGACCAAACTTGATTAAAAACAAGACGTAACTTCCAACGGCAAATGTTAACGATTGATAAAGTGGCGATAGAAGAACATCTGGAAGTTAACCAAGAGATTTAAAGGCATGGTTACTTCATCACCACTTAAATTAACCTAGTTTAAAACTGTTAAAATGTTATTATTATGGGGATTGTCGTGTTAATAGCTCACTTGATCTTCGAACCGTATGAGAGATGTCTAATCTTTAATGTAACTAATACATGTTTTGTAATTTCAAAATAAAAATAAAAAATTCTTAGATAGTGTCTCTTCATTTAATACAAGTGTTCCTAAACTACATCTAGAATCATGATGCTTTCTCCTGCCTGAGTGTCCACACTTGAAGCGGAATGAGCTTGCAGGACCGCTGGTCTCCAAATCAAAGTGCCTCAGAGTTAATCCAATGGAGAAGGGGAAAAAAAATACTAAGCCACAATTTTACGACTGTATTGAATATTTTTGCAAACATTTTTCTAAATATGATGAATGTATCTGAATTACAGGTTCCTACAATCTCACTTTTTGAAATCGGTTGGATTTTTTTTTTAATGTTCAATAAATAATTTTTCACAAAATGTTCGAAGCCTATTTCAGATCGTGGGATCATAGAGATCTGTAAGTTATCGACATTTATCATTAAAAAAAAAATTTGCAAAAATATTCAATACAGCCGGAGAAATGTGGTTTAAAAAATAATTTTTTCCCTATTGGATTAAGACTGAGGCACTTTGGTTTGGATCAATAACTAAAAATATGTGTATTTCCCCCCCAAAAAAAATAGTTTTGTTTAGAAGGAGAAATAAAATAGCGTGAAAAACTTAGGAGACCCTTGATTTAGAAACTCTGTAATTTAGAACCACGGTCAAGGGACGAGCCGACATCTGCTCAAGCACTCAACGCAACTTATATCATACGCGGCGTCAACATCAAAATCATTTCAGAAAGTTTTCCTTTTCAAATAAAGAGTTCTAAGAGATAAAATAGCTATTAATGTTATTCTTGATTAGTTTGGCTAACTTAAGGTGGAATGTGGGCGCGCAGGACCGGCAGTCTCCAAACTCAAGTGCCTCAATGTTAATCCAATGGCGAAAAAACTATTTTCTTTGCCACATTTCTCCGGCTGTATTGAATATTTTTACAAGCGGTATTTTTTATGTGATAAATGTAGCTGACTTACAGGTCTCTATCTTCCCACTTTTTGAAATTGCTTCGAGTATTTTGTATAAAATATTTTATTGAATATTAAAAAAAATATTCGTACTAATTTCGAAAAGTGGGATTGTCGGGACCTGTAAGTCAGCTACATTTATCACATAAAAAAATCCGCTTGTAAAAATATTCACTACAGCCGGAGAAATGTGGCAAAGAAAATAATTTTTCCCATTGGATTAACATTGAGGCACTTGAGTTTGGAGACCCCGGTCCTGCACGCCCATTCCCCCTTAAGGAAGTACCAGATCGACCCCGGGTCTAAAAACTAAAGTGCCTCAGTGTTAATCCAATGGGGTAAAAATTATTTTCTAAGCCACATTTCTCAGGCTCGATTAAATATTTTATTATATTTTGTGTAAAAATTTTTTGTTGAAATTTTTTTAAAAATACATTCAAACCGCTTTCAAAAAGTGGGATTGACAAGACTTGTAACTCAGCTACGTTTATCGCATAAAAAACATTTTTAAAAATATTCAATACAGTCGAAGAAGTGTGGCTTAGAATTTTTTTTTCTCCTCCGTTTGATTAACACTAAGACACTTTGGTTTGGAGACCCGCTGTACAGCTGGTTCATTCTCCTTAATATAAAATTTCGCGATTTATAAAATACCATTCCATCAAGTTATTTTGTTACGTTCAAATTAATTTTTGAGCGTGAAAATAGTGAAAAATGTGTGTAAATTAAAATAATGTTATTGCTTGTCACTTTGAAATAACTTAGTCAAATTTCGTCCTTTAAGTCCCCATTTAAAAACTTTTATAAAATTAATGCTATGTTGTTTCAAATTATTTTATTGTTAAATTTTTGTCACAGACTTCAAAATAAATAATCCACAATTCAAATAAAATATATTTATTATAAAGAAACATTCCATATAAACAAATCTGAACTAAACTTTAAGCCAAACCAAAACATAAACCTAAAGAAATTCAGTTTTTAAATGAAAATCCTTAATCTAATTTCAAATATTTTATAAACATGTAAATATATTAAAAAAAACCGTGTAAACATAAAGTGCTCAAAACCTAAAAAAAGCATAGAAAAAAGAAAATACACTAAAAACTGAGACAATATGAAACTATAAATCTCTAACCCTTTCAGCCCCAGTGATGCCATTTGGCATCATCACTTTCAATATTTTTTTCCAAATGTTTATGTCCCGTTAAGATATCCAAACACACATCATTCGATTCTTCACACTTTGTTCTATTACACAATATTTTACATAAATCTCAATAGAAGTCAGAACAACTATTTTTTTATTTAGAAAATAACTAACGAGCGTTTCACCTGATTTTTGACTAGTTCACTTCAGTTCCACATATTTTAAACACAATTTAAACTATTTCGGTTAAAATAATTACTAATTTTTTTAATAATATGGTCGGATACCTTAAAATATATAACTCGAAGTGTTTTTAGGTAATATCTATATTTTTATTTTGTTGTTTTTCACAGTTAAAAATTTTTGGCATTGTTTCAAAAACCATATAAAAAATTAAAATGAATTATTTTTCTTGTGGAACTCTTATTATTGACCTAATATTAGCTTATTTTGTGAATATCAGATGTTTCTATAGTGTAGTAAATTTTTGGGACTGAAAGGGTTAAAAATAAGGAGGTTTTAATATTTTTTTTAATAATTTTATCGTGACTATTTTCTTCATTAACAATTCAAGTGCATGTGTTTTAACGTAAAATCTGAGCTTGATATAATGCACAACACACTAAATTCTGCTGTAACAATCGACAATCTTGCATTTACAATACAATTCGTTTTTTTTTTTCATATTAAATTTGAAAAGCATGTACTACAAACACAGGTAAAAATTATTGGAAATAACTTTTTTTTTAAACTAAAAACTCTTTTAAAATATCAAAAACAATGAAAACCAAGCATAGTTCACAATACAAAAAAAAAATCAGTTATTTTACAATTAGAAAAAACTTCATATCTTCCCTTTTAAGTTTACCTTTTTGGTTTAATTTTTGTTTCAATTGCTACAATACTTATTAATGCGTGAAGTTAACAGTTTAAAAAATATATCTATTCAAAACAGGTTTTTCTTAATTGACATATTTCAATTAAAGAAAATACTAACTGGCAATCTAACTCCCTATTGGCCAAAAGCAACTATAAGTCTTTTAACCCTTTAAACTCACAAGCTAGGAGAAATTCTCATTCCCAAATTACGAGTTTTTTTAGGCAGGAAAAAAGCGAAATGGAATCGTCCTGTATCAAAAAATATGCAAGTGAATATTTCGGCCGTTAGTCATCCTATTGAATCGGACCTTTTTGAATTTATGAATAAATAACATTCTACTAAGTTAATTGCATGAAAAAAAAATTTCAGAAGGGGAGATCTTCATATTAAAAATTTTAACAACTTTGAAATTTCCAATAGTAACACCCGTATTTGTTTATTTTGAAATGTAAAGCATCCTCGAAAACCCCTAAATCTATGTTTTTGTTACATTTGGGTGAATATTTAACGAGTTATTCAATCGAATCACTTGATGTCCTACGGGGGACCATCTCAAGGTTGTTGGTTTAATGATGGTTATCTTAATTTCCAAGGCCGTATTTGTTTATCAAGTTCATATATAATCTTATACACAGTCCCCTGAAGTGCAATTAAAAAGTATTTTGTGATTTACTCAGCAAATTAAGGATAAAAGAAATTAAAAATTGAGATTTCGCTTAAACTTCCTGTCTTAAATATATTTCTGTAAAAATATTAAGGGGTTTCTATTCATTAGTTTTTAAAAATTAAAATGATAATTATTTTAAAATATAAAAACTGTTTCAAATACCTCAATAGTGTACGCATTTTGTTTGGGTTATTATAATTACTATTCAGTAAAAAATTCGTTTCAATATCTTAGTTACTTATTGTCATATGGGGGAATTATGGGTAAAAAAATCACAACATCCTATTTTTTTCTAAAGTATGAAAGATAAAAAGATTTAATTTTGCATGGAGTAAGCTTAAATAATTTAGAATTTCCTTAAATAATCACTTTACCTAAAATTTAATTATTATTAGTTTTATTTTAATTATTGAGTGACCAGGAATTACCCCGGGTTTGGGCAATTATAGGTCACACATGGGGTAAATGTGGGTCACCCATTTTTTTTATAGTAATGCATGTCAAAAGTAAATTAATATTCCAAATTATATCATTTTTAGCACATAAAAAGAATATTTTAGCACATAAAAGTAATGAAAGCGAAACTTGGCATATTTTTTTATGCTAAGTTAGAATTCTCTAAGCATCTTTCTTCATACATGTATTATGAACCATCAAAAGAACTCTATTTTGACAACAACAAAAAATCAATGGTCTCTATTACAACAATCCAAACTTAATTATATCACACAAATAAATGTCCTTTCAAAAGTTTTTATTTTAAATAAAGTTTCTCGTAAGTTTAATGCAATGGCAACACTGAAAATATGGAATAAAAATAGAATTTTCATGCTATTTCAATGTGTAGATTAATTTTTTTGTTATTTAAATTTTAAATAAACTTCTAATTGGAATTTTTAATGAAATTTGGAATGCAGCCTAATCTGACTTTTTGCCTCAAATGACGTATACCACTTAGCTAAAAAAGAACTAAAAAATCAAAAAATATCACTGACCCAAAATTACCCCAGTGACCAAGAATTACCCCAGCAAACCTGGGGGATAAATCACTATACCTTTAAAACTATTTTAAAAAATAATAATGAAAAAATTAATAAAGGAATGAAAAGCTTAGACCGTTTCCTATTGAAAAATAGCACCAACAAAATAGTTAGTTCAAATATGTTTCTCCAGTACGGATCTTTAAAAAAAAAATCATGTTTTTCAAAAACAATCTTTTTTGAAGATGTTTTTATAGTAGTGTAAAAAGTATTTTTTTCTATTATTTTCTGCAGAGTTGCATTGTTTTTTAACTTGATATAAGAAAATATAATGTATAAGGATGACTTGGCATAATTTATTTGTTTTGTAAAAAGCATTTTTAATTCTTAAAACCATTATTTGTGACCATTATTTACCCCGGAAAGAGAGTGACCCATAATTCCCCCATGTGACCTATAGATTGGGATAGTTTTTTGAGTGCAACTCATTTAACATTACGGCCCTTAAACTTTGCATGTCTCTAACTCCTCTAATAATGCTTGAAAACTAACAAAACTTGGTATTTCGTGTTAAAATATATCATAAATTTGAAATATGGACTCAAAAAGGGGTGTTGCTATTGAAAATTTTGAAGTTGGTAACATTTTTAATAACAATACGGCCCCTTATGCAAATTTTGTGTCATGAAATTAACTTAGAATATAATTTTTTTACAAAGTCAAAAAGGTCCGATTATATAGGATGACTAACAACCGAAATGATCGCTAGTGGATACTTTTTTTTCCACAGCACGCTTAATTTTTAACATACCCAACACCCCGATTTGCGAAGCGAAACGGCCGAAAACGGCCTTCCCGATGTTTACTGGTAGAGCCGTCCTGGGCCGGTTTCGAGGTTAAAGGGTTAAAACAAATAATTGAATACAATGGTTTTTTTAAAACATAGTTTTGCATTATCGGGAATAATTTCTTTTAAAATTTATAGGATAACTTAAAATTGATAGTTTTAACTAACAACCCTTTAAAAAATTAAATAATTATAACTGAAACTCGAGAAAAAAAATAAAATACAATGTCAAAAAATTTCAAACTGTGTAATTTACACATCAAATAATATGACAAGAGTTTTATTGAATTATATTCATTGAAAAAGCACTTATTGTTAGAGTTAATAGAAAATTTTAAATATTTTTTTTACAATCCTTGTATTTATCGGAATATGACCGAGATTAGAAGTGTGGAAGTGACATCCAGACACAGATCAGACACAAACGAATTTGTCCTTATCATTTTCAAAGAAAACTTTAAACAGCTTATCTCACTGTAATTACTTTGTGTTTGGATGATTTTTTTTTTAAATTTTGTGTAAACAGAAACTTTTTTTTTATTAATAGGGGTAATAACAGTAATTTTATAGGATTAAATATATTCTCAAAAGTAATAAAATTTAACTATTGTAATATCTGTAGTTTGTTGAGAAATATTTAACATTAATGTCCATGTAACTTTTTATTAAGTTAATTACTAAACTTAACCCCTCGGCGCAACACTACAGCCAGTTAGTGGGTCAAGGCCTGCCGTGCCCATTTCACCTTACTTAACCAACGGCTCTGGGGTGCTAGGCATATATCCTGATGGGCAACCTCACGCCGAACCGCCAAGTGCTTAGTTCCCAAGCATGCTTGGTCCTCATTTACTCGACCCACTTAAGTTAACCACTACAGTTAAAAAAAAAAAAGAACATACAATTGAGTTCTATATTGCAAAATAAAAATTAAAAGGGTTTTTAACCACTTAACTCTTAAAACACTAAACTTGAGAAGTAGTAACATAAAAATATTAACTATTTATTTGGAATTTTTTCTTATAAATGCCTTAATTCCATATTTATTTATATATATATCCTTTCTAACTATATAAATAATAATAATGAAAATTTAAGTCTAAAATTCCAACTATCACAAAGATTTCTCCTGCTTGCTACGAAATTTGTTTTGATCTTGCATAAATAAGGTGTGTTTGAATACCAACTGTTAAATGACCTTATTTTCTAAAAGAATTAAACTTTTCTAAAAACTCAACAACAGATGGCAGCAGCAAACGCATACAACCGTCCTACAATGCACGGTTTTACTATCTCAACTACGGAGCGTCCATAAATTACGCGATGCGTTTTTCTTTCTGCGGAAGGGGGAAGGCTTGAGCCAAACATAACCTATCTCAAGTTGAGGGGTCACGTCAAATATCACCTAATTTTCCCGCGAGAAATCAACGTAAAATTTAGAAAAAATTTAGTTAAATTCCAGTAAATTATGTTTCTCAACTTAAGTTTGGAAAATCTTACATGATAATACTTATCGTGGCTCAACGAACCATATTTCAAAACGTTGGATGGTTAAAAGACTATTTAAATTTCACCAAAAAAAAAATAAAAAAAAAAAATTACAAATTTGAAAAATATTCACGAGAGATTAAGGGGATAAGGAAGTGAGGCGAGTCAAATACCACAAAATCAGGAAAAATTATTTTAATATGTAATTGTGTATTAATTTAAACTAAAATTTCTGTGTTTTCTACCCTTTATACAACACCAAGTCCTACTTTGCACAATGCAGTTTATGATTCCAGACTCCAGACATTGCAGCAGATTAGGTTAGGTAGGTTTGAATTATCGTCGCACTAGAGCTACACGAGACATTGCAGCAGAAGTTTCAGTCAGTAGGTCAAACATATGCAAGACCCAGTGTTTAGTCCCAAGCTAGCTTGGTCAGCATTTTTGATCCACTAGAGGTTGGAAAATTGTCCCATACAAAAAATATTCAAATACGTATTTAAATATATTTTTAAGAAACCAGGAAAAGTTAATAAGAGTCCAGAGAGGGAAATATGTGGCAGAAATACAGCTGAAACTAAATTGTTAGAATATTTTCGTTGTTAATTCTGGTAAAACAGAATCCATTTATTATTGACATAAGATTATTAACAAAAACTCCTGTTTTACCGTAGTGAGATTATATTACTCCAAATTGCACTATTAAAATTAGTTCAAATAAAATGGCCATATTTATGCCTGCATCACACAATAAATTGAATTATACAATAAAAAAATTCTGAATGATTTATTTAATATGAAACATAGAATTTCATAATCTTACGACATCTAAACATTAATTTTTTTTTAAGGTCTTACTTTCAAATAATTTATATCAATAATCATTTTTAATTTTAATTTTATTATTTTAACAAATCTTTGTTTCACTGCAAGAAAAGCATCACATAGTGTTTAGCAAAATTTATCTAAAATATTCTCTACTACAAAACTCAATGGCAGTAAGTACATGAAGGATGACATTTTACACCATTTACACCACATCTGCATCCACCACTTGTGTCACCTTGCCCCTAAAAATGAATACAATAATATTATTAGGTAGTTTAAACTGCGCAGCACTGCACAGATTATTAGCAGATGGATAAGATGGTTTAAATTTTGATAATACAGAATCACCGGAATTTTGATGCTTACAAATTTTAAGAAACGCCATTAACAATAGCCGGAGTAAGTGGATCTAATTTTAATATTACAGCCGCCAAATTACAATAATGCAGACAAGATTTTAGTAGCGTGAGTTTCTTAACTTTTTATTGTCGTACCTGCATGATTTATGACTGCCAAATTGTGGCGATTTCAAGATAATTATTTTTGTCGCCATCGTTGAAACCCGTGATGAAAAATTTGGCGATTATTAGCAGATGGATAAGATGGTTTAAATTTTGATAATACAGAATCACCGGAATTTCAGCAGCTGATGCTTACAAGTTTTAAGAAATGCCATTAACAATAGCCGCAGTAAGTGGATCTAATTTTAACATTACAGCCGCCAAATTACAATAATACAGACAAGATTTCAATAATTCAGTCGCGTGAGTTTCTTAACTTTTTATTGTCGTAGCTGCATGATTTATGACTGCCAAATTGTGGCGATTTCAAAATAATTTTTTTTTTTTGCGATCGTTGAAACCCGTGATGAAAAATTCGGCATTTACTGTTCTGATAATCTAGTCACAATAACTGCAGCAACTAAATTTATTTTGTTGTCGCAAAATTGAAGGATTAACATTTTGGGACTAGAAACCGTAAATTTCAAAGCCTGGTTATTACAGATTTAAATCCACAGATTTACAGTTTGGTTAGTTGAATTAGCCTAGCACTAGAGATACAGTTGACAAATCTGTAAACAAAAAACTACCCACCCCAGGTCCCCAGCGTGGTCCCCTAGTTATCCAACAAATTTCTGTCAAACAGACTGAGCATTTGAGCCAATCGCAGCCCCATTTCTTCATAAGTACGAGATCACATTTGGGGCACTTCACTGCTTTGCCACTTTCAATCATTCTCTGCAATTAAAATAAGCATAGGAAATTATATAAAAGTACCCAAGTTCCAATACTATTAAAGGGGATATTGCTTTGAAGCATAGTGATCATAGTAAAAGTATTAAAGCGTGCCAGCCAATCACATGACCTTTTTTGCGGCGACAGGACATGCATGGAGACAATATTATCATGGCAAATTTGCCAGTGTTGCCATTTATTTAATGCAAAAAATACTACAGCCTCATTGAAAAATACCATTTAATACTAAAATTACAAAAAAAAAAGAAATTACTAGTTGCAATAGGGACCTTTTTAGCCACCCCAATACAATGTCACGTGATATGTGGCTCTAATACTCTTACTATAATCTCTCTGCTTTGATGTACACATATATTTGTGCTATTAAAATCTATTTTGTTTATTTGACATTCTAAGGGTTGGAGATGTATAAAAGTGAAACCTGAATGTCAGGTTCTCCAGCAACTCTTTTTAAAAAGTTATAATCTTAACTAAACTAAACATTAAAATTTAAAGTATGAAGGAGTCATTTATTATCATCTGCTATATATAAATATAATTTAATTTTTTTAATTTTGAAATCAGGCAGTAAAAATTAAGTTCACTTCTCCAATTTGCTTATCCCTTAGATGGTTAAATTATCAATGATTATAAATAGTTTACAATTTTAATGTGTAAATTGACAATATTATTATCCACATGCAAAAAGACTAGAGGCATATCATAAAATAGAATCTAAATTGTCATAGAAATTATAGAATTCCTAAAGTCTGAACCTAAATAGGCATTTTCAACTTAGTCCAGCAATGGTGTTTAATTAATGAAGTACATTTTAAAAAAGTACCAATGCAAAAAAGAATATCTGATTATATTTGAAAAACGTATAATGACCTACAGAAAACAACATAGTTAAAGGATATTCTTTTGATCCGTATATAATATTTTATTTTAAATAAAAAAAATTGTCTCTATTATTTATATTTGAATGGCTCACATTTCCAATTAATTCAATGTAAAACCAAAAAACACTTATAAGATGCAAAAAAACTTTCACATAATTAACAAAGACAATTAAAATGCAACTTAACAAATGAGACAATTCAAGAAGCTTCATGCTAATTAAAACTACAAACAAAACATAGATATTTACGATACTAACATCAAGAAATTGAAGAGTTTTCTCCGAATCAGGATCAACTTTCTTCTTCTGGACTAGCATATCCTGGTACTGGCGACAGTTCAACCCTTCGTGAATAGCCATGCAGTTGAGGCAGTTGTAGTGATTGCACACAGGGCACTGGAACACATTAATGCTGTCTTCAATCATACACCAACCAGGGCAATCGGGGGTTTTGCAGTGGAAGCTTTTGTCTGCCAGGCTTTCGGCAGTCGTGACGCTGCGCTGGAGATATCTTTCGTACACGTCTGGTGGGACGAGCTGGAAGTAATTTATCATGTTAGGTTTTTTGAAAAAATGGCACACTATAGAGTTACACAAGAGATACCGTCAAATTAGGTAGCTTTGCATTGGAGGGTAATTTTGACCAAAACATAAAACCTTAGTCCTGAGCTTCTTCTAAAATATTTTTTTACTCCTCAGTCAAGGGTGGCTACTAATTGAAGAAGGTAAGCATATTTTTTAAAAAAAATTATGAGAAAATATTAGCTTGAAAAGCAAGGACCAAAGTTACCCCACTTGATTGGTATTAAAAACAAGCCTTGTATTTGATGAGGTTAAGAGAGGTTGAGGTTAAAAATATGAAAGCTTTAATTTAACAATCAAATTTAATATCTTATAGCATTGCATTTTAAATTAATTTTGAAAAATAAATCAAAACTTATTTTTAAAAAAATTCTATCGAAAAAAAAAGGTTTAAATTCATGTTTACAATGTAATAATAAGTATTTTTACACAATCTTTTAAACATTAAAAAAAATCCTATTTTGTAGACGTATTTATTGAAAAATAATGAACTTATTGATAAGAATTGAAGAATACTAACTGCTTTGATTTCTCGCTGCTGTAAATGATGGTCACAGGAATACATTTCATCTCTGTAAGGACATTTTACTTGAGCTTCCTCTGCAAATTCTATTACACTTCTTAAGCAATCTCTGTAAAGATAAATGAAAGCAAACCCAAAATAAAGACATGCAGTAAATGCATATATTAAAGCATACATGTAAGTGGATATGAAAGGAAAAGGTATACAACTTTTAGTTTGAAAAAGAGTATTGAAAAAGAGGTAAGCAAGTATACTATTGAATAAAATGCTGCTAATTCAGGAACAGCTAAAAATTATAATGTTTAAATTATAGGACTTTGAAAATAAAGACTACATATTAAAATAAAGATTACAAATAGAACCATAATTACACACAAGAAACAAAATATTAAATCATTCAACTTTGTACAACCTAGAAAAAAAAGACTTATAACAACCATAATTAGGAAAAACATTAAGTAAACATGCATAAAAAATTTCAAAAAATTAAAAAAAAATTAATTAATGTTCATATACAAAAAATATCACAAAATAGTCGGATAAAAATTCATTCAAATAAATAAATCTAAAATGTATAGTGAAATTCATTTGATGTAAGGTGACTAATTTTTTATACAAATAAATTGTTTATATTATTAACTCTGTATTTATTTTATTAAAATATACTCACAAACAAAAGGTGTGTAAACATTCATGTAATACAACACCTTGATCACTTTCAAATTCTCCAAAGCACACAGGACAGGTAAAATTTACAACGTTACGGACCAAATTGGAATTTTCCATATCCAAAAGAAACTGGTAATTTTTTGCACATTCTTCATTCTAAAATTATAAGAAAATAGTTAGGTAAAAATGTATATGCATTTTTCTTAGTACAAAGTCCATAACAAGAAATAAACAAAATAAATGCTTAATTAATACAGCATTTAAAATATGGAATTGTTCAGATATTTAAATTGAAATTAAACCCAAGAATAATCATTAATCATTTAACTTAAATGAAACCCAAGAGTAAGAGACTTGCATACCTGAATATAAGTAATCTCATTTTGATTTTCCTGATTATTAGTTATCATTGAATTTGGAGAATTTTCTGGAGCTACAATTAAAAAAAAACAATATAAACTTATATACCAAATAAGAAAGTTAAAAAAATTCTAGATTATTAAAATTTAAAAAATATTTTTAGAGGTTGATGTTGCATTTACAGAAAAAATGGCTTTGTATAAAATACTTCTATTACTTTTTAAAAATTATTGTTTAAGATAATTAATAACTATTTTAGATTAATTGTATTTTTTAGAATGAATCAATTGTTATTTGACAACTAAGTACAAACAAATGTATTAAAAAGAGGGTTAATATAAGAGACAAGGCTATAAATAAAATGTCATTAGTAATTAAATTCCATTCAAAACATGAAGCTTCATTCAAATGTTAGATTCCAAATACTAACATTTTTAGTATTTCAAACAACAAAATCAAATACAAGTTAATTTTACAAACTTAGATATAATATACAAGCCACAGCATACAAGAAGAAAAGTATTATTTTGCATAATTTATTATAATGCAAAACATGCACCTTTCTTGAAATTTGATTTATGGTTCAAATGTTTAGATAAATATTTCTTCACATTTCAAATTATTTTATTTTATCTTTGAATAGGAATCAAACACATGATGGCAAATTTTAAAATGCATAATTTTGTATGCATAATAATGTTCAACAAACTATCCAAATGCTTCCGATCATACTTAGATCTGCATAATTAGCCTTTTCCACATTTTTACATATTTGACCATGCAATCGCATTCAAAACACAACTACAGAATGCAACAAACTGTTTATAACATTAAAAATTGCAAGCAAAGATTTGTAGCGTGTAAAACTTACAAACGTCATCCGCGACACTCTGTATAGATATTTCAGCAATCAGAAGATCCCTAGTAATATGATTTGTAACATTACTGTCACAAGAATTATTAGAAATTTCTTCAACAGTTGGCACATTGTTTTCTACACTATTACTCAGAATTTCCTTATTGTCCATTTTCGCAACAACATCATTTGAAACTTCTTCACAAATCAAATTATCAAAAGCCTTTCTCTTTATTTCAATATTATACTCTTCAACCACTTGTATATCGTTCAATGAACCATTTCTTAAATTTTGACTTACAGCAAAAGGAGGATTATGGTTTTGTTGATTCCCAAACAAATTGTCAGGCTCTTTACAATTTTTCATATCAGATTTGAAAACTTTTACACTGCCTTCCACAATATTGGCTTGTTGTTTCAGCTTCAATTGATGAAGAAATGATTTCTTTGTATTTGGAAGTGCCTTGTCCCAATTAGACGAATCTGGTTCATTACTCTTAGAAGAATCTAAAATCCTGGCTGATGACTGATGCATCTTTTTTATTTTAACAATATTTTCTAATTTTTTAGAAATAGTTTCTTTTGCAGCTTTGTGAATTTGATCTGAAATAACTGGTGCAATATTTTTATTGTTTCTATTATCAAAATAATTTCCTTTGGTATAATGAGATCCTATAGAACTTTTCTCACTCGCATCACTTGATGAACTATGCATAACGTTTTCACTGGTTACTTGGTAACATGTATTTGGATAAAAATTTAAACTATTAGCATCGACAAATTCTGTCTTTTTTAGATCCTCCAAGGATTTAATCGTCAAATTTTTAAATTTTGCATTCATTTCTGGAGTTATAGGATCATATGATAAGTTATATTTATTCATATCCAAAACCTGTTTTGAAAAGATATCCTTTTTTATTTCAGCACTTTTATTACCAAAGTTGAAACCTGATGTACTAGCTCCACTCATTGCTCCTTTATTTGAACATTTATCATTATTTTTGCTAGCTGATATTTTTTCTTTACTCTGATGCAAAAAAGATTGCTTAATAGGAAGGGAATCTTCAGCATGGGCATGTTTGTTCAACTTTATAGTAGGTGGTTTCCTTAAAATTGCATTTATGTCAATGTCTTTGTCAAAGTTTGAATCAACATAAAGGAATATTGAGGACTTTGGAGTAACCCCATATTCAGAAAGGGGAGCATCTCCATTGAGGGCCAATGTGTTGTTTACGATCCATTTTTGTGAAGAAGCAGGAATACCGAACTCTTTTTCCACCTATTTCATTAGTGAAACAAAGACACGTAGGATAAAATATACAATAAGTAGATACATTTACATCAAACTAAAATATAAAATATATCATTAAAAATTATGACCAAATAAAATATTAATATAGTCAAATTTTATAAGCAGAATATTATTTTAATTGCAGGATGATAACAAGCTTTGATGTCCATGATACAAAGATAAAAAAAAAATTAAAAGATAAAGGAGTTAAATTTTACCTATCGTAAACAACAGAGAAAACAAAAAAAAATGCAAATATTACAAAAACCCTGTCCCTCTAAAAAAAGAAGAGGCAGGAGATATTTGGTCAATATTTTTTTGTACAATAAATAAAAATATTTTGATCAGAAAACCAAAATATAAAGTATTGTGTTAGATCCACAGGGAAAAACTTGTTACAGAAAACTAATGTGATATATAACAATCCAGACATCGTTATTATGTTCTTATATGGCTAATTCCATGTAACTGTAGTGTAAGTCACGATTCAAGAGGAGGTTACAAGTTTTTCTCATTTAAATTAAATAAATTACATTACATTATTTAGTTAGAATAAGTGTAAATCAACTATTCCACATTTTTTTTCATTTAACCCTTTCGCTACGAAGGATTTTTGTTTCCTCGTAATATTTTATAGGAATAACATTATCGAATCCTTAGTTGCTTGGGCGTTTTGGGGCGCTTCAGTAAGGAAAGTGTTAATGCTAAAAGTTGTAGTGATAATCATTTTTTACAAACATGTCTTGCGACTTGCACTACAGACAGGATAATTTTGCATATAATTTTGCATTTTACCCATATATAAAGCTCTATTTTTCACATGTTTTTAAGTTTTGTTTGATTAAAACTTTAGTTATATCTTCAAAAAAGAACTCACTTGTAACTTTGAAAGCTGGAGATTCATCTTAGGGTAAATTTTAAATGGCAATGGGCCCCAATGTGCAGACCTTGTTTCAATGAATAAATTAATGCTGCAAAATAAATTTTGAAAAATGAACATTTAAAAAAACAAGTAAATTAATCAGTGTAACAGAATGCTTTTTCCAAAAATATCTTTATTGCCAGTTTTAGATTACATTTTAATTAACAAATTATTAATTACAGTCAAGTTATAAAATGGGTTTTAATTTGATGTACATTTTAATTACTTAGGCTATTACCTACTATTACCTTAACTCCATTGACTTACATACAATCCTCAGAAATAATAATACATTTGCAGGTTTACTAACTAATAATTATAATAAATCAGTGCAAAAATTGTTCCAAAATTATGAAATACTTACATGAAACATCCTTCTGACTTGTTACTCGCAGAAGGGGATAGAACTTTGGAAAAAGTTGAAGTATGGGCACAAACAGATGCTTCACCCATCATATTTAAACTTTCTGAAAATATATAGAGTAATGAAATTCTGAAAATCCTTAAATTTAATGGATTGCACTGCTCTAAAGAAAATATTTTCGGTGCAGCTATGATATAATGGCCGGTCTATTCATTAAAGCGCTTCGTTGCTTGGCAACATGACAGGAATCGAGATCAGCCATTATATCATAGCTGTTCAATATTATCAGTTAAATATGACTGAGTCGGAGAGATAAAGGCATATTCTATTACTTTTAGCAGTTTAAAAACTCAATATATAAATCGGAAAACGTTCATACGCTGTTAAAGAAAACATTTTTTTTTTAAACAATTAATAGAAAAGCAGCACTTCAAGTTAAAGCCATATTTTTCTTGTGATAAATTGAGCTTCAATTCAAACCTTAAAAAAATTACCTTGTACTAGATGAGTTTTGGGTCTTGATTTACTAGAAACTCCTTTTTGATAAGTTTTTTCTAATACTTCGTTGGCCAGAAGTTTATTAAATTCGTGGTGTTTATATTTCATAACTAATACCTGTTTTTGGTATTTTGTACATGAATCATCATTATCATTTTTAAAAGATTGATCATTTTGTTCCATATTATACAGGTCAGAATTGATCCAGCTAAATTCTCCGGACGATTTCAGAGCATCAAATGTATTATTTTTATCCATATTTTTACTTAATAAAGATGGTAATTTGTTTTTAATTATAAATTATTAAATCTAAAGTTTACAAAGTAATCCTAAACAAATTTCTTTTTTGTAAGAATATAATAAGACCACAAAATCTATTCTAAAACGAAACTAATGTAAACAATAAACAAACACAAATTGTAGAGTTTTAAAGTTTTTGTATTATCTTCTTCTGGTTTTTAATAATACCTAGAATGATAATTTTTTTTTTGTTCATGTACAGAAGGAAATTATTGAATTCTCGACATTTTATCAATAAATTCATCTTTAATTTTAATACCATGTAGTGGTAGTCTGAAATAGAATTTGAAATCTGTCCCAAAAAAGGAAATCAAAACAACCGTTGTATCTCGAAATAGCATCTGGCAATGGCAACAGTCTTTCTTCCTTCTGTCAAATTAGATTGAATTTGGTCAACAAAGGTGACTTCAAATCGTTTTCTTGAATAGCGTCCGAGTTATTTTTCTCGGATAAACGTCTTTTTAAGTTTAAATCGTTTGATTTTTTACCATTCATCGACTTTTAAGAAAAATAAAACATCGAAATAATCATTCCAAGTACAGTTTAGCTCTGGAAGCCAGAGCGAAGATCTTAGTTTCGTAATTCATCTTCTGCTATCCAATGCTTCGGGATAAACAAAAGTTTCAGTTTTGTAATGATCTGTTCTCTTCTGGAGTCTTAAAAAGTAGTATATCTTTCAGAAATTGCAAAAGAAACAGACTCATTCAAACGCATCCGAGAAGCTTCTTGAAGAACTTTTGCATTTCCGCTCTGTAAAGTGTAAATCGGTGTTCGATTTTGACATTTTCCATTGTGTTCATTGAACTGAATTAAGTGTTACGATAAAGCTGCATTGTGTCATATCATCAATAATGAAGTTCTTGGAAAGCAGTATCTTTGAAGCTATTAATTCTGCTCTTCGTTTTCAAACTGGAGATTGTCTGATCCGTGGGAGGTAAACAAATCTTCCCTTTAAAAAAAAAAAAAATTAATACTCTGAAAGATTTATAGAGTAGATGTGTATATGTATATATTGTAATTGCAATTTTATTGTTAAAAATATGTAAAAATTAAAAATTATTCACCTAATTGACTTTATGCTTTCCAATCTACTTTAAAGTTTTGCTTTTCAATTTTGGCTAAAATGTACACCTCCACAATACAATATCTCACAATACACCTCCATAACTTTTTTTTCATTGTGACTTGTCTAAGTTCTATAGCAATTACAAAGTTTACAAATAAAATTAATTTATTGAATCATATATTAGCATTTATAAAGCAAAACTAAAGCAGGAAATAGGGTTTTTTTTTTAACCAAACATAAAACAGCTGTACTTTCTCGGTAATCCGCCAAGTCAGGTTCCCGTACTAAATAAGATGTATACACTTTGGCGGGAATACTGCATTTGGCAGATAACAGTAGTACGAAAAGTTCTCATTTTCTGATATAATGCAGGGATGTTAAGTTCCTGGCTTTTCTTTGAGAAAACTTTTAATGGCACATTCAATGGTTTCTAAAAATTACTTTTTGAGATAAATGCATGCTGCAAAATGTTTTTGGTATCCTAAAGTTTACACTGCTTGGTGGCGAATCATATTTCCACATTGTGTCAAAGATTTTGCAAGCCAGTTACACAAAATTAATATTTCAATAAATGTAGGTACTTACTATTGTGATAAATTATCATTGATAAAATATGAAATAAGATATAAATAAATTTATAAGTTTTCCTTGAAATTTGGAGTGCTTTTCCAATTTGTAGAAACAAGCATTAAATCACTAAAAGTGTACAACTGCCATTAAGTAAAAGAGTTTATTTCTAAGAGTAGCCTTTAAAGGTGTGTTATCCTTTGACTCTGTATGCTATTGTGGTGAATCTTATTTATTTGAATTTCTATTAACTTTCTTTGTTTCAGCACCCCATTTTGGGAAGTAAAGCTTTTGCATACAGTAACCTCTTTGCACTCGAATCCTGTAAAATTACAAACCAAAACTAAAGATCTATCACTCAAATTTCTCACCCAATAGTATAAATTCTTATATATTCTTTTATCCAATCCCTGAGCAATAAAGGTGGGACAATTTCATGGTAAAAGTTTACTTTAAGGTCACCCTTGGCGAATTTTTCAAAATCTAGCCAAAAGTCGGTATTTTATCGACTTTTGACAACCACAATTTAAAAATGGATTAAACAAATCCCTGAAATCATGCATAATGAAAAAGATTAAAGAAACCTTTAATCCTAATTGCGCTAACTTGGGGAATGTCTGCCAGAAAAAATTATTTATCACCAAATGATAAAAAAGTCGCGCCAAGGGTGACTGTACAGTAAATCTGATCCCAAATTCTTTCCTTGTTGGATTCGAACCAAACAAGATATCACTTTTACTCCTACTCTCAGGCCAAAGGGACTTTTCATGTTCTGATCCATATTTACTTGTTATTTATGTGTATGTAGTTTAATGCTGTGGTTAGTTAAATTGAAACCTTCTGATGATTCCAACATTTATTCATCTCCAACACCGGTCACCATGCCTCACTATTTTTTGTCTCCAAAAAATTCCGTTTGTCGCCTAAATTCCCATTTGGCAAGATTTCTACCCCCTATATTCTGCTCTTTTTATTTTTTCTTAAAAATATCAACTTTAGAAGTATAAAATTTTCAGTGTTTTTCTTAAGGTTTCATTATAATTGTCAAAAATAAATCTGCACCAAAAAAACTCTTGTTATAGGTACTGAGTTTTGTTCTGTGGAAGGTGGAACATAATAACTGTGCCGACATTGAAAAATAACCAGTTAGTTACCCTCAATGTGTCAATCTATAGTCTATCTATTTACTATGCGAGCCTCGAGAAAACTTTCTTCCCCCAACCCCTCGCTTGGTTTTCTAGGAAACAGGGGGAAGCATCACTCTTTTAAACCTAACACGTTTGAGGTTCTGTTGTGAAACCCAAGTAGGGTGGGGAAGCTCAAGCTGTTTCGAAGATAACCATAAGCAGGGGTGCGGATGGAAAATGTTTTTTGAGGCTCGCATTCTAGATAGACAAGGTAAAGTAATAATTTTTTCTTAAAATCTAGGATTGAAAGTTATTCATGCAAGATGGCTGGTGATCACAAGAAGCTTTTTAAAATAATGAATGCAGAGTCGGGACCCAATGATCTGCAAGCCCTGTCCCCACCACAAAGTTCACTCACAGCAACAAGTCCAAGTAAAATTTTTAGGTAAACTTAGTTCCTCATATCAAGGTTAAGCTTTTTTTAGTGCAAAGTGCTTTTCCTTAAACATTTGTAATTCACTATGATTGGTATCAATTAATTACTGTCAAAAGAAAATGTAATCGTTTTTCTTAAGTTTTTCTTTAACTCATTTTCTGAGTTATTGTTAGATTTTTTTTACAATAAATATATTTTCTTTTATAACAAAAAAAAGTATCCAAAACCACTTGTGTAAAAGGTAATTTAGTTATTCTAAACATGCTATATTCCGTAAAAAAGGGCCATCTCACTGTCAATTTTTTCCCCTTGTATTATAAAGTAATTACAGATTAGCTCTTTATCTGCCAATAGTATTTTCAGGGTTAGTACGTCTCATGAAAAATTCATTTCATTTTTATTTTTTAAGGGCCCTTATAACTCCTGATATTTTCCCCCTCTCCTGAAAAAATTGACGACATGAATCATTTTTCTCCTTTCTCAGTTGGTTTTCTCTCATACTTAAAAAAAAATATATCAGGATGTCTACTGTTCGAAAAAGTCATAAAATTAAAACAAAAATTTAAAAATCTAAAAAAAAGGTGATTTTTCTCACAAAAAAGGGGGTTGGCTTTTGCACCGAAGCCTCAAATTTTACATAACTTTTACACCCCTTGTTTCCTTCATTCTCGGTCTAAGAAAGTTGCAAGACCAAACCAATAATAAACACACATATTTAAATTTATTTTGCGATACCTCTTGAATTTACATCGCTGCACTCCTGAAAAACTCCTGAATTTCACTATCGTAGATAGAGTACAAACCCTGTATTTTTTTCAATGTTTTAATTCTTCTTCATATATTTCTAATAAGTTTTTGTTCCACAGTCGCAGTCAAAGCGATGACGGAGAAGGGAGCCAAGGCCCTTTGTGTGACACCATCAATCGCAAAACTCTCAGCTACTTGATTGCCACCTTGAATGCATCATTTCATCCCGATTACGATTTCAGTCATGCTAAGAGTGAGGAGTTTAGCCGAGAGCACAGTCCAAGGGTATGTTGTCTCCAATTGAGGAATTAAAAAATATATTGTGTACCATCTTTGTCTTTTTCAGATTATGTTTTTTATGATTAGAAAATTTTAAGTTGTTTTTACTGTATCTAAAGAAGCTGCAGAGATCATAAGCTCCTTCGAAACCATTTACGAACTCCTTGAAAATAATTTTTACTTTTAAATACTATGGAAATTTACCAACCATTGGACAAACCTTGTTCAAGCCTCTGGCCTGTTGTTGGTCGACAGTTTTTGTGTTTGAAGCTTCTTGAATTTGGACTGGACTCCTTAAAAACGTCATGAATTTCAAGTTTAAATGTTACAATTGTAAATTTATCTCCCAGTAAAAAAAGAAATTGATTATTTAAAAAAAAACAATTCTAAAAAAGGTGAGTCATGAGAAAAATAAATGCAGATAAGCTTGTCCCAGGAAGAGGAGAGATTGTTTCCTTTTCCTGGACAAGCTTATCTGCTTCTTTGTTTAACAAAAAAAAAACATTATTTGTTTTTCATAAATCCAACAGCCTTAGATAAACTTATACGGAAAAAAGCGTGTACGGTGGATGAAATTGCTATTCAAATAAATGCAAAAAAAGCTGATCTCAAGAATTTAATTCAAAAAGTTTACAAACTTTGAATTTGTTAACATTTTATAATTATAATTTAACCTATTCATAATTATTGGGTTTCTTTTTTTTTTATCAAAAGCATGTTTATTTATGAGGTGTTATAATCAATCTCTAAAATTAATATGCAAGTTGTGTTTAAAAGCCTTACAGTTTATCTGTTTTTTAGACAGTTAAAAAATAATTGATAATTTAAAGTAAGTATATGCAATTACTGTATTTAATTAATTATTGAAACCTGTCTGCTTCTAAATTTATGTAAAACATGATTTATCGGCTTAAAAACATACTCCTTTAAATTTTAAAAATCAGTCTTTGAAAACTCCTCAAATACTTCTTGATTTTGCTTTATGAAAGTTTATGTAAACCCTGGTATAGCTGTCCATGGGTCATTCCACGTGAAATCACCCAATGAGTGTTGCCGACTAGTCACCGATTTTTTTCCAAAAATTACCACTTAAACTTGTTGTGGAGAAACCCTCAAATATCAATTTTTAGCGCATTTTGTCGATTATTTGCTGAGATACGGACTTTTGAAAAATGATCATTTTTGACGAATTTCGGCCATCTTGGATTTAACACTGTGCACTAAAACTTCAATAACTTGAGAATTAATTGGTCAAATTTAACAATTTTGGTGTCCATTTGAAGCTATTTATATGAGAAACATAATTCTAGCGTTTAAAAGAACTTTTAAATTTTTTTTACTGAAGTTTAAGGAGGAAAATTAAAAAAATCAGTGTTAAAATTTAAAAAATTTCAATAGGCTGTAAAAAAAATAGGTATATTTTTTTTTCTTCGAAACTTGGTGAAAACATTAATCAATATGTGTTCTTTAAGTACAAAAAAAATTGGAGAGGTAAAATTTCTTAAAACTTAGAAAATAATTTTTTTGTAACCCGTGATATTGAGCGCTACGGCTGCAATAAATTGAGAAATAATTCTTCAAATTTCACAATTTTTGTGTTGTTTTGAAGCTAATTATATGAAAAATATAAATCCAGTGTTTAAAAAAGGTTAAAAAATGTTTTATTATAATTTTAGAAGGGAATTGTAAAAAAAAAAAACGTTAAAATTTTTCTAAATTCAATATGCTTAAAAAATATATATCCATTTTTTTCCACCTGAAAATTGGTGAAAACGTTAATCAATATGTGTACTTTAAGTACAAAAAAAATCAGAGAGGTAAAATTTCTTACAAACTAGAAAGGAATTTTTTTGTAAGCCATGATATTGAGTTACAAAACTCACAGATGTAGGAATATGCCAATGAAAATGTTTTTAAAAAGTAAAATTTTCATTATCATGTTAAGTTCACTTGATTTAAAGCACTAAAAAGGTTTTTATAAGACTAAAAGTGTAATTCGATCCAATAATTTTACATAAATTGAATCTCACATTCATGTCCTCAAGTTTTCATTTCCCTTACACTGTGTTTTGCATGAAGTAGAATAAAGTCTTTAATCCACATGGTAAGTTATTAAGGTAAAAGCTTTGAACATCTGCCTAATTTCTTCAAAACCTATGAACACAGGAAATTAAACCATTCAACAAAACCTCAAAAATCAAAACATGTCATCTCTAAACCATGTCATTTTTCAGTAATAAAAACAAACAATCCATTGGCAAAAGGTGCAGGGATTGTTTATATTAAGTAATGCAGAAATGAAGTTTGTTTTTTCTAAGAGGCACTTCTAACTCTTTTGGTATACTATTTGTCACTAAACTGCTTTGCCAACTGTGAAAATTCTGAAACTATATTACACACTATTATTTAGCTCTCCTTTGTTAGATTGTTAAATGTTGAGAACATACAATATCACCCCTGATTAAACCAAGTCAATTGAACACTTGTTTAAAAACTTCATGGAGGAATAAATTATTTCTTCTCAATGTTAAAAATGGTATGTACCTAGATCTCATTTGCCAGTACTAAAAATTATTTTTTAGAAACTTTTCAGTGTCATATATTCCAACATCTGTGAGTTTTGTAACTCAATATCATGGGTTACAAAAAAATTCTTTTCTAACTTTAGAGAAATTTTACCTCTCTGATTTTTTTGTACTTAAAGTACACACATTGATTAATGTTTTCACCAATTTTCAGGTGGGAAAAAATGGGTATATTTTTTAAGCATATTGAATTTAGAAAAATTTTAACGGAGTTTTTTTACAATTCCCTTCTAAAATTATAATAAAACATTTTTTAACCTTTTTTAAACACTGGATTTACATTTCTCATATAATTGGCTTCAAAACAACACAAAAATTGTGAAATTTGAAGAATTATTTCTCAATTTATTGCAGCCGTAGCGCTCAATATCACGGGTTACAAAAAAATTATTTTCTAAGTTTTAAGAAATTTTACCTCTCCAATTTTTTTTGTACTTAAAGAACACATATTGATTAATGTTTTCACCAAGTTTCGAAGAAAAAAAAATATACCTATTTTTTTTACAGCCTATTGAAATTTTTTAAATTTTAACACTGATTTTTTTAATTTTCCTCCTTAAACTTTAGTAAAAAAATTTTTAAAGTTCTTTTAAACGCTAGAATTATGTTTCTCATATAAATAGCTTCAAATGGACACCAAAATTGTTAAATTTGACCAATTAATTCTCAAGTTATTGAAGTTTTAGTGCACAGTGTTAAATCCAAGATGGCCGAAATTCGTCAAAAATGATCATTTTTCAAAAGTCCGTATCTCAGCAAATAATCGACAAAATGCGCTAAAAATTGATATTTGAGGGTTTCTCCACAACAAGTTTAAGTGGTAATTTTTTGAAAAAAATCGGTGACTAGTCGGCAACAAATTTTCTTAAATTTGGGTGATTTCACATGGAATGACCCCCATCTATTACACAATTTTTACATCAGCAAGGGTGTTTTACTTTTTTACATTTTCAGGGTGGCTACAGGATCACGGAAATCAGGGAAAAGTCAGGGAAATTGGCGATTTTTTTTAAAATATCAGGGAAAATTTCCAAAAGAAAGGCTAAAAGAAGTTTAATCATGAAATAGCTTTCACTTAAGTGGTTGGGTTACTGCTTATTATTATTAAGTCTTACTGAACATTTTTATTATATATGCTTTAACGCTTACTTTTTTTAATAGATTTGTTTTAAAAAAATCATTGTTTATTCATTAATTAAATTTCTTTTTTAAAAAATCTTTTTTTAATGTTAAATATACTAGAAAGTGGTTTTACTAATACCAGGAAGAAACCAGCATGCTAATATAGTTCATTGCCGCCAATCAGGGAAAATTTTTACATTTAGCCTGGAAAATCAGGGAAAAGTCAGGGAATTTGTTTTCACAGATTCTGTAGCCACCCTGATTTTATTAATTTTTTTTCAAGATCCCCAATTATCATGAAGGCTATGCTTTATTTTAAATGTGTGTGTAGTTAAATAATTGTGATGATAGATAACTGAAGTGTTTAATAAATTTCAGTGGGTGATGAACGCAGTTGACAGCAATCTCAGTGCCACTGCAAACAATGACTATGAAGCTTTGAAAGCACAGTTGTGGTCTGCAATCGACCACGAAATCTGTTTGCCAGAATGTGATATATACAGGTGGAGTGCTCTTTTCTAATTACAATGAAACAAATTGTTGAAAGTAAAACCCAAAAATGTTTTGTAATAAAGGTTGCTCATTTGGCTCATTTTTGGTAAGAATTTGACAAGAAAAGATATATAGCTACAAACACTCTCATTATACAGCTCTAGCACAATGGCCTTCGAACAACAAACCATCTTATAATTTTTTAAAATTATAATTTGGCGAGTTTGGCAACGCATATGGCGAAATAATTAAAACAAAACCCTAATATGTAGCTCTAGTATAACAGCCTGGAACAACCCGTTATTACCAAACGGGTGCAGTTAGAATTTTTAACAATGAATATGAGTTCTATTTATACATTATTACTCGGCTTTATTGTCATTCACTGGATCGTGATGAAACCCTATGTGCTATGGGTAGTAGGTTATTTTATTGCATCATTTGGCAAATAAAATTAAAATATTGCAAGCAAACAGGTTTTTAAAAAAATTCTCTGAAAAGAGATTTAGTGTAATAACTGAAGAGTTATTCAAAATTGTTGTTAGAAAAAAGATATTATAATATTAAGGTCAATTCAAGGGACTGAATATACGAGGCGTGTTTTTTAAGTAAGTACCTAGTTTTTAAGTAAGTACCTAGTAAGTTTTTAATTAAGAAAAAACGTGACAAGATAGCTCAATTTTTTTTTTACATGAATGCTGTACCTTGATCTACTTTTCTACATAATTTCCTTCAATGTTGAAGCACTTGTCATACCGTTTTACCAGTTTTTGAATACCCTCCTCATAGAAGTTTGCCGCCTGACTTGTTAGTCACTGCATCATGACTGCTTTGAAACATATGGTAGTCACTGGGCGTCAGATCTGGGCTGTGCGGAGGATGATCTAGAGTTTCCCATTTAAAAGATGTGATGAGATCTTTGGTTCGATTAGCCACATGCGGACGGGCATTGTCATGCAGCAAAACGATGCCCTTGCTCAACATGCCACGTCTTTTGTTCTGGATTGAACAGCGCAGATTGCTTAATGTCTCACAATAAGCTGCTGCATTGATTGTCTCATTACGAGGCAGAAAATCCACAAGCAATACGCCTTTTTCTGTCCCAAAAAACTGTGCACATGATTTTCCGGGCAGAGATTGTCTGCTTAAACTTCACTTTTTAGGCGAACCCGAATGCCGCCCTTCCATGGACTGTTGCTTTGATTCTGGAGTGATGTAGGCCACCCATGTTTCATCACCCGTAACAATTTGGCTTCAGAAATCATCATTGTTGGTGTGGTACCGTTCAAGGAAAGTCAATGCACTGCCTAGACGTTTGGTTTTGTGCACATCCGTCAACATTTTTGGTACCCAACGTGAGCACAATTTTCGATAATTCAATTGCTCGGTCACAATGCCATACAAAACACTGCGAGAAACATTAGGAAAGTCATCACACAACGAAGAAATGGTAAAGTGTCTGTTTTCTCTCACCTTATTGTCCACTTGCTGCACCAAAATTTCATTAACGACCGATGGACGGCCACTCCGTTGTTCATCATGCACATTCTTGTGGCCTTCTTTAAATGATCTCACCCACTTTCTTACCATTCCATCACTCATAATGTCTTGTCCGTAAACTTCACAGATCTCGCGATGAATGTCGATCAATTTTAGGCCTTAAGCACTGGGAAATCTTATAACAGACCGTACTTCACAGTCGGCGGGACTCGCGATTATCGGAGGCATTTTAAACACTAAGTAGACAACGTAAAACACTGACAAATCGGATTGCAATATCTTCAGTGAGTAGACAAGAGATGTAGGTACCCAGTGTGAATGCGCAAAACACCGATCGCAGCGCAGCAGCTTCTGTGTGGCATAACGGTACTTACTTAAAAAATATGCCTCGTATGAAGCATTATAAACAAGTTTTCATTGTTTGACTGTAATACAATTGTTCTTTTACAGTTACAATCCTGATCTGGAGAGTGATCCCTATGGCGAGGACGGGTGTTTATGGTCTTTCAACTACTTTTTCTTCAACAAGCGACTCAAAAGAATCGTCTTCTTCACCTGTTACTCCATTGGGTGAGCAGATATTTACTTGTCTCTCCAAAATATGTTTTGGATTATCATCAACAAAACTTGGAAAGAAATGTCGAGACTTCCATTGCTCAATCGCAACATTAAAAAGTTTAAATGGTTGTTACCTTGTAAATAATGGGCTGCATCTTATTTTACTGGTTTAAACATCTAAATTTTAATACTTAACACTTTACCTACGGGCGTCGACTGACCCATAGACTAAGAACACTCTAAGTTTCAAACTCTCATTGGAGAATTTCTACATTGAAATTGACATAGAAACTAGCGCGCCCCCTTTGTGTCTAAGGGAACTAATGTAATGGTTTCTGGCTGCCTATTTGCAGTCACCTTTAGGAGATTTAACAGAGCCAATGACATCTCGTAATTTGGAACCCTTATCAAGTGACGATAGGGATCTATTTTTTACTACAACTTATTTTCGACTTTATTTTTGAATATATACAGCTACTCATTGACTTTTATATCCCTCGTAGGCCCATCCTCAAGATATTTGACCTTGTGCTTCTTTTTCTCCATTAATAAACCTACAGACTGACTACGCTTGTCATTTTAGACATGGTCCCCCAAAGATCCACAAGTGATTCGATTGAATAACTCGTCAAATATTCATCCAAATGTAACAAAAACTTAGATTTAGGGGTTTTTGAGGGTTTTTCACATTTCTAAGCAATTAAAATTGGGTGTTGCTATTGAAAATTTTAAAGTTCGTAACATTTTTAATATTAAGACGGACCCTTATGCAAATTTTGTGTCATGCAATTAACTCAAAATGTTATTTGTTCACATAGTCAAAAAGGTCCGATGTAAAAGGATGACTAACGGATGAAATAATCACTAGTGGGTAACTTTTTTTTTAACAGAGATCATTCCGAAGAAACCGTAGCCCTACAATTGAAAGTACAATTATGCCAATCAACAAATCAACCTTTAATAGTGTTTTAGTTGCTTTCGACACGTTAGAAGAGCTAGGCATTAGATTAAGTTGCTGGTCTAGAAGATTTTTAGTCTACGGGTCAGTCGACGCCCGTAGGTAAAGTGTTAAGATCTGTATCTTATCCTATTTGAAAAATGGCATTGTTCATGTTGTAACACATGACAAACCTGTTAGCTTCCCATCTATGTTTATAATGTAAAAAGTGGAAGTGTTATAAAGACTGTGTCTGTCTGCCCCTCACCCACTTTCATAGTGTCAACTTCAAATGCTACAGACTATATCAATAAAGTTCAGCACACATTTTATTCTTCGAAATACAAATACATTTAGCAAACAACAAGGAACAAAATGTGCTTAAATATATTATTTGTAACTTGTTTAAATAAATGTGCTGTTGATTCAATCCTGTTTTAAGGTATGAGAAGTTATATCGAACTTGGTGATGCTAAATTGATTATCAATCGTTGATAATCATTTGCAAGACTGACCTGTATTTTTTTAGTTTATAGTTTAATGTTTTAACTAAATATGTTTTTAATTTAAATTATATAACATTTTGTAGGACTCCATATTGTACAGAGAACTCTGAATATGATGATGAATTCATGATGGAAATGGACGATTCACTTCAGTAAAGTTAGTAGAATGTTTGTAATTATTGTTCAGTAATTATTTTTAAATTTACACGCAATCTAGTCCCATGATAGTTTAATGTACAATTTTTCAATATTACTTAGTGAATATTAAAATGAGTATGAGTGATAAACTATGAGCTTTTTAAGTATTATATAAACTTGATATGATATTTTAAAGGTGTAGTTGCGGAACTATTATTCCACAAGTTTGACTAAGATATTGGGAACTTTTGGTGATTGTTGATTCAAATAGACAAAGTTGCCCATTGACATGGGAGACCCTATATCTTTAGAGAAAGTGAATTTTTCCAACTACACTCTTTATCTATTACTAAGATCAAAATTTTATTTAATTTGGTGGTTTTGAATAATGTTGTGAGGGTTTTTAAAATTATATTTTCAAGCTCTCAACTTTTACTGAAAAATCTGTGTATTATATAAACCAAATTTTCCTTTTATTTTATACCTTGAAATCATTGTATCTCTTTTGTCAGAATTTGAATTCTATATATTTGTTTCAAACTGTTTTTAGACGATAGGCACAAAACATTTTCATGCGAAAATAAGCTTTCTGCTTCACTTTATCTAAATAAACAACATTTAAGAAAAATGAAGAGTATAAGACAAATGAAGACTATAGCAATTTATGTGTTACAAATTAACTTGCAGGAAAATGAATTTTAAAAACCTAGTTAGCATTTTATTTAGTAAGGAATGTGTTAATTTAATCCACAAATGAATTAATAATTAGTTATATTAGTGGTACTTTTCAAGTTTTCTTTTTTATATGAATAAAAACCTTTTATAGTATACTTGATTTGCAATTTTTTTTATCGTTAAAGAAATGTCATTTTAATACAGCAAATCAAGAAAAAAGGTTAATAAGACTTTATGTTTTTAATAATCAACTCAAGCATTTTATAATTAAAAAAAAGAAACTTAATACAGTTATTTTATATTTACTTTCTTATTTTCTTCCAGGAAAGAAATATATGCATCCTGTACAGCATTTATCATGCAAAGATTTTAATTTTATTTTAGATTGTAGTTTGAAGGGTATTGAACAAACTTTTCATCCGATTTTAATGCTAATGTATGTCTAAATGTAAAAGTATTGTTTTATATGTTAGTTGGTATTATTTGTAGTAGTATAGTTTAATAGTTTGTTGAACATGCTTAATTTTCCTATATTATAAATAGCAATTCAAAAAAAATTTCCTGTTTTTTTAATAATAAGTCCTAGACACTATAGTACTTTCCTCTACTTAATTTATGCTCATTTGAATTGTGTATGCTTGAAAATAAGAGAATCAGGGATTGGGAAGTTACTTTTAAAAAGTAACTCTGTTGCAGTTACTTAATGCTGAAATTTATAATCACAATTACTTTTAGAAATTTCTAATTTAGAGGAAAATGAAATTTAGCTATTTTACCGTTTTTCGAAGAGAACCCAAAACTAAAGAAATAGGACAATCGGAAAAAGTTAATAACAAACATGCAGGGTTGTTAAGTTTTAAATGATTTAATGTACGCTTAACTGTGTTGAAAATATCTGTAAAAAGTGACAAAATAATTTGTTACTTTGCGCCGCAAAAAAATAACTAAGTTACAATTACTTTCTGAAAAATCTAATGCTGTTAGCAAAAAGTAACTTACAAGTAACGCATTATTCCAATCCCTGAGAACCTTTCTATTGGTACCCAAAAATAACGTAGTTTTAACTTAAATTAATGTGACACGACCATTGAGCTAGAAGGGAAACTGGAGTAAAGCGAGCCAAAAACCCACTCGCACCTTTTTGAGCGAACAGGGCAGAAAAGGACTATTTTCCCTTCACTTGTATGCAATGCTTGTATGATACCCCTCTTTCATATCTACGTGGGCTTCTAAATAATGTATTTTAATATTTTTAGCCCAATAGACAAGAAATAGACAAATTTCTAGGTTTTCTGCTCCATTCGTTTCTGCTGCAGTGCCATGTATAACTCTGTTTTGTTATTGAACCGGCTCGTTTGCTGCCCTGTTCAGTGAATCACGCACCTCACTCCGCTTTCCTTCAAGCTCAATGAACAAATTAAAAAAAAAAATTAAGTATTTGGGATAATAACTATAGTAATTGTATGGAACAAATCTGAGGAACCTTAAGGTAGTTACACCCAATACATTGTGTTAAAAGTAATATACAGAAATAAAAAAAATCCTGATATGCACTTATGCATGATATAATTTTTGAAATTAAGTTTTTAAATTACCTTTATTTGGGTCTATTCTAACTTTTAATAATTGTCCATTTATTTTGTTGTTGGTTTATCGAAATATATTTGGCTAAGGTGGTAAGGGTTTTTAACAAGTGAATTGCCAATCTGATATGTATGTAATCAGATTGCAATTTTGGTTTGTTTAGGTATTTATTGTAGGAAAAAAAACTTAAAAGGAAAGTTAAGTAGTTAATGCTTGTGGGATATTGGATGATTTTGTAATTTTATGTTATTTTACAATCACCATATGGACAACAAATTTATAATGTTTAACATAGTTAGGTAGTTGCTTAAAATGTTCTTTTTTTTTTAATATAAAAAACTTATACATGTTTTATTGCATCTTAGTGTACGCTGCCAAATTAGAAACTGATGGTGTTTATTAAATTTATTCATTATTGCAGAACGATCTTGTCTGTTAAACAAGAAACTTAAGCAATTTTGGCTATTTTGGAAACAAAAATTGTTTGATTTTCTTATAAAATTAAATACTCTTTCCAGATAGTACATAACCCTTTAACTATAAGCTAGTATATACATGTTAAATTTTCATTTCAGTTAAAAATTATTTGTAATTTTTTCTTCTGAAATTCTCATGTAATGAATGTGCAATTTCCAAATACAAGACAGAAAACATTTACATCTTATTATCAAATAGGAATAGCAATTACTATACCGTCCTCAGCATGAATTTAAAAAAATGCATTAATTTGCACTAAAATAGCGTTTTAACTTTAAGCTGTTAGAAGTATTCATTTTTGAAATCATGAGAATTAACAAATCACGCACAACTCGCACTGTTTACTTGTGATTCAATTTCATTAGTTTCACCGTCACCCTAGTTATACTGTGATTGAAAACCCAATTAAAATCGTGAGAAAAAGATAAACAAATGTATTAAACTCATTAACACTGCATTAAAAGAAAATTAAATATTTCAAAAAAAATAGTCCACTGATTAAATTCCATACTGCACTTCATCAAGATATTTATAAGAATGGCAATGAATTATTTTAAAGCTTAAGTATTTTTGCCTTAATTTTTCATTATAAAAAAATATTGATATCCCCTTAATGTTTTACAAATAGCACAGTACTAAGTTAGTAGCAATGTCAATTTTTAGATTTAAAAATGTACACATGAATATGTATGGTATTTAAGGATTGTTTAAATATGTAGCATAATTCATAATGAACCTGTGTATAAAATTTGTAGCACTATAAAACCTATATATATCATGTATGTCAATGTGTAAAATAAATTTTATCTCATTTATGAAAACTAATAAATTATTTATTTCCATTTTTTTTTAACCTCTAACACAGTTTTAAAATACAATAATCTGTACACTTGTTCAAGTCAACACCTTTGCTTAAACAATGCATTAAATTTTAAAATAATAAAATTTTATTTCAATACTTCGGAAGGTATTTACAATATATATATATATAAACTTTGTAGTAATTTTACTACTACCCAGGAAAATATAATTTGAAAGAAAGCATTTTGTAGTAAAAATTTAAACAACTTAATTACAGTTTTGTCAATGAAACAATAATATATTATATAACTATTAAGATTTAAAGAGACGTAAATCTTCACAATGTAATCAACTTCATAACCTCAATATCTAAATGTGAAAATAGATGGTCTTATATAGCTACATTTAAGTACTCTGTTTCCTTCTATAATATAGACTCGTCACAGCAACTGTAAGCATGAATTTGGGAAATCTATTAATCTAAAAGCATGTTGCATTTCACAAATATAAATGGCAACAAAATAATACAAAAGTAAAAATATTCTATACCTTAAATATCTATCTACTGAAATTCTTACTAGATGCTTTACTTTAAATTCAATTTTCATTGCATAACCTAACTAGATATTTTTCGGAGGGTTGCATCACAGATCAATTAACGTTTTTAGTAAAATTTCTAATGTATTATACTTCTCAAAGCTACTTTCAGGAACTTAGTTTAAAATTTGTAATACTTTCAACTATTGTAAAATATTTTTTCATCAGTATAAACAAATTTTAGACTGTCATTAAACTGAATAAATATTTAACAGTAATAAACACATTTTCATCGACCTAATCAGTAAAAAATTCAAATTTATATTTAATCTTAGAGTAACAGGTAATAATTTTAGAACATTTGAATTAAAAATAAATTTTAGTTGCAAAACATATTTTCCAAGAGAAACCTTCTTTAATCTTGTTACATTACATCAACAATTTAAACATATTTATTTTAATTAAGTGTCCTTGATTCAACTCGAAATTAAAGCTTTTTAAAATTTTCCAGAATTGAGAAAACTCATTTCCAACTAAACCATATTAAATTGACAACAGTATTAGCTGCACAACAACTCGTCATTATAACAAATAAATATTTAAAATAAAAAGTCAATTCTCACACCTGTTATTTTTTAAAGCTTAGATACCAAAATAACCATTATGTACAAAATACATCACTCCACATCCAATAACATTTTATTTCTTATCGTACCGGGACGGCTCAATTTCCCAAACCCATTTGTCTCTCGATGAAAAAATCCAAAGTCAACCTAAAATAAAACAACAGCTTGCTTGTTCCCAAATCTCTGAAAAAAATACAGAACAAGAGTTGTCTCAGATATCAGGGTCCAGCCCGAAGAACAGAAGTCTAAGAAAAACGACGTTTAACGGTACATCATGACATCTTAAGAAAAACAACGTTTAACGGTACATCATGACATCTGGACTCTGGTACATGCACATATACGCGTCGCATAGAAGTCGCCTGGTGATCTCGGGCAGGACTTTGTCGTCTTTGGCTGTGAGAAGAAAATTCATGCCCTCCTCAGATAGCCACCATCGCAGGTCGGGAAAAGGCACTACTTCGGGAATATTGTAGCCATTCTGCTCACCTGGAGTAAGAAAAAAAATGTGATAGAAAGAATGGTCAGGTTTTAGTTCTTTCCAAAAAAACATGGTTTTTTTTACTTAAATTGTGCTTTTATATAACATTTGATTAATTATTATTTAGCTCTAAAATGTCTAGGGTCTGGATTTGAATCCCGTGCAAGATTTGGCTGTAATTGAGTGGAAATTCAAGTCTTGTAATTGGATGAAAACCTATAAGGCTACATGTTATAAATGATGTTTGTAAATTGAAAAATTTCATCTGCTAATTTTTTTAAAAGAGTTATTAATTAAGGTGTTAGCTTTCTATTCCCAAATTCCGTTCATCTGTAATTATTCTAACAAATTGAAAGAAATTAAATTTCCAGTTTAAAAATTAAAATTTTAATCTCATGCAATGAAAACAAGTTTACACTTCAGCCAATTTGCTTATCCTTCAGAGGGTTAAATATACAATTCATGAGATGAGTTAATTTTTTCCCCAATTAAGGCAATAATATTTAGTCTTTTTTTTTTTTTAAATCTCCAACATTTTATTTTCCTTTGACACTATAATTTGGGATTTTTTCCCCCCTCTTCGTAAATCCTATCCCTGGTCGCAGGATATTCAGAAGATATACAGTTTTCAGTTTTAAGCTTTAATATAGTAGGTTTTTAAGAAATTAACGTAAAATTGTTCATTAGTTACAAGACAAGTTTTAGTGTTTTGCATCAGAATCATGTAAGAACAAAATCAAAGTAAATGAATACTTGATTCTGATTAGCAGCACTATTAACTTGATTCTAATGAAGCAGGGACACAACTTATGCACAATATGTCAGTCTTATACATGTCAAACCACTTATGCCACGTTTACATTATTTTCAAGAAAACTACTATGATCACAGAGCCAAAAATATTATGAAATAACATGAAAATTATTTATGCTTAACACTAGCTTACTAACCCTTTTGCACCAGAAGGAACACCAAATGATGTCAATATGCAAAACATAGTAAAATACTTAACCATGACAGATGATAGCAAGTGCCGGCATCTTTGGCCTTTCGGGCATGGGTCAGATTAACAATCACCTAGGTTCGAGAAAGGCCAAACTCCAGCCGTAAAAGACTGTCAGTGTTTAGCGTTCATATTTCCCAAACACTGACAGTCTTAACGATAGGACTTAAGCACACAACCCTTCTTCCATGATTCCAATCTTCATATAATCTTGTGTTGCGTGGATTGTTATTTGACTATGCAAGAACCATAAAACCTTAGGTGGCTGGAATTAAACACATTACGATTTCTCAATTTTTCCCACTAAGGCAATTTCAAAAAAATGGCTGCTCACTGATATTCTTGTGAGAAAAACTTAAGGTCTCTTCCAGAATTGAGTATAAACGGGCTTTTCAGGAGCCCCTAAAACAATTACGGCTTTTTAGGCCTCCTTTAAAAAACCCAAGTTTCTTCCGAATACAAATCAAGAGTCGAGGCAAAAAAAAACCTTTATTGACAAGGAATCGTTCCCCGTATTCAGGTCAGCTTAGAGAACACTGACAATAGGAAACCGGTTAATCCTTTGGCTCTTTTCTCGAGGTACAAATATGGGACTGGAGTCTTGTGTGAATCAGAGCTACCGCAAGAGAACAACCAAAGGAGAAACACGTTTCCTTACATAAATTTAGGGGATGACTCGCTATCGTCACCAAAGAGGCCTGATACGGACCGATATCCTACCAGTAAATGGGTTTTTCCCTTCTACTCAGGGCCGGATTTCTAAATAGGCTGTAGCCAAGAGCAGCAAATTTTATGTCCAATAAAAGCGGCATTCGGCATAAAAATATTTGTATCTTTATAATAATTTTTTTAAGAAAATGACACAAATAAATTACATTAATGCGTACATCGTAAACGTATATATAGTACTAATATTTAGTAGTGAACATGGTAGCTGTCAGGACAATTGCAGATTCTCCTATTATTTCGCTTTTGATTTAGAGTGCACATAGATGATTCTAATATGTAGAAAGAAAAAAAAAAGTAGTGAAAACTATATCTGGCGGCAAATTGATAGTAGCCTACAGGCGGCAAATCTTTAAATCCGGCCCTGCTTCTACTCCTTTAAGTACCAACCTTTTCTATCCGCCATGCTGTCGAAGAAACACCAAGGTGCGTCGGGGCCACTCCCACACTTCACAAAGCACACGTAGTGGCTGGTCTCGATGCACACCACTGCAAACAGCTCCATGTAGATCCTAGGGACTGGGGTGTGGTCTTTCAGCATGCGGAACTCGGCGGGAATGCTGAGTTTCGTGCTCTTGTGGCGAGTGCGCTTCTTGTGGGTGTGACTCTGAAAAGGGGCATTCATTTTTAGACCTTATGTTATAGAAATATACAGTCCACACCGGCTAATGCAAAATGGTACAGTATAACCTTGATTATCTGATCCAATTGGGACCAGATGTAGGTCGTATGATCAAAAATAATGGATAATAGAGAATTTCCATTAAATAATGATACTTATCAGGGTTGCCACAGTACTTGAAAAGTGCTTGAAAAAAATGATACAGTAGAACCTCGATTATCTGATCTAATTGAGACCAGATGTAGGTCGTATGATCAACAATTATGGATAATAGAGAATTTCCATTAAATAATGACACTTACCAGGGTTGCCACAGTACTTGAAAAGTGCTTGAAAAAAAACATTGATTTTCAAAGTCTTAAAAGTGCTTGATAAACATCATCCACCTGGAAAAGTCCTAAATTTTTTGGGCTGACGAATTTTTCTTCAAGCATTGCAAATGTTAATTTTGGCTTCATTAAAAACACTTTTTCCCATGCGAATCAGTTCCTATTTTATTTTTTTATTTATTGTTTGTATAATCCAAGAAGGCTGAGCAAGTGATTTAAGGTTGATTTTTTAATAACTAAATGGTTATTTTATAACACATATTTTTTCAGTTCAATTGAAAGTTAGAGAGCTCTTAGTCGTTTTCTAAATGAATTTTTAAAAACTATCATGAAATATAGGTGTTGCATGTTTGAAAAAACAGTCCTTGAAAATGGAGAAACATATCCTTGAAGTCTTTATTTGTCCATGATTTTTTTAAACCGAAAAGTGTGGCAACCCTGCTTATGTTATTTAAAAATCTAATGTTACTGCCATCATCCGAAATCTATGCTGGTTTTGCAGTAGTAAACATAGAATATGAATGTTAAGTTATCTCTGAGACTTCCTGGCAAATACAAAATTCTGGAAAGATTCGAGATTTTCGAAGATTTCTGGGGTTTTCCGAAAATTTAAGATTGGCAGAAACTGGCTTTTATTTTCTTTAGTTGCTGAAGTTTAGATATCTTAAAAATCACCGCAGTTTCCCAATTTCATAAACCTCAATAATTTCCTAATTTGAGAATCGATGCAGAGTACCAATTTTAGAATCACCTAATAATTCAGATTTCAAAATCGCTGGAGATTCCCCATATTTGAATCACGGAAGTTTGACGATTTCAGTATCACAGGAGATTCTTCACTTTAGAATTGCTGTATAGTTCTGAAACAAGTTTCTTTTGTGAATAAACAAAAATGACTTTGTTGGAGAAATGTTTTGATGTTGACATACAGACGATCAGTAACCAGAGAGTTCCGATAAAAGAGGGACTGATAATCAAGATTCTACTGACCTGTAGTTGTAAAAATCTTTGGAGAGATCCAAGATATTGCTAATTGAATTTTAATTTTTTTGCTTATAGTTGACTTCAATTTTATATCATGCGCTCTAGTCTAAGGCTCGACTTTCAATTTAAAATTTTTATTATTTTCCTGCAATAATGATGATTCTAGGGCTTTCTTTGTATTTGATTTAAATGTTTCTCAAACATTCTGCATGGATACCCAACAATTGGTGGGCAGTTCTCTATTATGTTCTCTAGATTCTAGAGCTAGAGAACATAAAAGTTGAAAGGCAAGGTTTAATATTCAAAGTTGCTTGACATTAATAAATTCAATTGATAGTCTGAATTCTCCTTATAGTTATTTATATCTCTGTGACAATATTTACAAACATATATTGTACAACAATAAAAAGAACATTGAAATGGTGCGGAACAATAAAAAAATGATAGAATTTAAAAACAGAGTCAACTCACTTTATCCATACATTTCTGGCAAAAGGCGATGCTATCTAAACCTTCTCCAAACTGACCATAGCATTCTTTGCATTCATATTCAGCCACTTGACCACATATGCTGCATTGTCGAGGGGCTACCAAGAAAAAATATTTCCTTATAATACAATGTTTCAAAATAAGTAAAGTTAAATTTTATTTAACTTTCTAGTTTTAAGTTTCAATTTAATTATTCCTTACTAACAAGAAAACAAGCACAATATAAAACACTCAGGGAATCGTTAGAATTCCCTATAAGTGACAAAAAAATATGCAAGACACATTTAAAATTTAATAATACAAGATGGAGATGACAGTAAGATAAGGTAAAGTCATTGGTGCTAATTGAAAATAAACAATCAAATTCCCCAAATAAAAATTAAACTCTAATGAAAACAGGTCATTTATTAAACTTATTTTTTGTAAAAAGAGATTTTTGGTGCAATTTGCAGTTCAACAGGGAGATTATTGAATTGTTTGACGACTATTATAATTAAGAATTATTTCAATAAATTTATTGTGAAGATTTTTGACTATAGAAAGGTTTGATTCATCGAATATACACATTTTGCAAAGCAGTCTTTATAGTAAAATAAAACGATAATATTAAGAAGCTTACAATCTTCTAGAACATCTGTGATATCTAAGTACTGGCTCGGTATTATCCTTGGATACATCTTAAATTGTTTACCAAACCTAGGCATCTGAATCAGTAAACAAGGGGGTACCTAAAAAAAAGTTATTGCATTTAAAACCAAATAATTTAATCATAAAACTAGAGGTACAAAAATATACATAAACAAATCAATCCATTAAAATACAGTCAAATCTTCATTGCAAATTTTGGTAACTTATCCAAATTCTTTAGTTTTCGGTCCCTTTATAGTACTCTTTATAAATCATTCATGGTGCTTTCAATATACCTTTGATGACATAGGTTTGACATTTTAATTTACAGAGTTATATTCTAAGATATACTTTCTATGATAAATATATCGAGAAACTTATAATAGAAGAAACTATATGATCAAAGACTTAATTTACATAACATGACATAATTTACATAAAACTCAAGAATCTAAGTCAAATTTTTTTTTTATCTAAATCTATTTTCAGTAGCCGCCGCTTAAATGAATCACATCCGTCCCAGTACGTTTTGAAATAATTAAGTGGCTGAACCAGTTAACGGAAAGTCATGAAATTATAACGAAAAAGTTGTCATCATGAGACATAATATGATTTTTTTAATACTTGTTACTGAGTAATACTAGTACTACATATTATTAAGAAAAACACGTTATGTTATGTTTAATAAAATCCAGAGTTATACAAATTAACAGGTAATATACAAATACCTACAAAAATTTAATAATTTGAACGATATTATGTATAATTTTAAAACAAAATTTAAAAGCATAAACAACAATGTTTACTATAGTACTAAAATTTAGTTAAATTTTGCTTACTTGAAAGAATATTTCGTTGTTTTCGCCTGCGTTGTCGTATAATTGATAAGTTCGTTTACCTTCCTTTCAATGTCATAAGAGGAATTATAATCATCACACATAACACCCCGTTGCTCTAAAGTTCTTAATATTTAAAGAGCCCGGCATATTTTTACTCCTCGCGGCCTTAAACCATTCTAATAAAGCGTTTTCTACGTCTTCTGCTTTGCCAACTCGCTGACATTTCCGATTTATGTTGGGTTCTGTTTCGCAACTTTCTATAATTTAATTTCTTCTCTTCAAAATCCTACATAAAGTTGCTTGAGAAAGTCCTAATTTAATTGCAGCTTCTCTTTGGCTGCATTTTTCCAGATTATAAATATTTTTTAGGAGTTCATATTTTTTGGCAAAGCTAAAATCTTTCCATTTAAACATCACGATAACACTCCAAAAAACACGTACTTAATTTAATCGATCAAAAATCAAAATGAGTCTACTGTCTACACCTTCATGCACACGTGTCGATTACAAATTCCTTCCCCTCTACCCCCTCCCCCCACTATAGATCTCTCTCTCCCTCCTTGCCTTAATAATACAATTTCTGCGATTTACCTTTTTTTAAAGATGGATTCGTCTGCGCCTCTTTGGTTTGCATTTGTAGTTAGAGGTCATTTGGGGTTAAAAAAAATACCACGAATCGTAGAAAAAGGGAACTTTTATAGAATTTTTTGAGTCCTTAAAACGGCGGTAAAAAGGTGATTTGATTCCGATAAGCGGCGGATTTTCAATGTAAAAAGTGATTCCGTTCTGTTCTACGAAATTTATTCCAATTAAGTGGCTGATTCAATTAACCTGTGATTCCAAAAGCGGCGGCCACTGTATAATTAAATCCCAGAAGGGCAAATCACAACTAATCTTAACTAAAAAAAATTTGAATCCAATGGTAATTAAAGAAATATAAAATAAATGACACCAAATTTAAATACAAATGACTTACTTCGGCAAGTTTGATATCAGATGCCAAGAAAGACTGATCAAACAATTGTTGAACTGTTGGCAAAATTAATTTCTCATCTTTTTCAACAAATAACTGGTAAAAATAAGATTCTTGTCCAGAACTGTAAAGATTACATTTAATTAGAAAAGATCCAATCCAAAGTTTAACAAGTAATGTTTCAAAAAGTTTATTAATAACAAGTAAAGGACTTTCAAATTCAAGTTTAAAAAGATAATTAGTATTTTTTTAACTACATATTTTGAACAGTTCTCAATATTAGTAAAATTCAGGGGGGGTGGGGGTGGAAACACTACTTCTGGACATATCTTGGTTTAGGGAAAATTTAGTAAACATCCAATATTAAAATTAATAATTCTGTCATTTTTTGTTGTCTTTTTAATAAATTTTATTTAACTAAATTGGCAAGATTGGCAAGAAAATGTGCCATGAAAAATAAGAATTCTGCTTAAGTTTATATAAATAAACGAAATAAAAGGACAATGATTCATTGCAACGTTTATTGACTGAAGCTTTTATTTGGTTAGGAAGGTTTTAATGGCAATTACAAATGGGTCATAAATGGGTAAATAATAAATGTTAATATGTAAATGCTAGTAATAAATGGACTTAAAAAAAAGCATTTGAAACTACGAACTGTATTTACCTTAATTTCAGAAAAGGTTCAGCTCGCAATATTTGATTAAGCAAAGAATTCAAAAACTCTTCAGGATCTAAAAAAGAAACAGTCATTGCAGTTGAATAAACAATTAGACTATGTATTATATTATTATTCATTTATAAGTTGAAAGAAAGTAAATAATTGTATGTGAATAAATTGACTTGGTAAGTTCAAATGAATGTTCATTTAGAAGGCATACCTTTCTCTTCTGATGTTAAGCCTCTAACTGAGCTAAGTCGTTCGAGTCTTTTCCTAAGCTCCATGACTCGATCAGCTCGGACATAAAAGTTCCTGAAAATTGATGCAAATTAGTGATACACACTACAATCTCCTCCTTCAAAACCCTCTGCACTTCATCGTACTCAGCAATATTATCCCTCAATTTCGGCCTGTGTAGGTTAGGTTTGAATTATCGTCGCACTAGAGCTACACGAGGGCTATTGGCGACGGGCGTCGTATTTTATAACCACAGTCAAGTGACGAGCCAACACCTGCATAGGCCCCCAAGGCAACCGTTTATAAGTCGGCAGTTATTTTAGCGATGCCCGGGCCCGAACCTGGGACCTTTCGCATGCTAGGCCTAACCGACTGGGCTCCAAAGCCCCTCGGCCTGTGTAGGATTGAGTCAAACACCTCAGTGCAGGAGAACATGGCAAAAAGGGTTGTGTCGAAGTAGCATAACTAATTTTAGCAAATTATACTTTTAGCAGAAAATAATAATTTGGCGCCAAATATTAGAAGCATCTTATCGATAATTCAGCATCCTTGTCATTTAAATGCCAGATAATTAAGCTATCACTTTACTCATAAAAGACACTCACCTACACTGAAAGGATCTTTTTTCTGCAAATTTAAGAATTCTAACAGAACATGACTACTTAAATCGACATCTCTGCGACATCGATATCAAAGATAGCCCTGACCGTCCTTGTATTAGAGTGGAGAAAACATGACTTTTATTCATTTGATGACTCATGCTTCCTTAGCGACCGCAGTTTCTAACTTTTTACCTCACGGCAACTTTTCTTCAAAGGCTAATCTTTATTGTACTTTTCTTCCCAACTGACTCATTGACGTAATTTTTTATACGTTTCCTTTGACGTAGTTTTGGAGTTTGTCGCCCCGTAGTGTAACGGTTATAGCTCTGGACTGCAGATCTGGGGGTCTGGGTTTGATTCCCGGGTAAGGCATGGTTGTAAACTGTACTTATCTACACTACACCACAGTTTAAGTATGCAGTATACAAATGTTCTACAGGAATAAGGGTGAATAGTTCTAATTTCCGAGTGCGAGAATCCAGGGTGTCCACTGGATTCCCAAAACCAAATTCCATTACTTTTCCATGACTTTTTGAGCTTCCATAGAAAAAAATCCATGACCAGGAAAGAATACCAAATTTATGAAATCGTTAATTCATGAACGGGAAATTTCACAACTTTTTGATGAAAACTAAGTTAATATACAGGTCCAACCACTAAGTGACCTTCTAACACTGTTTATGTTTAAACGAATATAAATAATTTCACCTTTTTATAATACTTCGAATCTTTTTTCCAAAATAATTTTTCCTCTACTAAGTTATCAATTAAAAATATAAAGATAATACCACCACTCAGTATACATCCATTAATTTATATGACATAATTTTTTTCTTACACTTACAAAATCAGCATCTTCAATTTGAATCTAATGTTTCAAAAAAGTTATGTAAGTACTTAGCATTGCGGAAAAATAATATAAAGTAAAAAAAATAATAAGTTTCTTTGATTTATTAGAGCATTGCTGTTTTAATCCTTTTCTATGAAACCTCAATTAGGTTTTGCAAAATGCCTAACGAAAAAGTCTAAGCAACACTTTCGAAACATTTTTGATTTTACAAAGGATGGAAAATCGAAAACGGTATAACCGGTTCTAACCAGTTAAACTGCCACACAAAAACCGATATAACCGGTTTCTTGCGACGATAAACAAAAACCGGTTCTTATAAATATAATAAAAAATTGGTTGTGAAGCTGTTTATCCTACTTGAAGGAACATTAAATGCTAAAAAACGAAATTTAGAAGAAAAAAAAGATACTCCGCGTTCCAATTAAGTTTTTGTTTGAAATAAAATGAAACTAAACAATCATTCGTTTTTCGGTGAAGGAACAACAGTTAAAATATTAAATAATTATCTAAACCTCACAGCCCTATTCTTTTTATCCTAACTGTGCAGTGATTGGCTCTTCATTTAGAACAATGAAGTGATTAATTGCACCGAAGTCACGTGATTCACGCTAGGCAAAAGCGTTTTTCTAACTTTGGTTTCCTTGCTAAAAGCCTTTGAGACCGATTTCGGTTTGACCGGTTTTTAACCGAACGAAAAACCTGTTTAATCTAAGCCAAACAACCGGTTTCGGTTTATCATTCCAACGTTTTAGAATTGGTTTTTTTATTATTTATTGTGAGGATCCGACAAGGCCGAATTGCGCCGCACAAAAATTGTTTTTTTTTCACAAATTGGAAAAATCAAGGACTTTCCAGACTTTTTAATGATTGTGTTATTTTCAAACGATTTTTTTTTTTAAATTCTCGACCCTAGTATCAATTTCGTTACTTTTTCGGTACTTTCGTGACCGATTTCTGATTGCGCTATTTTTTCGGGACTTCCGTGACTTTCGGGACCTGTAGACACCCTGGAATCAAATAAAAAAAGGTTTTTCAGATTCAATAACTCCCTTCATTCGTTATTTCAAGACACATTTTTTTTTATTTGTTTTGCTTCAGTTAGAGTGTAATATTAATTATTTTTTCCTTCGATTTTGACGTAACAGGGCGAATGAATATCAGGGCCGACGTATCGCGTAGGAAGCGACCAATCAAAGAGGCAAAATTCCGTTTGTTTACGTGCTTCTCCTCCACGTAGAGCACTTTAATGCTGCAAACTTGAGATGTGTTTTGGTGTAGTCTTATAATTTTGTGAAAGTCTGTTAATCTATGTATCAGAATAAATAAATAAACAAACAAAAAACTCACGCTCTCAACGGATTCACAATCTCCTCCTTCAAGACCCTCTGCACCTCATCGTACTCGGCGATATCATCCCTCGACTTTGGCCTGTGCAGGATCGAATCGAATACCCCGGTGCAGGAGAACATGGCGAAGAGGGTCGCGTCCAGGTAGCAGGAGTTGTGGTGCCCTTGGATGCCGCGATTCTTGCCGTACAGAAGCTTCATGTCCTCTGGGCTGGAGAGAGGGGGGACGTCTCCGGTGATGGAGGGGCAGTCGATGCTGCCAAACACTGGAAGGAGAACAAGGAGGTGTGATGACTAATGCTCTAGACCGGTAATTTTTAATAGTAGCCAGTGTCTACTAGAATGAAAAAAAAATAGTAGCCACATTTGGATTTTTAGTAGCCAGTTTTAAATGTATTATATAAAACAAAAATAAACTGCAATTTTTCACAAAACACAATTTTATTACGGACATTTTGGATGTGAAAAGATTGACAGTAAAAAAAGGATCATACTAAATATGTAAGCATTATGTGATTGGCCATTATTAAAAGGAGAAAATTAATTTATGTACTTATATACTATATTAGTTTCGGAGAATTCCATTCGCCACGATTGTTCATGAAATTTTCTCATCATAATTGTTTAAAGGAATAGTTGGGATCTTAATCAGCTGTAAATCAATCACTTGTAAATTGCCGCAATCATAAAGCAAGATTTACAAATCAAATTTGCATTTATGATTTTCGTCGCCCAGCTCCATTTACTTCACACGGAGGCCAACTTAGTGAGGTCACACAAAACGCCAGCCAATGATGAGGGAAAAATTTCACAGATAAGCAACAACTGTCATCAAGTATTTCCTGCCGACAGAATCGAATCTGAGCGTTTTATTATTATTATTTTAGAAATACAGCTTCAGTATTAATTATTTGTTGAAAAAAAATTAAAAATTATGATCGCCTCTTTTGGCGACTTGGGGTTCGATTTTTAGGTAGCCACTTTTGATGTACTAGTCTCCAGTTGGCGATTGGCGACCGCTAATCTAGAGCTTTAGTAATGACGTACATTTCTTGTATATAATTATTTTTTTTAATGACCGATATTGTTTTTGTAAACTGAAGTGAAAAGAATGTATGAAATTTGGGCGTTCGCTTTGGCGACGTTTTTGTCAGAACTCGAGAAAATTGTGACTGTTTAACATCTTTGTCCTAGAACTCCAGAATTCTACATTTAAATTGTCTGTTACTCTTTGTGTTGTACTAAAATAAAACGTCTCGCCCAAAAAAGAGTTTTTAATGCAAATAGTACAGAGGTTTGAAGAAATTGGATTTTGCAAGGTATTTTATGTGAATAGTAAGTTTTCGTATTATGCTAAATTTGTGTGTAATAAATAATATTTTTGATTTATTATCCGATTTTAAGAGTTAATATTGAATTAAAAGCTATTTCTTTAATAGGATGTATTTTATGCTAGACTAGACCACCATCCAGAAATTCATGGTATTTTGTGGTCTGTTAAATGCTCAAGTTTCAATTTTCATATTAAACTAATCTTTTTTGTACTTTTACTTAAACTTTTACTTTTGCTTGAGCTGATTTTTTTTAATTAAAAATTTCTATAAATCCTAAGCTTACATTTCAGTAAACCAATAGTACCTCTGACAGTTTGAGCTGGTCATTAACATGCAAGTCGTTTATAGATATTTATAAGTTCACACTTCCACACATGTCATTGAAATCTTAAGATGCTACATTTTACTATGGACAGAGTCGGATTTCGGTCTAGACCTACAAGGTCCAGGCCTAGGGGCCCTTAAAAAGATAAAATCGCCATAGAATCGTCTAAAAATATTTAAAATCGCCGAACTCCGAAAACCTATCGATTGATGACGGCCTCAAAATCAAATTATAAATTTTATAGAATAACTAGACTAACATACTGTATTATTCTAATGTTTATTAAAGTCAATTAAAAATTATCTGTTCTGTACTAGGGTGTTTAATTTGCTAAATTTCCAAAATAGCTTCAAGATGGTGGGGGGTCAAAAATGTCAAGTAAATAGGGGCCTTGGATCTTTAAATACGGCCCTGACTGTGGAATGCATTTAGAAAACTCACCTGTACTCCTCCTCTTCTCTGATTCCAGAAACCGACTGTCCTTGCGACAGTGACTGAGCCTCACAAAGAAGGCCTTCCGAGAAGGGCAGCTGAAGTATCTCTTCCCATTGAAGGTGCCGTCGGTGCAACTGGAACTTTCTTCTTCCTGCAATGTACAAGTAATCAGAAGGCGAACGTAAGCATATATAATAAATCTAGTTAGTAATTAAACTGTTAAAAATTTAGAAAAAAATTAGGGAGAATGCCCGTAATTTTGTTGAAAGTGTCCCCCTCTCAACTTGATATGTATCCACTTATTTTGATATTTTGGCCCTGTCCTTAACAAGTTAATATCACAATTAACAAACATATAAATTTATATAAACAGAAGGTTGCATCGTTATACTGCATTGGATCTTAAACGCACACCACCTGCACAACTGATATTTTGGCTTAATAAGAACAACTAAAATTATTAAAAATGTTTTTTAAAAATTGTTAAAAGTTGAAAACATTTAAGTAAACCAAAAGAGGTTTGAAGATGTATTTGTAATTTTAGAAGTGGGGAGACGCATAACCCGTTACTTGAAAAGTGGGGAGATTGAAAGTTGATGTCTGTCTTTATAAATAAAGTGGAGATTGAATATAGCAAGTGAAGAGTAAATTGAAAAACCTCTTCATCGAGGAGATCTTCAGGAGTAGGTTCGATTGGTAACCAGTCTCTCTTTTCGTTCTTTTTCCACGATTAAAGCATCAGACAATTTCTGGCCTAAAGCTTGATCATATAGGTAGTAAACTCGTGCGCCCCATGTTAAGAACCAAGGCAAAACAGGTTTTGTCACACCAGTTGGGGAAATGATTCGCCATCTTCAATAAGCAGATTTGATTGGACAGATTCCTACGCAATGCAGGGATTCTTCCCCTGTACTCGTCAAGTAAAATCCAATTACGCCATCTATATTTTCTGGCTATAATATAGCAAGCAAGTAAATTCCGCACTTACCATCTCAATCCCAGCCACCAGCTTCCCCCTGGCCTCGGGTATTTCCCCAATCCACCTGATCACCCCAAAACATGGGGCACTGTTAATCAAGACCTCCACCACAGAGCCAACCTCTAGATCTGCGCCATCTTGGCTGGAGTGGCGCGCCACGTAATTGGCGCTACTTTTACGACTGGCCGTGGAAGCAGATGCCATCGTTGAAGAGGTGTCGTCTAGCCTGATGATGCTTAGCTTTTGGTTGCCAGATATGCCTAGAAGGGGAAATTTAGATGTGTTATGTTGAGAACGATTCTGTTATAAAAAAGTGTAACTGATCATTATCCCTCTGAAGTGCAAAACACATTATTTTTAAATTTATAATTTGTATGATTTTGCTACAGTTGAAAATTTAATGTATTAAGGAGTAATTTATAATCATCTGCAGCAAAAAAATAATTAAAAAAACTAATAAAATTTTAAGTTAAAAATTTAAATTTTAATCTCATGTCAAAACAATTTACACTTTAGCTATTTTCTTATCCCTCATAATAACTGATGGTTAATATTAATATTGACTGATTGTAAACACTAATTTTAATTATATAATTATTTAGAAAATGGACTGATGTTCAGGGTTTATTTTAGAGTAGTTTTTAATGATAGCTGTTGGAGAGAAAGAAAGAAGGTTCAACAACAAAATCCATACGCCAAAGTACTTGAAAGGAACTACAGTAGACGCCGCTTAATGTGATCACAGTTAATGTTATCATTCGTTTAATGTTATCGAAATCGCTTGGTCCCGTCCACTTATATCAAAATACATTGAAAAATCGTTTATTGTAATCAAATGTTCGTTTATTGTTATCAGTTTATATGTTAATTTCCCGAAAAATAACAAATTACCTTTTTCGGTTATCATTTCATACAAAGGGTTAACAGTGGAAGCACAGTTTTCTTCATCTTCAATACCAAAGTGTGAATTGAGTAGATCTGGACTATGTCGACCAAGGGAGTTGCCCAGAGGTTTTTCTTCGGAGCTTAAACTGTTTGATATGGATGTGGTCACTTTTCTCTTGCTACCGGGAGAACTTGTGAGGGCACCCCTGCTGCCAGAACCCAGGCCAGTATCGTCCACTAGGGATCAACATGATACATTAAACTTTTGTTTAATGGTCTTAAAAGTATAATTTATTTTTTAATTAACCAAAAAGAAATAGAGGTTGGATTACTTTAGTTGGGTGGGTGAATGTGTGCTTTGAGTAGGAACATTTTATAAATGGATTTGTTAACTTAAACAAATCGGTATATTGTCTGAAATGTTAGTAGCATCCATCAAAATCATTGTAATTATTTATTATTTTTTTTAAGTTGCGAAATCTATTTTTGAGAATCTAGTAACTCATATTATTTACAGATTAATGGTTAGTTTCAATATAAATAAAATGATACAAATATATGGATCTGTTAAAACTATAAGTAGTCAAGTATTATTTTTATTGCTTTATTTTTTAAAAAAAAAATCCTCATACATTGAATAATTACATTTTTGTATCAATACATTATTATTTTACCAATTTTTCCTTTGTCTATTAAACTTCAACAACAAAAATTTCAACTTTATCAAACAAAGCCTAAATATCCAAAATTGAACTAAACCATGTAAAAATATATGAACTAAAATTAATTATCAAAATGCAGAATAACTAAGTTTTCTCTTTTCTCTTTAAATAACTATCTAACCCACAATTTAAAAACACATAAAAAATCATTCATTAACTTGAACCTGATAATCCTTAATCAAACCAACTGCATTACAATGAATCAAAACCAATTACAAAAGTGCCATGTAATAAAATATCCCCCAAAGCAACTCTTGAAATCATCCTCAATATCAACAAGTAATAAAAACCATTCATTAAAACTCTAATGAATAATAAACAACCTCACAAAAAAAAAACTAAATTTTGCTAACCCGCTGAGGGATACAGAGCATAAACTCCTCATCTCACTATCAAGTTTTCCAGCAAAACACATAATTTAAAAATACATCAATTTTATAGGTTTTATTAAATTTTAAAGCACGAAAGAGCCCCTTTATAATATATACTACAGACATACAACTTTTTGAAATATTAAATAAATTTTCAGTTAAATTTTTAATTAAAATCTCATGCAGTAAAAACAAGATAACGATTCAGTTGATCCCCTTATCCCTCAGAGGGGGGTTAACCAAATCAACTAAATTACAATAAAACTAAATCAATTTCTATTTAATAAAGAAATTTCCAGTCTCTAGTCTGGATTTCAGTGTCTTAAAATATTAAATAAATGATCAGTTCATTTTTGATTAAAATCGCATGCAGTAAAAACAAGATTATAATTGATTCAGTTAACTCATTTATCCCTCAGAGGGGGGGGGGGGTAACCAAATCAACTAAATTACAATAAATCTGAACCAATTTCCATTTAATAAAGAGATTTCCAGTCTCTAGTCTGGATTTATATGTTATCAGTGTTTTAAAATATTAAATAAATGTTCACTTACACTTTTATTTAAAATCTTATGCAGTAAAAACAAGATTACGATTCAGCTAATCTCCTTATCCCTCAGAGGGGGGTTAACCAAATCAACTAAATTACAATAAATCTAAACCAATTTCCATTTATTAAAGAAATTTCCAGTCTCTAGTCTGGATATCAGTGTTTCAAAATGTTAAATAAATGATCAATTACATTTTTAATTAAAATCTTATGCAGTAAAAACAAATAACACTTATCCCTCAGAGAGGGGTTAACCAAATCAACTAAATAACAGTAAATCTAAACCAATTTCCATTTATTAAAGAAATTTCCAGTCTCTAGTATGGATATCAGTGTTTCAAAATATTAAATAAATGTTCAATTAAATTTTTAATTAAAATCTTAGGCAGTAAAAACAAGATTACACTTATCCCTCAGAGAGGGGTTAACCAAATCAACTAAATTACAATAAATCTAAATCAATTTCCATTTAATGAAGGAATTGCCAGTCTCTAGTCTGGATTTATATGTTATCTGTGTTTCAAAATATTAAATAAATATCCAGTTACATTTTTATACAATTAGTAAGAACAAGATTACGATTCAGCGAATTCACTTATAGAGGGGGTTAACCAACTCAAAAAATTACAATAAATCTAAACCAATTTCCATTTATTAAAGAAATTTCCAGTCTCCAGTCTGGATATCAGTGTTTCAAAATATTAAATAAATGTTCAGTTACATTTTTAATTAAAATCTTATGCAGTAAAAACAAGATGACACTTATCCCTCAGAGGGGGGTTAACCAATTCAACTAAACAACAATAAATCTAAATCCGTTTAATAAAGAAATTTCCAGTCTCCAGTCTGGATATCAGTGTTTCAAAATATTAAACAAATTTTCAGTTACATTTTTAATTAAAATCTTATGCAGTAAAAACAAGATTACACTTATCCCTCAGAGGGGGGTTAACCAAATCAACTAAATTACAATTAAATCTAAACCAATTTCCATTTATTAAAGAAATTTCCAGTCTCTAGTCTGGATATCAGTGTTTTAAAATATTAAATAACTGTTCAGTTACATTTTCAATTAAAATCTTATGCAGTAAAAAGATTGTGATTCAATTAACCCCCCTCAGAGGAGGGGGGGGGTAACTAAATCAACTAAATTACAATAAATCTTAACCGATTTCCATTTATTAAAGAAATTTCAAGTCTCTACATATAAATCCAGACTAATCAGTGTTCTAAAATATTAAATAAATGTTCGGTTACAGTTTTAATTAAAACCTTAAGCTGTCACAACAAGATTAGGATTCAGTTATCCCTCAGAGGGACCAAAATTAACTAAAATCAACTAAATTACAATAAATCTAAATCCATTTAATAAAGAAATTTCCAGTCTCACCCAAAGCCACTCTCTCCACATACACTGCCCCAGAGCCTTCCCCACTCTTCTTCCTCCTGCAAGACTTAGGCAGGCTTCCAAAAGGAGGACCTGCCAAGAGTCACATTTAGACTTGAGTTACTTTCACAGGTACGAATATATATACCATTGCATTTCACGTGCCTACACAGGATGCAAATGCGTTGCTGAAGAGAGCATGGATTGGGGACATTTGGGATGGTGGTTGGAGTCTGGTTTTTGAAGTGGTAAGGATTTGGATTTTTTTTTTTCTTTTTTAAGAAGGTACTAGGGGTGGGTTTGTATGTTACCAGTGTTTTAACTGTGATAAATGTTAATAACATGTGGTCTACTAAGAAAAATTCCAAATGTATCAATTATTTATAACAAAATTATTAAATCCATTTAAATTTTCAAGCATTTTTTTTTTTCAATTTTTTTATTGTTTGCCTAGTTAAAGCTCCTCTGAAAAATCTCCAGCCCTCTAAAAATTGAATATAATTAAGACAATTGAAGTAATTTTTTAGTAATTAATTTTTATTTAACTTTGCTAAAAAAAAATTCCAGTAACAGCTTATTGTTGTTTTATTTAAGGGCAAAAAAAAATTTATACAATGTAAAAATTGATTTATGTGATTGTGGTACTCTATAGAGGCTAAAATAAATTGTTTATAGTTCACTTGGAATTGATTAAAATTTAACTAACATAAAACCTTTTGCCAACATAATTTCTATATCACATTTGAATGTTTTCTTTAATATTTAAGTCTTTATTAAGATTTATATATAGACTTTATATTAAGATTTATATTCATTTTAAATTACTGTTTTAAAATACAGCTAGAAAAATAAAAACTGTTTGGTTATTTTGTAAAATAACCTAAAGAAAACTAAGAGCAAAATATCAAAATGTGTGAAATTAAAAACAGTTTTTTTTTATATATTTTCAATGTCTACCAAATTATATTTTTAATACCCTCTCATAAAAGAGTTTGATAACGTTATACATTCATTACAATATGAATGAATTTCATTTGATGTAAATTTAACGTCACTGAGTGGGGGAGAGAGCAATTAATAAAGAAAATTTTTCTTTCGTTTTTCTCTTTTAAAAATTTAAAAACATGCATTATTTGTATACCTTACCAAAAGACTTGCCACCCAGAAAGTCGTCTGCTTTCATGAGTCCGATTATTGGAACTAAGGATGCATGATTAAGCTTTGCTTCAAACAACTGATGGTCATTGTACTTCCCTGTACCTGTGCCAACGGGATTGTCCTAAGAATCATAACACCTGGTTATTATTTTTCTTTTAGCATTTATCAAGTTCACAAGATAAAGTATTCTCACTAAATTTTTTTCTAAAAATTTTAAAAAGTAAACTGTAACTGTCTTGAATTGGTTATATGGTATACTCACTGTGTGTTAAAAAAAATTATTTTATCAAACATTTAATTAAAAAATAATTGTTTTTTTATAAAATACAAATTAGTAACTAAAATTTAAAAAAAAATAAATTAAAAAATTATAGATTTTTAAAAAATGAAAAAGTTAAAATAAAATTAACTATAAAATTTATGAAATCAACAATAATTTATTCAACGTTTCATAACTTGAGAGGCAACAGAACTGTAAGAATGAAAATTATCATTTATTTTTTTCCTCCTTGATTGGTGCCGCCCTGTGTGCTTCCATGTGACATTGATTAGACGTCACATGGGCACAAAGCACCAGTCACGAAGAAAAATTAAGAGATTACTTATTTTCATTCTTAAAGCTCTGTTGCCATTTAACTGTTTAACGAAACAGGCCCATATTTCCTATTATATTCAATGGACCTGCATTTTAGATGCATACTTAACCTATAAACGACGACGTTGTGAGCACCATTATCACCTTCATTTCCGAATAAAACCGTTAACATTAAGTTTTTTTAAAATTTTTGTTTCAATGTAACTTAATTTTTTTATATAAATTGTTCAGAATAATGGTGTTCAGTAGTCTTATATTTTATTTACTTAGATAAATTTTGCAGAAAACCTATTTTCTTGTGTCAAATTATCTTGCCAACCATCTTAAGAATTAAAAGTGAACTCACAAACTCAACTCCGACCATCCACTCCGGGCCGACGTCCAGCAATTTGCCCAGCCATCGTACCTCCCCGTACTCCGGTCCGGAGTCGGAAATCCACACTACCCGGTCCCCGAGTTGGAGCGGGGGCGGGGGCGTGCCGTCCGCACACGCAGCGTCCAGGGAAAGCGGGTGCGGCTTGCTGGAGGGAAGGGCGCCCCCGGTGCCTGACGGAAGAGATTGACAGTTAGAAAAACAGTTGGGATATTATAGATTTCAAAAGTTGGAATATATTTTGATTTAGTGTTGGGAAACAGTTGGGATTTTTTGGATTAACAGTTGGAAAATAGTTTGGCTAACAGTTGGAAAATATTTTGGCTAACAGTATGAAAAACAGTTTTGGCTAACAGTATGAAAAACAGTTTTGGCTAACAGTATGAAAAACAGTTTTGGCTAACAGTTGGAAAAACAGTTTTGATAAACGATTGGGAAAACAGTTATAATTAACTGTGGGGAAAAAAATCATGATTTAGTGTTTGGAAAACAGTTGGAAAAAGTTTTGATAAACGATTGGGAGAACAGTTATAATTAACTGTGGGGAAAACAATTATGATTCGGTGTTTGGAAAACAGTTGGGACCTTTTGAGTTATAATTAGTCGTAGTTCTACATTGTAACATTATCACTTTTCTATTACGTGACCGATAGATATGACAATATCAGAAAGACTTCGTCAGGTGGGTTTACAATATTGTCATTGTGTACAAAGAAGGGGGAAATAATAAAATGTGTCTAGAAAGGCAGGGCTGTTTTTTCATGATAGGGGTAGTAAAATTTATATGCCCAGTGTCCCTATCAAATCAGCATTTTTTTGTAAGTTTTAAAATGATGCGAATTTTTTAGAACGATGCAATCACCGTCAAAATAAAGATGCATATCCGTCAACAAAACTTTTTTTAAAAAAATAACACATCCAGTTTCCGTTCTTTTACAACAAAAATAGCGGACTGAAAAGGGAAATATTGCATGCTATATCAACGGAAAAAGGAAGGAATACATATAACATCCCTTGAAATAGAATGCTTTTGAAAGACCCCACTAAATTCAGAGTTTCAGCATAAAGTATAACCATAGGTAACGTAGCGTGTTAACTACGGAAACATCGGTTGATAAAAGATTAATGCACCAGTGAATTTAAACAATACCTATGAAGTAATTGTAAAAAACCGGGCGAATGTATATTGTATAAGGCGTTTCGAAAAAAAAACGGTACCCATACCAATAACGCATTAAAATAATGTAGTAAAAATTAATGTATTTTGTTTACAAATTGTAATATATTGATACCGTTATCGAGGTGTTTCAAAATAGAAAAATACCACTTCGATGAAAACAATATTTTATTTCTCACGTTATATTCACCGTTATTTGATTGTATTAACAGTTGCATATAATAAAACTTTTTACAAAACGATTCACAGACTGAAAACAAAAATAGAGAAAACATTTAAAAGGTGCACATATATAATTTCTTCACAGCACTTTTTTATTTTATAATACAAGAAAATGTTTGAATAATATACTCATGAAATCAAAAATTTCTAGGAGTTCATAATTTGAGAAAATCATAATTTTCTAGGAAATGTGCAGATAAATTAACATAAGAGAGGAAAGTCCAATGTAAATAGCAAATTCCAACTATCAACTTAGGCCCTGACGTTTTTTACTCGTCACGCATCAATCCTTGACAAAAAATCAAAATCTACATCAAAAAAGGTGAATGAATCATCCCCATAAGGTTGCAACTAGTGGCCTGCCAAAGGTGAAGAGGAAACAGCGGCGTGAGGGCAAATAAGGAAATCTACCACAAGATAAAAACATTCCATCGTTCTAAGAATAAAACAATTAAAAAGCAGTTAGGCAATCATCCGGGCAGGTGTCAACAAGCAGATCAGTGGGCGTGACGAGGTATCATTAGTTCGCTTCTCAATCAGAGCACGCAAAGGGTGGGAGCCCGATGGAAATACGGTAGGAAATGGAGTTTTACTACAATGTGTTGATACACATTGTAGTAAAACTCCATTTCCTACCGTATAAGAATGACATTTTTTAATGTTTTATTTTAATATAATAAATATAAATAAAGGGGGAAATATAAATAAATGGAGCATTAGATTTCGGTTTTATAATTTTAAATTAGCTTAGTGATGTATTTATTCACAGACTAGCATTTGATAAATGAAAAAAAAATTAGATAAGTTGAAGTAACGTCGCACTAGAGGTACAAGAGGGCTAATCGCAACGGCAACCGTATTTAAAACCACAGTCAGGTTACGAGCCGACACCTTAGTAAGCACTCAACGCAACTTTCAAAGGAGTCATCGTACTTTTCGTCGGGACTTAGGGGCATATTTCCCTCTACACGGGGTATTATTCGTCGGACATCTGCAGGGGCCGTTTATAGATCGGCAGTAATTTTGGCGATGCCCGGACCCGAAACTGAGACCGAATGCATGCAAGGCGAACGCCTTAACCGCCTGGGCTCCCCTGTAGGAAATGGAATTCTACAATGCGTATGCAAAAGAATGGTGGCTATATTTTTTGACATGCAGAATAACACGGTTATAATGTCTTTTATGGGAACGCGATATTTATGATGTTATTTACAAATAACATAAATAAAAGTTGAATATTAAGTGAAGTATATCATATAAAAAACGTTATGGAAATAAATTTCAAATTTGGATACTTTTTTGCATCATTTGGCAAATAAAATTTAAATGGCGAGAATAAATATTTTTTTCAAAGAAGGGATTTTAGACATTATATTAACAAATAATTTTAGCATTATAACAGAAGAGTTAATTGAAAATTGCCGTTATAAGCCAGATATAAAAATAAGTTCTATGGGGAATTCTAGGGAACCAACATTTTTATCGTTATGAATGAGTTGACTTTAGAAACAAGGTCACTGTAACCGAATTTGATGGAATACATTTAAAAAACAATAATAAACAGAGTATTAGGTTTTGAAATAACCCTAATGATGCAATTAATTACAGGCTGGCATTTGATAAAAAATATTAAATAAGCACAGCAATTAAAAACAAGCAAATCATCTTAATTTGATGGTGGTATTAGATATCAACGACAATAAAAAAAAATTTTAATGGATGTATACAAACATTTAAACTGAAAAGAGTATAAGCTTATATAGATTTGGATACTAAGCTATTACAAAAACCACCTACTCTCTCTTTCTTAAAATGTTCAACCATTTTAATATTTAGAGTTTTAAAATTTCGTTGTTGGAAATGTTAGTAATTAGAAATCCCGTCTATTACATAATTTATTCAAATCATCAAAACTACACGTATCAAAAGTTAGTCAGTTACTATCTTGTGACATTTTGTCGTTCTTTATTATGTGTCATCAATTCTTTGCATTTGAAAACACCTCATTAAATTGTGTTGTTGCTTATTAATTGGTGTCAATGCTTCACATTTGGAAACACTGAACGTAAAAGGTATGTAATTTGTTTCAAGGTTCATAGTACTTTCCTCAAACAACGCCTTCAAACACTTCCTGGATAGATATGGAAAAATGAATCAGATTCTCTTATTCAAGTACAAACACATTTTTTTAAATGATTACTTAAAAACTATATTTAACATTTATGAATTTTGTATTCCATCAGTTTTCACAAAAAAAAAAACTTTCACGAGAAAATCCACCATGAATGTTAATATTATTAAAATGCGTTTATATTATTCACAAAAGCATTAGTTAAACCTTTAATTAATTGCTAAGGTAATATAAATATTTTATACGTTAACAATTAGTATTTGCTACAGTAATTAAAATTAAGTCAACTTCACTGAACATTTCTTTAAATAACAATAATTCTAAGATAACATAATAAAAATTAGTTTCAAATAAATTTCTTCCAATAAGCTACAAGGAACATTGATGAATGAAAATGTTTTCTTAAAATACTTTTAACATACCTTGCACATAACACATCTCAAATTATTCAATTCACCAAAAGAAAAGCTGAGCCCCATAGAAACTTAAAAATCTAAAAAGTTTCTGCATATAAAATAGCCTTTTAACTGACTTCGCGCTTGAAAACAACTGACCATATGTTTGAAATATAAACATTTAAAGTCGTGGAAAAAATGCTGAAATAAATGCATCAATTGCAAGATAATATAAAATATAAAAATATATAATATATTTCTAATAATAATAATAATACTATAATAATATTTTTCTATATATTTTATTCATATAAAACACAAACATTTGATTTTGAAAGAGTTTCAAATTCCGACAAATAAAAAGCAAATGTTAATAAACTTTATGCTATGAATTTGTCTTAAGTCAAACCTATTTATGTAGTTTATGTAGTAATATCATTAAAATACAATGGCGGAAAAATGCAAACTATTTATTTTTAAAAAGTAAATTATTATTTAAAATTAATGAGAAAATTGCTTAAATAAACAAATATTTTTTAACTGTACACACTGTTTTTTCTTACGAAACCCCAATTAAATTTCCCAAGTTTTAGAACAGCTTTATAATTTTACTTAACCCTTCACTGCATGATTTTCTTTGGGATTTTTTTTTTTTTTTTTTTGTAGAAATATAAGACGATTTTCTTTATCGAAACTAATATTTAATAGCTTCGATTGGCCAGATTACTTGGGAAATTATTTTAAATATCATTGTCTATGCTTTGTCGTCCAAATCGCTGATTTATCTAAGAAGTAATAAACTAAAAATGCACCAAAAAAAGCGGAAAAAACTATACATTTCTACTTCAAACATCAAGAGAGAAATACACTAATTTAGAACGATTACAGACAAGCCATTTTATTTTTTTTAAAACAAATCACTCAATACATTTTAAAATATTCTAATTGGAACTAATAAACCCAATCAATCAACAAATTAAAAAACGGATACAAATTTAATTGGTCTATTTTTTAAAGGTTTCCTTAATAGAATATTTTAATGAATTCGTTACTTTATAGCACCGATTGTCATTTCTAAATAGTATGAACAATTGCATGAAAAGTAAACAGATTGCTTTATGGTCTATGACACACACGGCACAGTGAAGGGTTAAGAGAAATATTAAATTTACCAAAGCTAATCAGTAAATTCTCACTAATATTTCAAAAACATTTATATAAAAAAAATACAACTACTCACATTGATGACACCAAAACTTCATCATCCACGACAGCGGCCACAAAAACCTCTCATTCCAACATAACTAGCAGACAACACTCCGGCCTAATTAAATTAACAATTCAGGGGGACGGAAAAACATTTACGGAAATAATAACGAGGGATTACGGATTTCACCAAGTCCTCCCCCCGTCAGTCAACCACCCTCGTTTCACCAACTACTTGACCTTTCACCAACATTGCACCAGACATTGTAGACCAAATCAAATCTAATGAGAAATCATAAGGGGGTTGAAAAGCATAGGCTGGTTGTTTGTCATAAGCCAGGCCGGTCAAGCTTTTTACCGGTGTGCGGCGGGGAAGAAAAAGCAAAGGTCTGTCGACGTGATGTGCCACGATGGAAGTGCGTTGGATCTCGTAGTTGTGGGCTGGTCCACGCAAGCGCGCCCTATTGATTGGTAGTGGCGGTGTGTAGTAATGTTGTGAGAGAATTGCTCTTTTTGAAAGATAGGTTGTAGCATTTTAATTTGAGTTTATAAAATAATTGTCCCTACAGATAAGTACACTCTTAAAACAAAAGAGTGAAATCCACTCCAGTACACTCTTAAAACAAACACTCCCAATTTACCTCAGTCTGAGTGGATTTCACTCCTCCAGACTGGAAAATGCACTTCTCCTTTTGGAGTGGATCCTTTGTGTGTTAAACCTTCCGACAGGATCACTCCAAACGAGTGATTTTAACTCAGTCTGAGAAATATGCATGCCTTTAGGGTGTCGAAAATGCACTTATCGTACTGGAGTGGATTTCACTCTTTTGTTTTAAGAGTGTACACTCTTAAAACAAGAGTGAAATCCACTCCAGTAGGATAAGTGCATTTTCGACACTGGAAAGGAGTGAATATTAACTCAGACTAAGTTAAAATCACTCGTTTGGAGTGATCCTGTCGGAGGTTTAACACACAAAGGATCCACTTCTCTAAGAGAAGTGCATTTTCTAGACTGGAGGAGTGAAATGAACTCAGACTAAGTTAAAATCGCTCGTTCGTTTTAAGAGTGTAGTACACTATTGGTTAGAAAAGCTATTTTTTTGACGTGTCTGTCTCTTAAGTCCAAGTTCGCGGGTTCGAGCCCCGGCTGAGTCGTCGGATTTTCTGGATGGGAAAATCAAGGACACGTATGTCATATGATAATGTGGCATGTAAAAGATCCAGGGAGTACCAATTTGGCTTGGATTCTCTCGGTTAACTAAATCTCGGCATACATGAACATCCACCGAGAGCCCAGATTCATTGTAATCTGAGCGTCGAAATTGGTAGCGAGAATCGCCTAGATAGTGCCACAAAAAACTGCTTTCCATTCTGGGGAATATGCCGAGTCTGCAAAGGCTTGACCGCCAAAAATTGCAGCCCCATTGGAGGTTGGAGGATTTTTTTTTTTTTTTTTTTTTTTTTTTGGTAGCATGTTATGAAAAGGTTACAAATCCGCTTGGAAAGCATCACTGATTATGAATTTAATGAATAGACGGCGTTTTCAGTTCTCATAGCTCCCTTGTCCATTCTCCATAATACTAATTTTGCCACATGAATTTTCATCCCATTAATGTAGTACCATATTCATAAAATAACACACACTTCTCAAGATCAATTTACTTGTGTCTATTGGCACTTCTGGATTAAGAAACATACTTTGTGGACCCTATGTATATTAGGCTTTTATTTAAATATTTGAAAAAAATCCTCGGTGATTGAGTTTTTAAGAATAAATAAGTTCTTGAAGAACGATTAAAAACTGACAGTAAATTTTTGTCAAAAATAAACATAACTATTACTGCCTTAACTATGAACTACCTAAATGTGTAACAGCTTTATAGCTTAATTAAGCCGTAATACAAGCATAATTAGATTTGACGATTAAAATTAGTAAGCAAAGAAAAAAAGGCAAGTTAATATCAATAATAGTTCAACAATAAAACAGCTAAAAAGCTAATGAAAGTATTCACTTCACAACTATCAAGTTAAATTCTGACAAATTAGAAAAATTGCCATTGTATAGTAAGATATAAAAGAGCTTACCAAACAAAGACATTAACAAGCATTAAAAAGATTCGTATTTTGTATGGTAAAAAAAAAAAGACAATCCTGAATTTTAATAAATCTTGCACAAGAGGGGGAGAGAGAACGACCCCCCCCCCCCCCCCCCCCCCGCCAACCGATATACTTCAATAAAGTTTTCAGAGGAACAAACGCGCAATAATTTTTCAAATTTAGTTAATCACATCGTTTAAAGGTGTCAAAGTTTTCACAATCTTTAAAACTAAATAACGAGCAATATTCTTAGTTTCTCTTAAGGTAGGCGAGTACCCAAAATTCGAAAATTTTTACTATTACTTTAACCTTTTCCAAATTTGGCATGGTGATTTCAAATGTAATGAACAATGCTTTTTGGGCAATTTTTTTCATTTAAATATAATTGATTTATTTTAAACGGTGTTTTTCAACTAAAAAAGGGGTTTTTGTGGTTAATTTATAAAAATTTTCTTACTGACTTCTTTTCTTGTAATTTGCATAGAGGGTCATTGCATGCATCAGTTCAAAACGAAGAATTTAACACATAATTAATGTTCATAGGATGAAAATTCAATGTGGTAGACTTGCTAGCGTAAACCTCTTTTCTTAGTAGAAAAACATCGTTTAAAATAAATATATTATATTTAAATAAAAAAAAATGCCTAAATAGTATTATTCATTATATTTGAAATCACTGAGCCAAATTTGGAAAAGATTAAAGTAATAGTAAAAATTTCAGAATTTTGATGAATTTTGGGTCCTCGCCTACCTTAAAAAACAATACAAAATTAACAATATGATCTTTTCATGCACATCCTTAGCTGAGTAGTGCGTAGTATTTGTAGCATAGTAGGATCAGGAAAAGGAATCGAAAAAGGATAAGATTGCGCGGGGGTCGAAAGAATTATGGCCCAGACGACAGGAAAACACGCCTTTTTGGATGCTTCAGTATTTGGCAACATCTTTAAAAAATAATTTATATATTATATGGGATATACGTAAATTTAAGGAAATTTCCTTTCAAGTAAACTTCGCACAGAAAACTTAATTTTTATAGTTAAAATTTAAATTCATAGTTTTTATGTAAAAGAAATGTTTTTGCTTATCTTTGACAAACCTTTTACGAATATAAAATAAACTTAATTTAATATACAATTTACATGTTTTTTGCATTAAATGTTATCAAATTTTCATTTCTGATATCTTAAAGATCAGAAAAGTTTATGTGGAGAAAGAAAGCCATTTAAGACCAGGTTTTTAAAATTCTTATGAAATAGTTATAATACACAACAAAATACAAATATACTTCATACACAATAAAGCTTAATAATAACGAAAAATTGAATTTAAAAACTTAATTATGTAGGCTTGAAAAATTGTAAATTCCCTTCAACCCCACACGATGTTCCTACCCATTTAGCTTACCCCAAAAAAAACTACAAATATAATTTAATAGAACCACAAAATTATTCAACACACAATTTAGTTAAAAGAGAAAAGCAAAACAAGAAAAAAACATTAATTACGGAAGAGTCCACATAGCCAACTTGACATGTTCCTAATAGTAATTACCTCCGGAAAAAGTAATAAACGCGCAGAGGGACACAAAAGCATAATTTAAAATGACCGTGACGCATTTCGTAGCAGTGTCGCTACTAACTAATATATGATGAGATTATTACTTTTCTTTCATAAATAAACACAATAAATGACCTTGGGGGCAACCCGAAGGGTATTTGGAAACGAAAATGTCTCTACTCACGACAATAAAAAATAACAATGCATGTAACAATGATTATAACTGCGCTTACATACGCGTTTGGGACAGGTAGCTATTTCCGGTGGTAGTAAGCACCGAATGTACTTTCAGAATCCTATTTAATTATTTTGATCACATTGTGTTTCAAATGGACATAGTTAAGTTACAAATTATTAAAATAAATACGTATTATTTTTTTTATTTTGGAAGTAACTTATTACCTACACATACTATAAATATCCCACCCTAGTAAATACATTTCAATGACAATATATTTCGTATATTTTATTTAATCAACTGTTACATCCTAGTAAATACATTTGTAAGACAATTTAATTTATCAGTGTATCCAACGTATAATTAAATGAATGAACTGTGGATTGAAATTCTACCAAAAGCAAAAAGACAAATGCAAAATTTGTAAACCTTATTTATTGAACTGCCAAAATTGCTACAGTGCGGAAGTTTGGAAAGTAGATTTCAAAGAAAGTTGCAACCAACAAACAATGTAAACCTTCAAAATCTATAGGCAGCAAAACCGGTTGGTAAGCGATGCGATTAAAATGCAAATAAGGAAAAAACGAAACCAGCGAATGAATAGAAAGATATTCACTTTTTCATCTTAGTTAAAATTGAAGTGTTTCTTTCACATACGTATAAATTAAATATTGTCACAAGAATAAAATACCTCACAAACCATAAATTAATGATAGTCGTACACTAATAAAGATTAACTAACAATTAATGAGTATTATTACAGAATAATTAAAATGAATCCTCATTTTAATTATCCTTATTAATCATCATGAATTGATAATACTTTTTCCCCAAAATTTATGTAATAACAATTACAAGAAAAGTGCTAAAATCATTACAAAAGAAATTTCAGCATATGCATTTTACAAGGAGCAATTATGCATTTAAAAAATCAAATTCAAAAATAATTCGATTTTTAGATAAATTGTGTTGTTCAAAACATTCAACAGCAACTCATAAGCTTTTTTTTATAACAATGTGTAGGAGGCGGAGGAAGAAATTTAAAAAAGAAAAGTTCTATCCAAAAAAAAAAAAAATTCGTTCAAAACACTAACGATCGATCAAAAACACTAACAACCAATTAAATTACTCCGTGTTTGAACGATAACTGTATACATAACATATAATAATTTTTTTTATAGATGGGAAGGTTCGGTTATCAAATATTTTGTAAAACAAATAGAATGCATAAAATAACAACCAGTGCAATCAGTTAAAACAAATTTGCAAACGATAAATTACTTTTAGAACTACGGAAGTTCATATTATAGAATACCACAAAGTGCGGAAATATAAATTTATTATTGTGCATTTATATAAAATGTGAAAATATTTTTAAAACTTTTTTTTTTCAACAATAATAATTATCATTCAAAATTAGTATTAAAAATCCATTTACCATTCTGCAACTTAGAATACTTCCCCGATACCTTGATTCGCCTACGGAGCTCTTTACCAGAAGCCAGCAATCCATTCAAGTTCTCAAATTTCGTTTTCCCGCTTTTCATAATGCCATGGAACAAACGCCGAGCAATAAGAATAATCCAAAGGAGCTTGTCATTTCCAGGACTGTCATCGGAGGCACGCAATTCGAAACTGACACCAGGTTTGCGTAACGAATGGCTGACTTCTAAACGCCAATTTTTATGGGCTTTTTATTTTGCAAGGTCGGGCTTGTATTATTCTCCTGTTATAATAAGAGTTATGCGGACAAATGCAGGCATAAACTTGGCATGTTATGTTGGTAATGTAATAAAAACTTCGGTGAAGGGGACAATTGGCTTGGTGACTTACTATGAAGCATGTGACTCACTGAGATGTAGTTATTGAAATCGTAGTTTGAAAACTTAATGATGGGTCAAAGGAACGATGAAGCAAATAATTTATTATTTTGATTATTAAAGACTTGGACATGCGTCATTTTTTTTCTGCGTGTGGGATTGATTTAATTGCGTAATTAATCTGGTGCATCATACATCACGAAACTAAAATAGTTTAAATGCTTTTAAAATTGCCTTAACTAATTATAACAGCTATGCAATTAAAATAAATGTAAGTAAAAGCATTTTCAAGTAATGAATTTGAATACCGAAAGTATGCAATCAAACGTGCTCTACATATTTTAAGTTGATTGCAAAGGTTTGATAATGGCGCGTGACATTACACGCAAAGTCATTACACGCAAGAACGGCAGAAATTAATTTATTAATATTAAGAGTTAATTGCCAAACCCTAAGTTGCGACAGAATCAAAAATTTATACGCATAATCTTTCTGACCAAGCACACAAGCCTGAAAATATGTCAACCAACCAACTACGTATAATCAAGTCAAAAGACATTGTAGTTGACAGCTAAAGCGTAGGATATAGTGCATTGTGCTAATTGCTAAAGCTAAGAAAAAAAAAGAAAGAGAAAAAAAGAGAGAAAAAAGAAAAGATTTAAGAAAAAAAATTTAAAAGCTAACAGGGAACTCGTGTAAGAAATATGAAGTCTGTAAATTTCTTTTCCTTTTTCAGCATTTCCTTTAAAACCAAAAAGTTATGTGGCAGCTAGAATTGGAGCATGCGACATTCACGAAACCTTATTATGAAGTCCGACAGGTGACGTTTACGTAATTAATTTTTTAAGTTCGAACTGTAGAGTGGTTTCAGATAGACAAACGGATGAACAATAAACCACTTTTTCGTAATCAACACCCTCTAAATCGTGTAGAAACACAAAATCGCCATTTCGGATTTTCGAACCCATCCCAATACTTTCATTACCTTATATTTCATATCATGAAATTGAAACGTAAAAACAATAATTTAATAATTCTATATGCATTTCTTAATTTCACTACCTAACACATCCATAAATCGATTGGTTAAAGGCAAACAAAAACAAGAAATCTAATGTCGCTACTGTCTTGTCGAAATAAAAGGAAAAAACAGCGATATCAGTCAACCCTAACTTCATCGTGGGGCTTCCCCTCTATGAGTCAGCATGCAAGACAAAAATACATTTACAGGGTAGCTGTGTTAGGGGGCGAAAACAAGATAACCCGCTGACACAATATAAAAGCATTTCAAAATTATTTATTACTTTGCATGTGAACAAGGTTTGTTGTTAGTTGGTTATACTTAGAACTAAATCTGCACATGGTATGTTAGCAACATTGCTCATTATTGTAATCGTGGCCAAAAGGAGAGGCCGACAAATGAGTATAACTATGTAGGTAGTAAATCCATGCGCTGCTTCCAGAAGTAACTATACAATATTAATTAGTAATTTGATGAAAAATTTGAAGTTGGCATGACTCATGACATGACTAAGAATCGACAGGACACGAATACGTGGTATTCATGACGATAATGCAAGATTTAATAAAACAATTTAAGCTAGCATTGTATTTTATTTTCAATGAAAATTTTTGACGCAATACAGTTAAGAATTTGTTATAAGTAGGGGAGAGTGGGGGCTAATGGGACAAAATTTTTTGAACCTCGGTATTTCAGCAAAAAATACAAGAATTTTAATTAATTTTTTTATAAGCTCATAAACTGAAAAGTAATTTACTTAAAGTCATTCGACAGATGTTAAAACATTACCATATTTTAGTTTCTAAGCATTTTAAACAAACATGTAATTGTCCCATTAGCCCCCTTATGAGGGGTCTAACGGGACAGGTTGCTTGTCTAATGGGACATAGCAAAAATTTAAATTTCAAAAAAGTGTAAAGTCATTAAAAAATGACCTGAAAATAAAAAATTTAAAGCAAACACAATTGACATAATGCATACATAACAGAATTTTATTTTTTAAACAACTTTTTCCCATTGAAAGGTGAAAGGTTAAAACTCGTAATAGAAGCTGTTGCCATAATTTTTATTGAATCACTGGAAAGGTTAGTTTTGTCCTAAATCCTCTAATATTTATCCCAAACTTGTCCCTTTTTTCCGTGGCACCCCACTCAGCCGAATGCCACTCAGCCGAAACCGCAAAAAGTAGCCAATTTGGTGAGAGGGTGGGGAATGCTTGGCGAAGAGATCCCCCTCTGCTGATAAGAGTTTGGTTGCTTTTCTTTTACAAAAGCGTTGGCGATAAAAAAAAATCGACCGAAAGCTGCGTTTGAAGCCAAGTGGGAGCCGAATGTTAGCAATTTGTGAGCGCTCCCTGATCATTGTGTAATGCAGAATACCATGCTATCCCCGTAAAGATCAGGGGTCATAAAAAGAGGTCCCTCGTTCTAAGAACTGAAACCGATTAGGTTTCAGGCGACAAATAAACTGGACAACAGAATTTAAAGGATGGTGTTGGAGTGTTTGAACTTGTTGTCAATGCTTTTAACTATCTCGGTAAAAGAAAAAATACAAATTATGTAATTTTTAAATGGAACTATATTAAAAAGAGGGTCACTATTAAAATTTTATTAATTAATTAGTATTCTCTAACATTTAGTAAACAACTGTATGCAAGTAGAGAAATCGTTAATTATTTTTTTCACGATTGATATATGTGTGTTGCTTTAAGATTTAAGGGTATGTTTTGAATATCGTCGCACTAGAGCTATAAGAGTGGCAACGATCGTAATTGCAGCTTTATCAATTATAGTCCTCATCACTGTTTCGCGTTTAAAAATTAAGGAGTTAGTAGTTAAAATCCCTGCGCAGCTTTAGGGCGATGTGAATTCAATAAAAGTTTGTAAATAGTTAAACATCAAATTACTAAAAAATATATACAGCTTTCGAAGTTGTTTTACGTGACGAACGATAATTTTGTTTGGGGTGAACTAAAGCTACTAGAAGACTATTAGCAACGAGCATTATATTTTGGAATCAGGGTCAAGTGACGAGGCCTAAACTGGAACTGGCACTTACACTCTTAAGGCGGGATAGTACCGATTAAGGCAACTCAACTTGGCCGAAGGCGACATCTGGTGAAGATATTGGAACTGTTAAAGAGGGAGGGTCAGAGAACTCGGAGACCAGCAAATCACAATGCTCAATTAATTGATTGACGTATTTATCTTGATTATCTCTGATTTCAGCCCTTCTATAAGTAGCCGATTGGTCACTTGGAAACTATTTTTTCTAAGCCCCTCCCTCGTCAACCAATCTTACACACCCAATGAGAAATCCCCGCCTTCGCCCAGGGTGTAATTTCTCTCTCTGTATCAGTTCAAATTCTGTCTATGTCTGTCTTACTTGACGAAGGTTTATAAGCGGATCTCTCATCAAGCACACAAGCCGGAAATACATGTACCAACCAACCATCTTCCCTCCGAGAAAACGGGATGACATACTTAGTTTGCAGGTTAATTGAATTACGTCGCTCTAAATCTACACTTGAGCTATAAGCAACCTTAAGGGGTCACAGGAGTCTTAAAAATGTGCAAAGAAGATACTACAAAGCATAGTTTGATCTTTCATGTCATTTTTTAGCTACTCAATAAATGAGTATAATTTTTTATATGTAATTCTACAGGATTTATTTATTATAAAACAAGTTTTAAAATTTATGAAACTTTAGCCAAAACTAAAATAAATGATATTAAACATGAAGCGATTTGAACACATTGGGATTAGGCTTGCGCGGCAAATTGTGAGGTCAAAATTTAAAAAAATGACCAAGAAAATGACTTTATATTGAACAAATATGTACAAACAAAGACTTATACCTAAATTCTCAGCTCAATTTTAATTAGAAATTATTTTAAGAACTTTTTTCTAAAAAAATTAATAAAAATTTTAAAATTTTGATTTTAAATTTTTTTACAAATAATTTCTAATTAAAATTGAGCTGAGAATTTAGGTATAAGTCTTTGTTTGTACATATTTGTTCAATATAAAGTCATTGTCTTGGTCATTTTTTCAATTTTGACCTCACAATTTGCCGCGCAAGCCTAATCACAATGTGTTCAAATAGCTTCATGTTTAATATCATTTATTTTAGTTTTGGCTATAGTTTCATAAATTTTGGAACTTGTTTTATAATAAATAAATCTTGTAGAATTACATATAAAAAATTATACTTATACATTTAGTAGTTAAAAAAAGATTTTTGCTTCCTCGTAATATTTGATAGGAATAACATTATCGAATCCATAGTTGTTCGGGCGCTTTGGGGCGCTTCAGTAAGAAAAGGGATATTGTATAAGACTATCTGCCATTGAACCACAATGGATTTAACGATCACAAACCGTCTCTAGACGGTACATATTCGATTGATTTTTTGATTCATTGGAGGTTAGGTTAGGTTTTAATAATCTTCGCACCAGAGCTACACGAGCGACGGGCATCATATTTTAGAACCACAGTCAATTGACTAGTCGACATCTAAGTAGGCACCCAACGCAACCGGTAAGGGCAACATCGTACGCAGCGTAAGGACTTTAGGGGATATTTAACGTGCATGAGTAGGCACCCAACACACAACCGTTAAAGGCAACATCGTACGCAGCATTGGTACTTTAAAGGATATTTAATGTGCACTCTCTTACACAAAGTATTATTCGTAGGATATTTTTTAGCTGCACGGGCCGGATCCGAACTAAAATACCACAAATTCACTCTGAATTGAAGGAGCTCTCTGAATTGAGGAGCTTTGTCAATTGAAATTGTATTGTGGTGTTTGGAATTGAAAGATACTTCAATGCATTCATGTTTTTTTTTTTTTTAAACAAGTTGGTTTGTTACAGAATCTGTCACTTACACTGCTTCCACACAACATTTTGCGCCAGGAAACACGCTAACAACGCCTCAGAAATAAATTCGCCAAACAGGGCCGTTAGCTAGTTCGAATTCAAGCTTTTATTAGCTAAAATTAATAATTATCTTTAATCTTATTTTTCAGATTTGATAATTAATCTTTATAGTTTGCTATTTTTTTTTAAGTTTGAAGAATAATGATGGATTTTTTTAAATAAATAACTTTTTGCAACTACAAGTTTACATTTCGAAAAATAAATAAGTAAAATTGTTGCTTTAAAATTAAAAATGAAACTGTGCATATTTTTTTATGCAAATTTAATATTTTTTATGCATCTTTCTTCATTCATATATAATGAGCCTTAAAATAGATATTTATGCAACTAGTGCCAAAAGTAATGCTTTTTAAAACTAGTGGAATTTATTTCACGAGCGAGGTACAGCTGTGGAAATAAAAAAGTACCCACTTGAGGTTATTTCATCCGTTAGTCACCCTATAGAATCGGACCTTTTTGAGATTGTGTACAATTAACATTCTGAGTTAATTGCACGATACAAAATTTGCATAAGGGGCCGTCTTCATATAAAAAATATTACGATCTTTGAAATTTCCAATAGCAACACAAAATTTTAATAACTTAGAAATGTTTAGCACTCTTGAAAACCCTTAAATCTAAGTTTTCGTTACATTTGGATGAATATTTGACGAGTTATTCAATCGAATCACTTGTGGACTTTTTGGTGACCATCTCTAAAATGACAAGCAAGCATGCATGCAAAGCCGTCTTTATTTATCAATTACACACGTAATCTTATACACAGTCCCCCAAAGGGCAATTAAAAAGTATTTTGTGATTTACTCAGAAAATTATAAATAAAATTTTTTAAAAATTAGGATTTCGCTTAAACTTCTTGTCTTAAATTTATTTCTTTAAAAATATTAAGGGGTTTCTATTCATATTTTTTAAAAAAATTAATATAATAATTATTTAAAAATATAAAAATTGTTTTAAATACCCCAATATTGAATGCATTTTGCTTGGGTTATTATAATTTCTTTTCAGTAAAAAATTCGTTTCATTATCTTAAATATTTATAGATCGGGATAGTTTTTTATGTGCAACTCATTTATCATTATGGGACCTAAACTTTGCACGTCTATAACTCCTCTAATAATGCTTAAAAACTAACAAAATTTGGCATTTCGTGTGAACATAGGTCAGAGATTTGAAATATGGATTCAAAAAGGGGTGTTGCTATTGGAAATTTTAAAGTTAGTAACATTTTTAATATGAAGATGGCCCATTATGCAAATTTTGTGTCATGCAAATTAACTCAGAATGTTAATTGTTCACAATGTCAAAAAGGTCCGATTCTATAGGATGACTAACGGCCAAAACAATCACTAGTGGGTACTTTTTAAGACTCCTATGAAGGCACTTACTTATCAAGGAGGGAAAGAATGGAACCATAAAAAAAAACTCTTCACTTCACCAGGATTTTAATTACGAGGAGTAATTGGATGTGTTGGCCGTAATTTCCCATAATTGGCTATGCCTCGTAATTTAGAACCTTGGACAAGAGACGAGTTTCTTTTATATGATTCCATTCTTCTTGGAAAAAAACTCGTCTCTTGACCAGGATTCTAAATTACGAATCGTAATTAGCTGTGTTGGCCGCAGTTGGCCATAATTGATGACGCTTCGTAATTTGGAACCCTGGTCAAGAGACGAGCTTGTTTTTTATGCTTATTTTTTATGATTATTTTTTAGGATTCAATCTTTTTTATGAGTCCATTCTTTTCCCCCCTTCTTGATTAGTAAGTGTGTTAATTTTTGATGCATTGTGATTATTCATTCCAGCTACAGACCACTCCGAATAGCGAGCGTTATTTTATAACCACCCTGTATTTAATCAAAGATGCACTCGGCTGATTAGCATAGTCGTTTACGGCGTTTGCCTTGCATGTGAAAGGTCCCAGGTTCGGTTCGGGCATGTCCAGAACAACCACCGACCAAACCAGACCAGAGACGTGAACGCACGCTAAATATTCCACAAAGTACCAACTCTGCGTACGATGTCTCCTTGAACGGTTGCGTTGGGTGCATACTCTGATGTCGACTCGTCACTTGACCGGGGCTACGACGCCCGTCGCCAATAGCCCTCGTGTAGCTCTAGTGCGAAGATAATTTAAAATAACTTTACTAAACTAAATTAGAACACAACAGATGAAAATACTTCGCTTTGAGAGTGAAAACGAAACATCTATTGAAATAGCGGAAAATGAAAAACTGAAAAAAAAAAAAAAAATCCCTAATATAAAACAAGCCAATACTACTGCCTAATGCCCAAACAGAGTTAAAAATGTCGTAAAAAACCTTTTTGAAAGAAATTCAAAATTAAAACAAAAACTTCAAGAAATATTGTTTTTAAGGATTTAAACTTGAATTAATATTTCAACAAAAATTAGTCCAAAATTTGTGCAATTGATCACACTTTGTAATGCTTTTTATAAGATCCACGTTCCCAAAACATTTATCAAGATCTTTTAAATAAATCATAGACATGGAAACAATTTAAAATGAACATTTTACTAATTAAGATTTCGAATCTAATAGAATGAATCTATGCTGCTTAATTTTTTTTAATACTTTTAAACTGGAAGCGATAGTAAAAAATCTCTTTGCATTTTCGAAATCAGCCTCCAAAAACACACAGGCACACTCAATTGAAACTTTAGCTTACAGACAAGAAGTTAAAACTCGCTGACTCTTAAAATTGAACTACACGTACCTTATCTTATCGGAGTTTTAGCTCATTTAAATGCAAGGGGAGGAGCTTATGTTACCAGGGGGAGGAGCTTATGTTCTACTCCTAGGGGGCGCCACTTCCCGGATAAGGGAATTTCATAATTTCTTTGCCACTTTTCGACCCGAAAAATGCAAATAATTTCACACTTTTTTTTTTCATTGCGAAGGAAATTTAAAGTTCTACGTCTCTATCTTCTCAGTTTTTCAAATTTCGACCTTGTTCATATTGTAAAAATGTTTATTAATAATCAAAAAATTATTTTAACCAATTTCAAAAAAATGAAAAGATAGAGACCTGCAAATCATCTGCATGTATCATATAAAAAAAACCGTTTGAAAAAATATTCAATACAGCCGGAGAAATGTGGCAAAGTTTTTATTTTTTTCCCATAGGATTAACACAGAGAGAAGCCTTCGCTTCAGAGGTCGATTCTCGGTACTATTCCCCCTTAAAACAAACGAGTGAAATCCACTCTAGTAGGAGAAGTGCATTTTCTACAGTGGCAAGGAGTGAATATTAACTCGGACTGAATTAAAATCACTCGTTTGGAGTGATCATGCCGGAGGTTTAACGCACAAAGGATCCACTCCTGTAGGAGAAGTGCATTTTCAACACCGCAGGAGCGAGAATTAACTTAGACCGATTTAAAATCGCTCGTTTGTTTCAAGAGTAACCTTATCGCGACTTCTTACGCGGTGTCATCACTTGGAACTACAACAGATTTAATTTGAATTTAATGAATTTTTTTTTGCAAAAAATGACCCGTTTATATTATTTCTAAGGCGCGAAAACTTCATAAAGAAAACGAACACATTTACTCGACCTTAAATTCATTCTAATTAACAAGCAGGTAATATCAAAAGGAGTTGCTTTTTAGAGGAAGGGGGTGTTAGGACCTTTAAAATCGCAAAAAAATGTACATATGTATTTTGAAAATACTGATATTGAACCAGAACCCAATATTATAACATTGTTTGTTTAATACATTCCGGTAAAAAAATATTTACTCAATAAATGTGATTCAGTTGAAAAATAATATAACATCAGCAAGTCACAAAAAAAGAAAATATTAGAAAAGTAGTTATATGTTAGTACTAGACAATATTATGATCTTCAATTGAATAGACTAGTCGGATTAATAATCTAAATAAATTTAAGTACAACTCAGACTCGTAATACTCGTCAATATTAATTTATAAACTACCTGCTGATTTTGCAACAATAACTGGTGCGTGCTTAAATATTTTTTTAGTTCCGAATGTTTCTTTTCAGTGATTAAGTCCTGCACAAAATTATCACTGATTGAAAACGTAAGTTAGAGGGGAGGCGCATATTTATCAAATGCGAATCGAATGTTATGACTTTCTTGGTGGGGGGCAAGATCGCCAAGCACTGCGACTTTTACGTCTATTGTACTAAGCCCCAGAAATGACACTAGCACATGAGACACACAAAGAAAGAGACGACACAAACTATCGAATGCTAATTTTAGAAAAGAAAATTACAAAGTTTTAGAAATTGGGAAGAGATTGGATTTTTGAAAAAATTACGGTGCATTGCCGTCCAATGACAGGATTTTTGCCTGATTTCTTTTAATCGAAATAATTAAGAGTAATAAGTTCTAATCAAAACAAGTAACCTACTTTCCTGTTACTTAAATACACACTGAAATTTTTATCGGAAAACAAGTAGGTTTGTAACAGAAAATCTTATCAACAACCGCTTCTACCAAAAACTACAATTCAGCTACAATTGAAGCTTCTTAATGCCAAAATCAACCATTTTCATAAATTTTTTTCTCACAAATTGAATTAATATTACTTATATTCTGCTTAATTTATTTGTAGAGAAGAAAAATTCAATATATGCATATTGATAATGAAGCACATGAAACTGCTCCTAACACAACAACATTTTTAAAAAATGTAAATTAAAATTTCCAGAATTGTATGCAATATATATTATTCCTTGCTGCTTTCTTAAAAAACATATAATAAACAATTAAAGATTAACATTGTGTCACATATATTAATGGTTTTATTCCAAATGGGGTTGTTTCACGGAGAATCTGGCAATAGCTCAGCTGTCTTGTTTTCCTTACTTTTGAATGGTTGATTGATTGGTAGAGATAATCAGGTTTGTGTGTTGACCAAGCAAACTAACCTGAATATAGGTCTACCAACAAACCAACTCAACTAAAACAAAAATAATTCAAGAGAAATAAAAACAAGACCGCGGAGCTATTGCCAGATTCTCCGTGAAACATCAACATTGATTTTTGACAAAAGTAAATTTGGCTTTAAAAAATTTCTCATGCCATTGTTGATGTGGCAACTGTCAGCGGCGCGTTTACCAATAGGCGTTAGAGGCGGCCGCCTGTGGCCCCAAGATTGTGAGGGCCCCCAAATTTCAAAATTTCTTAATACTACGAAAATAAAATGTTCCTAATAATCCTAATTCTTTCAAATATTTATGTTCTGTTTGTCGAATTGTTGGCCCCCGATTTGTTTGTAAACCAAAAAAAAAAAACTTTTATTGTAATAAAAATTACAAAATCTGTTTTTGACGGGATATTTTAGACAATAGATATCCATTTTTGTAAATCGACATTTCCAAGATGGAAACGCTGTTGCATAAGTATCTAACAATTCCGATTGACAATGCAACTGTTCGACGAGGCGATAAACGAATTTGCAGAAAGAAAATGCAGAAAGAAAAAGTTGTAAATGAAAAATTAGTATGTAAATGTGAGGGCATTAAAAGTATGTAAAAGTGAAATTCTTGTCTCTTGTAATATTTAGTCGACCATTTCTTTTTTTTCAGCCCCGATTGCGTCACTAGCATTTCATGCTCCAAAAAGGGGGAGAATCCCAATTTACAAACTGGTTCATCCTTCATCATGCTTTATTATTTGTACAAGTATTAATATTTTTTAAATTCTAATTTCTGTTTGGTTTTGGGAGGCAAATTCTGAAGCCGCCTATGGCCCCAACATCCATAAACGCGTCACTGGCAACTGTGATGTAAATGACTGGTAATTAATGTCTTTTCGGACGTGCAGACAGACGTCCTTTCTTTCGAATAAAAAAAAAGTCTTTCGAAGTAATTAAAAAAAGTAGGGTATAATTGCTCCTAAGCACTGATAACAAAAAAACGTCAATTGAAAATTACATTTTAATTTTACCTATTTCAAATCCCCGACAAAAAAAATGTAATTTTTTTTTCTCGGATGAACCTCAAAAATAATACGAAGAGGGTAATGGGATGGGGACATTTTTTACTAACCTCTGTATTTCGGCAAAAATACAAGAATTTTAATAACTTTTTTTTGTTACAATTTCATAAACTGAACATTCGTTTACTTAAAAAGTCATTCGACAGATTTTGAAACATTACCATATTTTGGTTGATGAGAATTTTAAACAATGTATGTAAATGTATGTATGTAAATGTCCCATTAGAATCCACAGGGTGCAGGACTATTGGGACATATCAAAATTTTTAAAAGTAATCAGAAAACGACCTGAAAATAAAATTTTAAGCAAACACCTCTTACATAATGTATACATAATAAAAATTCATTTTACACAATTTTTTCCCATTGAAAGATGAAATATCAAAGCTAAAACTCAGAATTACAAAAGATCATCCCATATTTTTTTTATGACTGGAAAGAATACTTTTTAATTAAATCTTTTGAAATTTATCCCAAACTTGTCCTCTCTCTCAGGGTACTTGAATTTTATAAGGTTTCAAAAGTTTTTTTCTTTATCTTCAAATAGCTCATCCGGAGTTCATCGCTTTCTATTTCAGAAATCAAATCAACGTAATAAAGAATAGTTTGCTTTATAGCAAATTTTACCAACAACAAATCATTAATCTTTACCAAGCTCTGTTAAAGATGTAATTAATGAAATTGCAGACGTAAAAAATTTGTCATGAATAAAGCTACTTGTACTTTCTATTATTATATATCGAAAAAAGTTTAAAATTACAGTTTTAAAAAGTTTTTGGCAAATTGACTGAATAAGATATTAGAGATTTATACTTGCTCCTTGACCCATTAGCCCCCACTCTCCCCTACTATTTGAAGAAGTCACAGTATTTTTTTTTTCCAGAATCTAACAACTTTCTAAAGCGAGTAACTATATTGGGTACATTTCAATTATTTGAAACAATTCATTATTAATTGTCTAAATGAGAGAGCTGGGGAGCCCAGTCTGTTAAGGCGTTCGCCTTGCATGCGGAAGGTCCCAGGTTCGAGTCTGGGCATAGCCAAAATAACTGCCGATCTATACACGACCCTCCAGCCGTCAGAAATGTCCGATGAATAATACTTCGTGTAGAGGAAGAGTGCACGTTTAATAGTCTCCAAAGTCATAAATAACGCTGCGTACGATGTCGTCCTAAGCAGTTTCTTTGGGTGCGTACTCAGGTATCGTCTCGTTACTTGACTGTGGTTCTAAATTATAATGCCCGTTGCCAATAACCCTCATGTAGCTCTAGCTTAGTGCGACGATAATTCAAACTAAACTAGAGCTACACAAGGGCTACTGGCGACGGGTGTCGTATTTTAGAACCACAGTTAAGTGACGAGCCGACACCTGTGTAGACACCCAACGCAACCGTCCGACATCCTACGCAACGTTGAGACTTCGAAGGATATTTAACTTGCACTCCCTCTCACGGGGTATTATTCGTCGGAATCGTGTAGCTCTAGTGTGACGTTATTCAAACAAGCCTAACCTAGTATTAAAAGGCCTTTTTTTTTTGTTAAAACTTTCGTTTTTTAAACTGTTAATTTCGAAAAATTTAGTATATCATCATGAGACCCCATTACTTGATCACATCCTTATTGTTACGAGAAAAAAAATTCATTATCCTATATCTAAATTAATCACGTAAAAAGTAAAACTAAAATAATCATTTAATTTATAGATGCTCTCCAAGTGTAAAAACAAATAGTTTATAATTTGGCAATTGGCAATTGAGTAAAATATAACAAATTAGCAATCGCACACCTCTAATTCGACATTAATTAAACTGAACAAAAATTTAAATTATTTAAGTGTACATACAGGGCGACTTTGGTACATGCAACCAGATCACTTTGCGTTCTTTCCATACAGTTTTAAGTACCAGACAATGGCCTCCCAGCCATCGATCCATCATTGTGACAGCCGTTCTCTTCGGCAACAACCCCCATGCGATAAGCCTTAACTTTCTTTGAAGGGGTCGTATGATGGTTAGTTTTCTGAAACACTTTTGCTATTTTAGGGCGCTAAACGAGCCAAATTGTTAGCCATCCTGAAGGTCAGGATAGGAAAAGAAAAATCTATGTTGAAAACATTATCGCTATAATGGTGAATATGTTGCCATGAAATTTGGCGAGATTTTGCGGTTTAGGGCATTCGGCTGAGTGGACTGTAACCCTTTTTTCTGGGTACGGGAATTTTAAAAGACCGTCTTTATCTTCAAATAAATTACCTTCAACACATGCTGTTAATGGCTAATCTTTGGTTATTAAAATGTAAAGTCTGTTACAATGTTATAGTGTAGAAATATTTGTAAAAAAATTGTTTTTTTCTCCACTTTTTGCCCCTAGTCCTATTAGCCCCCACTCTCCCCTACGTATTCGATCAAATCTGTTTTCCAGATATAAAGCCGCTAGAAAATAACTTAATTTTTTGTTTCTCAACTTAATTTTGTAAATAGTGAGGCAATAAGTTAGCTTTTTTCTCGATAGTAGCGTAACATTTCAGTCTGTTTTCTTAATACTAAAGAAAATTGGTTTGTATAAGAAAATCATTTATTTTTATTTACGTAAAACAAGTTTGCTCAATAATTAGTTGCACAACCAAAGTTTACATCCAAAACTTAAAATAAAGCTTATAATAAACAACTCTATATTTTTTTTATACCTACAGTTCTTTGGCTTTATGAGTAAAAAGAGAACTAAAATCCTAGACTTTTTTAGAAATCAGAAAAACATACCATACAGTTTCACTCAAAAGAACTCTTTATTTCGTTTTTGTCTTACTAAATCCCTTTATTTTTAGCGATTTTTTTCTAAGGTGCATTAAGCTTATATGGTAGTGGTTCTAGGTGACAGATCTTTCACAAAGACTTGTTTTTCAATAAAAAATTTTAGCAGGAAAATAAGGTATTTCAGTTCTTTTAGAACTTCTTTTAGTATATAATCAATGGTTCGATATTGTCTACCACTAATCGTCCATCTATTCATCTTGTCTAACTTTTTTCCTTCCTTCGCCAAAAATACTGTTTTATTTCACTATTGATGAGAAGAACAATTTGTCTTTCGAAGTTATTTCATTTAATGGCTTTTTAAAAGGTCATTCTATATAAACAGCTAGTTACAGCCTATTTTCTTTAACTAATTAACACAGAAATTAATTTTTTTCGAAAGTTCCCATTTTTTTTTAATTCAGTGAATATAAATCTATCTATGGCGTCTATAAATCCTTAGCCAAATAATTCAATTCAAATAATTAATCAAATATATATTTGAAATATTCGTCACCTTAAAATTTAGAAAAAAACTAATTTTTTATTTTTAAAAAATTAAATTAGAACCACAGTCAAGTAAGGAGCCGACACCTCAATAGCATATTTAGCGTGCACTCCCTCCACACGTTCACTTTTTTAGGATAGGACTTAAATAAGAATGTATATGACCTACCATTTCTATGATCGATGTGCTCGCTGTTGGTGACGGGAAATTTCAAGCCTCTTAAATGTAATCTCAGTCTATTAATTCCCACAAAAATGGCATTGTTGCTAGCACAGTAGAAGTACCGCTTGCCTTTGATGCTTCCGTCGCATACGCCGTGTTCAGGGTGAACCTGTGTTGATGGAGAAAATAAAAAATTGCAATTATTGATGAGTTGTATAAATAATACTTTCCATTACTTGTCAATAAATAAATATGCACATTTAAAAGTAATTATATACCATATAGGGCAATTTCAATACCTTTAAATCCTAAAAATTTAAATGGTATCTAACATTTGAGCATTTGCAATATCATTGAAAACCTTATTAATATTATGAAGTCCGAAAGGTAATTGGAACTCGTGTACCAAATTTGAAGAGCATAGCTCTTTTAGTTCGAGCTATAGAGTTGTTTCAGACAGACAGACCAATGTTCAAAAATCACTTTTTTTTGGAAACAGCACCTTCTAAAATGTTTGGAAAACACAAAATCTAAATTTCGAATTTTCAGCCCATCCCAATACTTTCATTACCTTATATTTCATGTTAAGTAATTGAAAACAAAAAAAGAAACTATGTACAAGTGAAAAAAAAATTAGTTTTTAAACATTTTTTAACCGATTTTATTGAACAAAGGGGAATAAAAATTTCGGCTAAAAATTATTTTAAAGATTTTTTTAGAACAAAGTTGTCATTCACAAATAATACTCTAGTTCTAGACAGACGATTTACACGATTAAAAATCATAGTGTTATTAAAAGGAATATATTGGCAGTCGTATTACCAGATTTTTTTTTTTTTTTATAAAACCAATCAAACCCAACTAAAAGATTAAAAAAAGATTGTTCCTTTCAAATTTGACAAATTGCCCAAAGAATCTTGAAATTTAGTGTAGGTAATAAAAGAAAGAGATTACACAAGGTTTACTACAAAATTAATACCTTAACTACATTTTGAAACGTTAAAAAATAAAACATGACATTTTGGGAAACTTCCAATTCAATTCTTGGCTCTCACCCTATGCAATTGCAGAGTTTTTATTTCAGACAAGAAAAAGTTATTCGAAACTTATTTAACGATTTTCTCGAAACACATAATTATTTAAACTTTGCCAGAAAAGGGGATGTTCTTGGTCAATAAATGCTGAACTATAATTTTTCGGAATTGTTTTGATTTCCTGATTATTATTTTTGTTTTTAATTTTGATGATTCTATCAGTATCGGGCGTTACTTTACATTTGTTTTCTGAATTTATATTAAAAATAACTTGGGATGCGTAACACTACACGAGTACACAACTTTCAATTGCCCTCAATAAAGGGTAATTATATACCTTACGAGAACCTAATATATTTACATACCTTATATCCCCCTTATAAGGTAATTTCGATAACTTTAAAACTTAAAATGTACCACAGCAGTTACCTCTTGTGCAAGCGCAATTTTATAAAGAAAATATTAATATGACCTCTGAAAGCGAAAGCTACTAGGAACTTGTGTACCAAATTTGAATGCAGTAGCTATTTTAGTTCGAGCTGTAGAGTGGTTTCAACCAACGTTCGAAAACCCTTGTTTCTAAAATCAGCACTCACCAAAACATGTGAAAATACAAAATACCTCATTTAAGGTAATTAAAAGTAATAACACTGTTCACCCCAGCTAGTTGCTCATGTCATTCATTCTCTTCCAATTCAATTTTTTGGGGGGTGTTTTTATCTTTACATGTATAAATGATTGTTAGGACATCCAGTTTATCTTTACGTGTATCTGTTCGTGTATAATTGATTCTGATTGTTAGGAATATCCAGTTTTAAAATGTATTCAATATACCTTATTGGGAAAAAATATCCTTATCAGAATCGCTCATTAGAAACTAGGTTCAGTGGAGGATTTAAGGGGGCCCTCCATCCCCCCCCCCCCCAAAAAAAAAACCCTCCACCCCATGGAACCCAAAAGTTATGCTACATAAAAATGATATTTTTCCCGAGAATAAATTAATTTGAGAGAAAAAATAAATAAAAACTTTTTGAAAGGCTATATTTTGTTTAAGGGGGGATCATAGTTAACAAAAACTAAAAAATCGAATTTTTGAAACCAGTATTTTCTGATAGATGGAAGCCCAATCTATCGAATAAGACCAATTTTGTATCGATCGGTTAATTATTTCTTATAAAAATTTAAATTATAAAAATAAACAAATGTGCCACGCCTCCTTTGAATTACTAATTGTATGCTTGTATTATTTATGTATTACATTATAAAATATGATTTTTTTTTGTGTTGATATTTGAAAACTATTCACTGGCTCAATGTAAAAAAAATTCCTGACCATTTACATGAAATTCGGTTAACAAGAAATGTTTCGGTGGTCATTTCGAGTTCGTGTTAACGGGATCGACTGCATTTGTTTATCGCGTTTTTCTCAAAACTATAATTTTCAACACATAGGTACACTTTTCTCCAAATCTATTGAATATTTTTTGATAATTTTTTTCTGCGTTATTAAACCATTTTAGATCTATTTAAGTCACCTAATTTAGTCTTACTAATTAAAAAAAATATTTTATTATTTTACACTTTTCTTCGTTGAAAATCAGATTTTTTATGAATGTAGAATATAATGTTTTTAAAATAAAATTTAAAAAGTATTTTAGGCACACAAAAAATAGGTGACTTAATTAGATCAAAAATGGTTTTATAACAAACAAAATAAATTATTAAGAAATATTTAATAGATTCGGAGAAAAGTACCGAAAAAATACTTTTATTTTTGAAAATTCATAATTGTATGTTTCAAAAGATATCTTTTTTCAAAAATAATAATTTTTAAAAATAAGATTCTTAGGTGTAAATATAATTAAAAGTACAATTTATAATTTGGCAAAAAAAAATTATTATACCATAATTTTTAAATGATTTAGAGCCTTTCGAAATCAATACTAAGAATTGGTCATTTTTGCTGTCGCTAACTATGATCCCCCCTTAAAAAGTATTGATAATTTAGGTGTATATATTTCAATCAGAAATTTTGGCGATAAGGCAATTAAGGCAATGGACAATTCCCACATTTTTTTTTTTATTCGATGAAGGATGTCGAAAAAAAATATTAGTCCAAACAAAAAAAAATTCCGATGCGTATTTATTTTTTTATTCAATTTCAAAGTCGAGCTTTCGAGAAGCGCGCGAAAATCACTCAAAAGCGCGCGGAAACGCTGTGACGTCAGCTTTTACAAAACTCGTCGACATATTCCGATCAGCTCAGTGAAACTGTGAAGTAGGCGATACAATTAGTTTCGCCTACGTTTGCTATAACTATTTGAACATGTCAGGTCGGTATTGTATAGTTCCTGAGTGCCATAATACTACAGTTACTACCCCAGAAAAGTTTTTCTTTTTATATTTCATGTATTTGTCCTGAAAGTCTGAAAGAAGGAAACAAGGCTTTGCGGCGTGATCCTGTACGTTTCTCCTAAATCGTAAGCTGCAGAAAACTTGTTTTGCAGAAAGTATAGAGAATAGCTGATTGTAAAAGTTAAGAAACAAAAGAGAGTTTTTTTTTTTTTTTTTAGTTTTCAGCTACTTTTCTTTAATGTTTGAGTCATTAATTGCATGACTGTTTGTTGTTCAAAAAATTATAGTAAAAAGCGACAGTGTAAATATCTAAAAAAAGATGGCAGCACGAGTGCTTTGGAATCAATGTTCTAAATACTTAAAATAATTAATTAATAGCTTATATTTAGTTATTTTTGGGTTTTTCAAATGGAATTAAATTGAAAAACAGAATGTATAAATGGTGCATGCATTTGAGTGGTTAAATAAAATTATAAACTTAGATACAATGATTTTACAAAACTTCAATCGTGTTAGATAATAACGCAGCTTTTGGGTAAGTTGTCGCTCTGCGCTATGAAAAAGCCTGGTTCCATCAAAATAAATTGAAGAAAAAAGACAATTCGAACAAAAAATAATAGTAAATTAAAAATAAACAATAAAAATCCGAACGTTTAAGAAATAAAATAAATTTAATAAGAAATCAATTGAAAACTCTAGATAAGTCGTCTGCACGCCGGCCGTTGTAAACTTTAGTAAACAAACCCACGAACATAAATGGTGACGTCACAACCGCTCCAACCAATAGCAGAACGGTTAAAACAAGAACTAATTTCTGCGAGTTTTTAAAATTAAATATTAAATTAAACAAATTTTTTTCGATATTTTAACCAGGATATTTGGAATCAGCGTTGTTTTGTCTATTAAGAAAAATAGTTTTGAAGTGTTTTTAAAAAATACGGGAATTGTCCATTCGGGGCTTCAACTTAGAGCCTTCGGCGCTCCCTTCTTTAGCTAGAATTTTGACACCGAGCTTACATCAAACACCCCCAAGCACTCCCACCCCCCCTAACACTTTTTTCCCCAGGCTCTCGGTGTGGTGGTCCAAATCCGTCCACCCCCTTTTGGGATTTGCATAATTATTGAAAATTAATTAATATGAACAAATTGAAACATTAATTACTTTACATAATAAATATAAAGTTTTTTGATAGTGTGACTGCCCCTCCCTCCTCCTGAGGTTGAGCCATCGTGTTAGCCCCTTTACCCCTGTTGAAGTTCTAGATTTGCCACTGACCAGGTTGATTTAAACCATCATATTTTTTAAATACCCCCAAAGTAACAATAAAACTTTGTATTGTTAGAAAAGTTAAATATATTCATTATTCACACTATCATGGTCCCTACTAGAAGATAATTTGAAGTAAAAAAAAACTTTTTAGACTAAAATTTATAATCACACACGCACAAATCACTATTAAGAACTAGATTTTAATTTACATCCAAACTAAAACCTTTAAATTTAATTTTTGCGATCCAACTCTCAAGCTTTTTTGTCCTTCTGTATGTCCGAATGGACATCTGTCAACTAAAATACAGAAACGTTTAAATTAGCAGAATAACTTCCACGTCCTATTCTGCATATTTAGGCACCTTTCCGTTCAGACAAAGATAGTTCAGGCAGACAAACACATACACAATCATACAATTTTAGCTTAGATTAATAAATTGACTGAATCAAGCTTAAGAATAATTTGCATCCCAACCAAGTGTGTGACGTCATACAAAAAATCAAATCAAACTATCGAGGAACGCTCCTTCTGAATTTGGCATCATTTGAAAAGCGACAAAATTTGACTTTTCTACAGCAGTTCTTCATTACACTATGAGTTTAAATATTAGGTCCCTAATTGCATGTAATTATAATTCCATGTGAATATAAAAGAGTAGAATATTTATCGAGTGTATGAACAAAGATGGAGGCTATCATTATTCATGAATTAGATGATATAAATTTGAAACTTTTGAATTCAGTAAGAATAAAGGAATCTCATACCCGATATTAACGACGACAGAATCGACCACATAAATGGCACAAAAGTAAAGATTTTTAATGTTCCAATATATGAATAAAGGGTTGCCAGAGTATTAGCAGAGCTTGCTGGCCCCCAAGATTTCGAATATATAGATTAGGGTTAAAAAAACTGCTGTCTTCGGCGGCAAAAAATTTTCTCAGACGGCAAATTTATTGAATGCGACATACTCGCCGATGGCCATTTCTTAATAAAATACGCATACTAAACATAATTGGTAAACAAAAGAAAAGTTTCTCTGTGTAGTGTGCATATAGACTTATATTATACTAAAGGAATTGACAATTATATACACAACACATTACATACTAGTCTTAAACAAGCAGTGTTAAACATAATTATGAGCATCTACCTAAATCAAAAACCCTCTTCAGATTTCTGAGCAGAAACCCCTGTAAATCTTTGCCTGATTGTGGAACAGACAAATTAAGAGTACACAGGAAAATCCCGATTGATTTTGCAGAGAAGTTTCCTTAGCAGGCCACTTTGGCGATGATAGCGAGTGATCGCCTAAACTTGTGTAAGGAAACCAGTTCCTACCATAGATATCACAGTTAAAGTAATAGAGTGGCAGATCACGTGACTTCCAATGCTAACGGCTTGACACGCAAGGAGCTCCCAGAAGAGCCCCAATGAAGTCAGTGTTGTAGGTCACGTGATATGCCACACTAATACCTTAACTATTATATATGTGGTTCCTAGCTACCAAGATTCAGGCAATTGGCGATCCCAACGCTTGGACCAAGCGAAGAAGAAAGAGAGAAACCGGTTTGCTGCCGCCAAGCAGACAATTGTGGCCGTCTGCCTAATAAATCAATCGGTTATTCCCGTGTACTCTTCAAATGTCATTTGATTTATTTAAAAATGGCAGTACAGATTACTATAATTAACATAGTATTTCTATCATTGCTGTATAATGTAATCCTAGTAACTACTAATTCATCATGCAATTTAAATAAATGATTGTAATAAATAAGAGAAAATTATATTTTTATTTATTTAGAAGCTATTTATATAGTTAGAGTTTGATGGGTTAGTTTCAAAGGAAAATTGGTACATTGTTGGATAAGCCAAATTTGAGTTTTTTCAAGCACAGAGTTAGATTTAAAAATTATTGACCAATGAGAAAATCCATCCAAAAAATTGGATCTTGATAATTTCGAGACACAACCCTCAAAAGTATATTCAAAAACACAAAACTAAGGACTTGCCAGCAACTCAACTCTAAACATGATCCCTTTTCCCTAAAGCAGTTTCAACTAAATACTATTAGCAGAGGTAAACAGACAACAAGACAACATACTTGATGCTAGCTCGAACGTTTTATTTACAAAAGTGAAAGAACTCTTATTTGGCAAGCAAGAAGTAAACAAGTACTACGCCATCTAGCGGCGGAACAAAGAAACAAAATCAGTTAACACAACAGTTACGTTACAATTATTTCTTTAACACTTTCCCTTGTTAGCCTGGTTTTGTTTTAGAAAAGTCACATAGTCCCATTAGATCACAAAATGTCATTAGTCTTGACTTCATCAGAGGTTTGGTTAGAATGTCAGAAATCTGGCTTTCAGTTGATATATGCTCAACATTCAACTTCCCTTCCAACACCTTTTCACGAATAAAGAAATGCTTTATTTCAATATGCTTAGTTCTTCGATGGTATTCAGGATTGTGCGAGAGCTTAACAGCTGCTCTGTTATCCACTTGAAGTATAGGTACTTCCTTTAGGTTCACTATGCCTTGAAGCAGTCTATGTAGCCAAATTACTTCTTTGGCTGCTTCTGATGCTGCAATAACTTCAGCCTCGGTTGTTGAAGTAGCAACAATGGCTTGTCTTTGGCTGCGCCAAGATATTGCTCCACCAGCATATATCAACATACCCAGATGTTGATCGACCTGTTTCGGTACATCCACCAAAATCCGAATCACTATAACACTGAAGTGTTCCTCTTGTATCTGTTGCACGGTAAGTAATTCCGTATCCAACTGTACCGGCTATATAGCGAAAGACTCTTTTCACTCGCACTATATCCTCTGCAGATGGATTTTTGAGAGATCTTGAAAGAAATCCCACACTATAAGCAATATCTGGTCTTGTTCCAACCATGAGGTACATAAGAGCACCAACGGCCTGTCTATATGGAAAGCTAGGACTTGTGGTGTCTTCAGACTTTTGATGTGTTCCGGAATCTTTTATCATTGGTGTTGCTACAGGCTTACATTCATCAAATCCGAATCGTTGAAGGATTTTCCTAGCATATCCCTTTTGACTAACCGATATGGAGTTGTCACTGCTTCGCTCAATTTCAAGACCCAGAAAACAGGATACTTCTCCAACAGAGATCTTGAACCTTGCCTGCAGCTCCTTGATGAACATCTCAGAGTCGTGTTGGTCATTTGCAGCAATTAGTCCATCATCTACATAGAGTGCTATTAACAGCTTCTTACCGTTTCTCTTACGAATGTAGAGGCATGGATCAGCTTCACTTGCAACAAAACCTAGATCTTTCAGGAACTGTCCAAAACACTTATTCCAGCAGCGTGGTGATTGTTTCAGGCCATACAAACTACGCTTAAGTCTGCATACTCTTCCTGAATTATCTTCGAAACCCTCCGGCTGCTTCATGAATATAGCTTCGTCCAGACTTCCATAAAGAAACGCTGTTGACACATCAAACTGTGTTAAATGCATTCTTTCTTCAGCTGCGATACTTAACACTGCACGTATAGTTCCCAATTTAGCAACAGGACTATATGTTTCACTGTAATCAATACCCTGACGTTGACTGAAACCCTTAACAACAAGTCTTGCCTTGTACTTGTCGATGCTGCCATCTGGATGAGTTTTAAGTCTGTAGACCCACTTACATGGTATTGCTCTAGCTCCAACTGGCAAGTCGGTCAGCTCCCACGTATGGTTCTCCTTCAGAGAGTTCATTTCATTATGCATTGCATTTTTCCAGTTAAGGCTATCTTTACCTTCAAGTGCTTCTTGAAACGTCACCGGAGTCTCACTCTCATTTATAAATGATTCTGCCTCCATGATGTAATCTTCATAACGTTTCGGCTTTCGAAGACATGATCGGTCTCTTAGCTGCCTGGATACTTTGGGTTCAGCAACTTCCTCTTCACCGTCAGTCTCAGCATCACTTGGTTCCTCTTCTTGATGCTTAGGATCTTCTTTAATTTCTTCTTGCCTTTCTTCGCACTTTCCCTGGTTGGATTCTTCCTCTACTCTGTCCTGCAAGGATGGCTTGGCGTAGTCGTCACATGTGCCTGGTCTTTCTTGAAAGATCACATCTCGGGATAAAATCACACGATGGTCTTCCTTTATCCAGATTCTGTAACGCTCATCTCCATCGTATCCCACAAGGTAGCCCTTAATAGCCTTCCTATCCATCTTCCTCCTATTTTGAACCGGAATGTGAGCAAAACATGTAGACCCTATTACACGTAGGTGTTTCAATCTGGGTTTCTTGTTTAGCCAAAGCTCATATGGGCTTGCATCTTCTACTGATGACTTTCCTGTTCTGTTGAGAACGTATATGGCGGAACTTACTAATTCTGCCCAGATTCCTGCAGGGAAGTCTGCCTCAGGGTTTGAGTATTTAAAAGTTCTGGCCATTTCGACTATTGTACGAAATTCTCGTTCACTGCTACCATTCTGTTCTGGGGTATAAGGTGCTGTCAACCTTTGAGTGATTCCTTTAGAACGCAGAATTGTACGAACATTCTCGTTGTCAAACTCTCCCCCGTTGTCACTGAGTAGTTCTTGAATTGTATGTCCTACAGTTTCGGAGTGCTTAATCATGTGTTGCAACATGTTCTTTACCTCTGATTTCTCTTTTAACAAATAACCATAACGAAATTTTGTGAAACTATCCTTAAATACTAATAAATAACGTTTCTTTTGGAAAGATAAATCAAATGGTCCACAAATGTCAGCAGAAATGAGTTCACCTGGCCTAGAAGCCTTTTTTCTTGTACCAAATGGTAAACGATGTGTCTTGCCGTAAATGCACGGCTCACAAATTTCTTTATCCATATTTACACAGATGCCTAGTTCTTTTTCTAGAACCCTTTTCACATGACGCTTGTCTTGGTGACCCAATCTTTCGTGATATAATTGTAACTGTGAACTGTCCACAATAGCAGTGTGCACTTCCTTAGTTAAAACTGGCTCTAAATCTGCCTTAAATAAAGTACCATTTACTTTTCTAAATCCTTTTAGCACTACTTGACCATTCACTTTTAATCTGCACTCTGTAGGAGTTGACTCGAATACACTATTTGGGTTTTTGTCCTGTGATGCCAGGACAGAAAACAAATTTCTACTAATTTTGGGAACGAACCATACGTCTTCTAAAAAGACTTCTTGGCATTTTCCTTCAATAGTAGTTCTTGCTAAAAATTTTCCTTTCCCAAGTGCACTCAACTTTTCATTTCCTGCAGCTCTAATGCTACATGGATCACTGAATTCCACAAATTCAACAAAATATGAAGAATTATTTGTGACATGTCTAGTTGCGCCATTATCTATCCAAAAAGCTGAATCGGTCTCTGCTACGTAGGCTTCCTCGCAAACGGACATAAGTGCAATGTTTGCCGACACTGCATTTGCTTGTGTATAACTTAATTTTGTCTTTCCAGGTCTTCCGTCAGTAATCCACTGTCTACAGTCTTTAACCCAGTGGCCCTTACGTTTACAGTAATTACAGGTATCTCCTTTCCTTGATCTAGATTTAAATCTTCCATCTTGTTTTGGTCTTTCTGGTTTTGCCACTACAAGTGCTTCCTGAACAACTTTGCTATTGTCTTCAGTCTTGGTGAAGTTTCTTTCAAACATAGTCAGCTGCACTGTTAATTCATCGAATGATTTCTTGTCATCACCGGACAACAGCATCCAACTTGATTTAAAGGTCTCAAAACTGTTTGGTAAAATATGTAAAACTTTGCATACGAGCATTAAATCAGGTAATTTTCTCTCGTTCATGGACTCAAGGCCATTATTCAACTCGTTCCATAAACTTCTAAGTTTTGCTATATGAGTCGAAACATCTTCTCCTTGCATCCAACTAAAAGCGAAAAATTCTGTACATATCTTAAACAATTGATCTTTTGAGCTTGCCTCAAACTGCTGCTTTAAGGCATCAAATGCCTGGTACGCTGTTTCTTGGTCCATAATTTTATGATAAACAGTGTCTGTGACAGTGCTTGTGATCATTGACTTGGCATAGCTGTTGGCTTTTCGGTAAAAATCGCTTTTTTCTTTATGTTGCTTTTTCTCAGCTTCTGTGGCTTCTGCAGCTAAAGGCTCTGGTTTCTGCAGTATTCCGTCGATAACATCGATAGCGCCCTCGTGATAATCCAGCATATCGCGAATTTTACGTTTCCATATTGGCCAATCTTTTTCGCCAGTCAAGGGCCTAATGTGCCGACTAAAATCCATTTTCAGCAGTAAATTCTTTCAATAAAACGTAGCCAACGTTGTCTGAGAAGCAGTTCACTTGCACTTCTTCCGCACCGAATATCGGCCTGCGACGCGACGACGGCCCTTCTGCTAAAACGTAGCCAACGTTTTCAGAAAAGCACTTCACTTGCGCTTCGCACCGAATATCGGCCTGCGACGCGACAGTCTCCTCTGCTTCTCAACCGTGCGGCGGCCTCTACGCTTCCTCCCCGCTTACAACAACAAAGCAGTATGGCGAGCACCGGCCACGACGACAGCTGTTTCTGAGATAAACATCGGCCGAAACTTTAAAGAAGCCATTTCGTGTTTACACGTGCGCTAGTTAAGCGGCAAACGCCCATAACCTAAAGCAGTTTCTACTAAATACTATTAGCAGAGGTAAACAGACAACAAGACAACATACTTGATGCTAGCTCGAACGTTTTATTTACAAAAGTGAAAGAACTCTTATTTGGCAAGCAAGAAGTAAACAAGTACTACGCCATCTAGCGGCGGAACAAAGAAACAAAATCAGTTAACACAACAGTTACGTTACAATTATTTCTTTAACATTCCCAGCTCCGGTACCATTCCGCAATACCTCACCACAACTTCAACCGGTCTCTGGCGGTGACATTGATACTAATACTTCTGCTTTGAACAGCGATATTACATACGACTGAATCAATCACATAAATATAAACCAACAGTTAAGTTTTACAATCCACTGTGCATGAATAAAAGGTTGCTAGATAATAAGCAGAGCAATGTGGCCAACAAGTTTTAGAATACTTAGATTTAAATTGAAACTATTGACAAATGAAGAAATCCAATATAAAAATTAACGATGATAGAAACACATCCTCTTTTAAAAGAATTACTCAAAAAAACAAGGACTTACCAGCAGTTCAACTCCAAACATTATCCCTTTTCCCCTTTCATTATCCCTTTTCCCCTTTCATTATCTCTTTTACTTCTGCTTTGAACAGCGATATTACATACGACTGAATCAATCACATAAATATAAACCAACAGTTAAGTTTTACAATCCACTGTGCATGAATAAAAGGTTACTAGATAATAAGCAGAGCATTGTGGCCAACAAGTTTTAGAATACTTAGATTTAAATTGAAACTATTGACAAATAAAAAAATCCAATATAAAATTAGATCGAGATATTTTTGAAACACATAATTTTTTTTTTAAAAATCATTAAAAAACCAAGGACTTACCAGCAATTCAACACCGAACATTATCCCTTTTCCCAGCTCCGGTACCATTCCACAATACCTCACCACCCCTTCAACCGAATCCAGATCCTCTCCCAAATCCACATTGGAATTCTCCCCAATCATCTCAGCCTCTTTCAACCAGTTGTCATCCGCCAGAACCTTCAACCGGTCTCTGGCTGGAGACACCGGTACTAGTACTATACTTCTGCTTTGAACGCCAAAAGTTCATAAACGTTATGATTGCAAAGCATGTAGATATTAGTACTCACGACAGAATCAAACACATAAATAACAATTCAGTAAAGTTTTAAAAAGTACCTATGTCCGATTAAAATTTTACTACAGCATTGGCAGAGCATGGTGGCCCCAAATTTATAGAATATTTAGATTTATAAACTATAATCAAATGAGAAAATTAAATGCAAAAACTAAAGACTTACCAGCAACTCAACTCCAAACATAATCCCTTTTCCCAGCTCCGGTACCATTCCACAATACCTCACCACCCCTTCAACCGGATCCAGATCCTCTCCCAAATCCACATTCACATTGGAATTCTCCCCAATCATCTCAGCCTCTTTCAACCAGTTGTCATCCGCCAGAACCTTCAACCGGTCTCTGGCTGGAGACACCGGTACCAGTACTTCTGCTTCAAACGGGGACAGTTCGTGGACATCGTTGTGATTGCAAAGCATGTAGACATTATCATGGTCAAGAGATTGTACACAGATGGAAGGGGAACCGGGCGGCTCGGCTTTAATTTCTTGGACTATGCTGCCCGGTACTAGTTGGACCTCGGTTTCGAGGGCGGGTTTGTTGAATGGGGTGTTGGGTCGATTGTCGTCGGTTATTTTTTTGCCGTAGCATTCTTCTAGTAGCAGGAATCTGCGGCGTATTCCGTGTTCAAGAGACATTGTAGCTTGGAAAATTTTCTGGAAATGAAAGAAAGACATTAATATTTTATTGCAATTAACTAGATCAGTGGTTCCCAACCAGGGGGCGATCGCCCCCCAGTGGGCGATTTATGTTATCAAGGGGGCAAAAAATACCTGAGGGGTGATAAGGGGGAGATGAGTATTCAAAGGGGGGAAATTAAAATTATAATGTTGTACCCTTGTACAGTAAAACCATTCTCCAACCATAACCAAACCAGCTCATTTTCCTTCAACTCACTTATCTTAAATGTTCTAGAAACAAAAAAAAAAGGACTTCAAACAAATGAAGGTTGCACATGATGGATAATTTGGCTATAGTTTTTAATTCCCGGGCAAAACTTGTGGATTATAAATTGTAGCATTTCATTTAAATTGCATTTTTAATTTTTAGTATTTTAATTTAGTTTGCAATGGTAAGAAATAGGAAGTTCAACTTTTAGAATATAATAAAGAATTAAACTACACTATTAATAATTTGGATACTTAAGGATTTATTTTACAACATTAAAAATAAAACAAATATTACTCTTAACTTGAACAATCATTTTTATACCAATTCCCACATTAATATCCGAAACTGATAGTCCCACCTCAAATTTATACTCAGAGAATCAATATATTACTTTAGAAATTGCACTGCCCTTTAAATAAGTAAAAATACAAGGAAAAATTTACCTTTTGAACAATTTTTAAACACTTTTTCTTCTGTTAAGATTGGCCATAAATTTTACTCAATTACATTTAAAAAAACAGGTCATTTCGAGAAAATAAACAAGTGCTACGTCAGACACTATTCCAAATAACCAATTAAACTTGTCCAAAATTACCATTTCATGTTTAATTTAATAACTACTCAAACCCTTTTTTTTTTTTTACATATTGCTCTTCAGCTTCAACCCATTTTTATGTCAAGTCGAAGTCAATCAAATCAATGGGTGTAAATAAATAAATATGACAGAATGAAGGAAAAGGAAATGTCGTCACGGAACCAGATGACTGTAGTTATTACAGAATCGGTTCTGGCAATAGTAGTTGTTTTTTGACTGCTCACAATGATCTATATCTGACGACTCTGAAAGGGCAAAAATAATAGTTAGCTGAATACTTTGTTCTACTTCAATGATTTTAATAGGCAGGTAATCTGAAACAAAAGATGTAAAACTTTTAACTAAAAGCTTTTCTCTATAAACAGATAAGGGGCAGCCATATACTTAAAATGATATTACTCTCTACACTTTACTGGGCGCGAGCCATCGAATCCATGGATTGACCCAGACAGAACCGGAATTTCATTGTTCATTGGGGTTTTGCAAACCCTCCAATGAAGGAGGGTATGATGTTTCATACCATGGATTCGACCCTAGACTATCATTTAAATTAGAAATCCTGCTCGGCTTTTTCCCCCTAATGTGGACTTTGGCATTCCATGGTTTCGATGGCGACGGCTCATGTAAACGCACTTACTTTGTACTTTAGGGACTTGGATCAATTTACATGTTTTTCTTTTTAACCAGTGGGTTTCTGGGTATGTGCCCCCAATCCCAGAAAAGTCCGGTTCACAGGTGCCGATTCCATATCAAGAAACACCCCATTGTTTACCCATTTATTGGCTTATTTCCGATGAAGTTTCATTACACTGACTTCGATCGGTGCTCTACAACACTCAAGTCCGAAATGTAATGCATAATATAATAATGCGCTATACTCTCAGCTAAAAATCGGCCTATGTTACATTGGATTGATTGTACAGAGATTACCTTTGGCCATCATTTAAGCTGTCACCCAACACAACCTTATAGCGAAGTCAGGACTTTTGGACTGATACCATAGATTTAACGCTTTGAATTATCTTCGCTCCATAGCTCTTGTTGCAACTCTTAAGAGACAAAATTCCTTCTGGCCTTTATGCTTTTACTTCTTTCGATTGATCCTCTGTTTCCACGAGACATGGATTTACAAAGCGATACTCGAAAAATAATTTTTTCATTTAGCTTTTCTGTTGCCACACAAGACCTAAACCATGCTCATTGGCGACACGGGTGTCTTAATCAAAGTCAAGTGCCGCAGATTTCACAAACAAGCGTGTATCGAAGTCCGGAATTTCACCCGTGAAACTTTTTTTCAAAATTATTATTCCAAATGTGGCGATGCTAACACAGAGCCACTTTGGTTTGGAAACCTGAGGCCATTCGGTCTTTTCCCCCCATAAAAGTAGGTTAGGTTAGGTTTGAATATCGTCGCAATAGAGCTGCACGAGGGCTATTGGCAACCAAAAAGAGGAAAAGCAGTGCTGGTAACAAGGAAAATTCCTTCGTATATTTTGGTACTAGCAGTATGGTCCCGCCTTACTGGGAACCCGTTAACTTCGCATTGCTTCCTTTTAGAGGCATGCTTACTTGTGAAAATACATTCAAAATAAAAATAATAAAAAAATAATAATTAAATTCGTGTTGGCACATACTCACTTAAAAAAGCAAACACTGATAGAGGATGAAGCAGCCTTAGGGCGAGAGCATATCTCAACCAAACTCAATCAATCAAACTAATAGAGAATGGCGTCAAGCCCCCGTTTCGGCCAGTTCCATGTATTTTCAGGCCCTGTTATGGTCCCGCAATCCCACGTGGATGACGTTTTCTTGAAAATAATATTAATTAAAAATCACAATCAAATATGAAAAAACTAAGCCTCAGGTGCACACGTAGGTATTAAAAGGAATCTATATTAAAAATTTCGAATTTTTTAGAGCAGTCTAAGTAGGTCTTTTGCGATCCACAGACATACACACAGACAGACTCATTCTTTTATTATTATAGATGATTCAAATGTCCATATTAAAAATGGATTAATTTGCCAAAATATTCTTGTGTAATTTAGTTTTTAAAGGTCCTACACATGCATACACACATTGAATTTCCTGCATACACCTGCAAAAACCTGCATACACACATAAAATTTCCATTTCTAACTGTGTTTACTAAAAATAGTTTCGCTACATATTTTTGTGATATGTAGAAATTAAGGAAACATGCCACAACAAAATTTAATGTTTCGATACATGACCACAAATGAAGGTGATTTTTCATATTTTTTAATAAATACAAATGTTTGACCAGAATTTTTTTTAATAGGGTACAAGGTCTGAAACTGAATATTAATACAAAATTTATAAATATAATTGCTTTTTCAGTACTAATCACAACGACTTTTCAAATATCAAGTTAAGAAAAATACATTACTGCCAAGCTAACCATACGATTATGTCCACAAATAAATTTGAAAATTAGGCTAGTTATACAAGTCTTAAAAATTTATGAATTCTTTAAATTATTTTCGGGTCACCAGAATAATCATTGACTCTTGATTGAAAGAACTATGATCACCTGATAAAGAAAAATGCTGACCACTTTTGTATAATTGCATAGGAGTAATGCTATATTACTGTATTTTCATACATTGCTGATTTAGTCAAAATAGAAATCATTAGCTTAAAGAAAATATGGCAAACTTTATTATAATACATATACTTTTCATCAGAAAGTACTAACACAGATATACTCAAACAATGCTTTTTTTAGAAGGCATTCTAAGAAAGTTGAAAAATAGTTTAGGGAAAAAATAAAAATTTGATTGTGTAATAAAGATTAAAAAACAAACATGGCACAATACATAAGGTTTCATAATGAACTAAACAGTGCAGAAATCGGGCTGCGAAAATTCCACACTAAAAGACAAGTAAGTAACCAAAAAACAATTTGTAAAAGAAACATAATTATCACAGATAACTTTAATTCAAAATATTATAATTATAGATAATGGCACATGGAATACACTGATGACTTGGTATGCATAGACTGGTCAACCTGTATTAGAGTTATTGAAACAATTTGAAACTTGCTGTTAAGCACATGCATGCAATTAAGTTTAAATCATACTCGTTGAAATCTAGTCCTAAAATAAATATACAGAAAGGTACTAACACTTTGTCTTGAAAAACCATACAATGAAAAACCACAATTAAAAAGTTAAAGTATTTCTAGATTTAAGGGGGAATGGAAGCAGGCCTACAAACCAGTTGTCTGTGGGAGAAAAACTATTTTTTCTAAGCCAAATAAAATTACTCGAGCTGTATTGAACATTTTAACAAACAGTTTTTAATACGATAAATGTAACTGTCTTATACGTCCCTATAATAGCACTTTTGAAATTAATTCAAATATTTCATTGTAAAATTATTTATTGAAATAAAAAATATTTGAACGAATTTCACGAAATGGTATTATAGAGCATTTAAGCCAACTAGTTTGTATAAATAATGGATACAGCCATAGTAATTTGGCTTAGATTTTTTTTTTCAATTGGAAAAAAATTAGAAACTCTTCAGTTTAGGCAGCTCCCATTCCCCTTAAAAGAAAGTTCATCACCATTGCTAAAAACTGCAAGCGATTTTTACTTATAATTTTAAGCAGTAATGAAATTAGTTTAAATCTCGAAGTAACTAGACGTTAGAAATATCTTTTCTAATTACTTTGAGGTTTTAACCTTGGGTTTTTCATTGTATTATATAGTCAAATAATTAAGTAGAATTTTTAAAAAATGGAAAAAAATAACAATATAAAAAGATTGACTTTCAATGCATAACAAAACTAGAATAAAATTGTGCAGGAATTATCCATGTTCATCCTCATTCATCAGAAAATTGGCAACTTAAAATGGTTTCACCCAACAAAAATAGGCCTTTTTAACAATGAATTGTTTACATTTTTTACATAAATAAAATTTTACAAAACACATTAAACAAGTCACCTAAGGAGAAAATGAAATTGATATTTTACAAGAAATGAGATGGTTTATATCTACTATAAACATCGAAACTTTGGCATCAGCTTGCATAGTTAAAGTAATCTGACTATGTACACATGTTTACAAAATTCCTTTAAGTATAAAACTTTTAGAAAGTGTCTTCAGAACTCAAAGCACCATTTAGGAATTGAGTATCTTTTTATACATATTGCTACATCTCACTAAACGTCTTGAGGGGAAGATGGCTTCCATGCTTTTTTTCCTTTAAACAAAATATGTACAGAAGGTTTGAAGAATCCATATTTTTGCTAAACAATGGATGGAATCAGTAGCTCCTCCACACTGCCAAGCTCAAGGCTTTCGGGCGAACTGCAACTTGTTGCAGTTTCAGAACACATTTTGTAAGGAAGAAAGAGTACAATGTGGAAGATATGTTATGTCTCAGGAGAAGAAAAGTCACTTTAAGTAGGATTTATAGAGCAAAGGTTTTCGAACAGTTTCTCGCTCTTGTTCCATAAGGTACAGCAGGTCTCGCAAATTGACACGCTTTACACGAGGGCGTGACTGAAAGAGAAATATGAAATTACAATTATGTATATTTTTATAGAACATAAACACATATTTATATTAATGTTGCTAATATTTATAGTATTATATATTATAGTATTATATATTATAACAAACTGTTCTTATAGGTATTTTTATGGGTCAAAAATAGTCTATAAGTGAGATTTTTAATATCTTAAAAAATGTTTTAATATTGTTTCAGAATGATGGAAAATTAGTATTAAAGTTTAGAGTATAGCAAACTAAGTTCCTAAAAATATCTATGCAATAATAAGATAGCAATACTTTTAGAAAGTTGGTGAATAGTTAGAAAACAGCAAGAGACTTAGAATAACTAACTTTTAAAAAAATTAATAAAACTTACAGGTTAAAAATGTGGACTCAAAGTTTGAAACACTCATAAATCAAGCAAGCTATTTGCACTTTAACTTAAAAAAAACTCATTTCCTTTACAGTGTAAGAATATGCATTATTATATAGTTGTACATGATGGCCTTGTTTCTTAATAACCAACATTTTGTAAAGTTTTGTTATTCAAGCTAAGGAAAAGGACTTATTTTTACAGAGCAACTTTAATTTAAATCATATCTAAACAAGCCTCTCATACAAAGGGCGAGTGTGGCAATATTTACCTGAATTTTCGAAGAATTACTATTGGAACCGGGATAGGGACTAGAAGGTGCCTACAAAATCATTAAAAATGACATTAATTCACAAAAACATAAAAAATTCAAATAAAAGTAAGGCAACTTCATGAATAGTTAATCATTTATTATTCAACAACACATTATAATCTTCTTTAGTGGAAACATTGATTCATTTTCAAGTAATTTTAAGGACTCTAGAACATTTTTTTTTTCAAGGAGTGTAAAAACCATGACTGTGTATTGGGAGATTAGAAAAATATTAAATCTGTGAAATAGATCATGACCAATATCTAAGACACGGCTGCTTCCAGAAAAAAAGCATTATATACATGCAAATCTTCTGAAGTTTTAATGGTGAGCTATCAACATGAATCAATGTGTTTACCATTCATTGAATCTTCAGATATATGGGCTTTTGGAGCAGCATATCAATCATATTAAGGTTTTCGTCACCCCTCAATGGACATGTTTTTGCATGATATTTTTATGGCCACAGCTATGTTGTAGATTTGGAGCTTTACTATATTCCTGATATTCAAGCTACGCTTGTTAATAAGTCTTAAGTTAAAATTGAAATGCAATGGCTACCTCAGATATACAGAGATGGAGTTTCCTCTCTTATGTGCTGATACCGTAAAACTCATTTAAATATTTGATAAACTAAAGAATTGCTTCCCCCAAAGTATACAACTAAACTGAAATAAACTCTTCGGTGCAACAGCACATTACTGGGCCAAGGTCTGCCGTGCCCATTTCAGCTTTCATGTCCTAGGGCTCTGGGGTGCTAGGCATATGTCCTGGTAGGTGGTCAGACTCACGATAAATTGAGATAAAATAAATAATGTATGCAATATAATTTTGGGGGTCTTTTCATTCTTTTTACAAGATGGTATGAAGAAGGGGTGGTAAAATCTTAGGGGCAAGGGTCATTAAAAATCTATATCTGGCTCCGATTAATAATGAAAAATTACTGAAGTTTTATACATCACAGTGCTAAAGAAACTTACCTGATTTGATGTTGAAGCTATAGTTTCAAACTTTGCCTTTTTTCTTGGTCCAATGGCTTGTAACGCAGTAGCATTAGCTTCTCTTTGCCTAAGGTCTTCCAACTCAGCTTTTTGCATCTATTTCAAAGTATAATATATTATAGTAAATATAAGCATTGACTTTAAAATATAAAATAAAATCTTAAATGTAACCACTTACTTCTTTAGCTCTTTGTTTCAGTTTCAGCTGCTCAGGGTCTTCAAGCTTGGAGCGACTCTAGAAAATGTTTTAAGTTTAAAACATGCAAGGAAAAACATTTTTCCAAATTAAATTTGGATGAATTAAAACAGCATTTCTCCTGCCCCATAGAATTGTACGTGTAATATTAATTATTTTGATAAAAAAATATTTAGTTTTCTTTGTTGTAACTTTTTGTTCATCAGTATGACTGATGACTTGAGTGGGGTGGCCCATCATGACCAAGCATTTTGACCCTGGTCATATAGTATTCATAAGCATGTCTTAATGTAAGTATTTTACTACTTTAATAATAATTAAAGCTTCTACGCAACAAATTTGAATTTATTTCTGCATTCTACAGTATATTACAGATAGAATTTTCTGCATCATTATAAGTGGGCATAAAATAAGTATATATTTTCTTGGTTTACAAACTTTTTTATTTTGCTTAAAAAAAACAAGTTCTCCAAACTCAATACTTTATTCCTTAATTAAAAAAAAAACATAAGTTAGTCCACAATTTACATTTTGAATAATTACCCTACCTTTGCTGCTCTAAGGAGAATTTCTCTCTCTTGTTCTTCATGCCGCCTCTTTTCTAGTCTGTCGAGCTCCTCAATAAATTTAATTTGGCTTTTCACGTCTTGCGTAACTTCATATCTGCCATCCGTCTGTAAATTAAAAAAAATATCATACAAAATGTTACATAAACAACAATATAACTTTAACAATATCAATAAGAACATGAAATGAAACAAGATAAATATTTTAAAGAAACCACTTAATGCAACAATAGGTAATAAAATAAAACTGAAAGGAAAATGTATGCTTAAAAAAATAATTTCTTAAAGAAGGGGCTACCAAAACATCAATATATCTAAATATACAAGACTTGCTTAAAATCTCGTCACTCACTAGCAAAAACTTATACATATATACTTTATTATACAAACATATTTATTAAACAAATATGTATTTAACAGTAGATTTTAAAGTAATGTTGAAAAACTATTGATTAAAAATAAATACATAAAAAATAAATATTTACTATTGCATCAATAAGAAGTTTACCTTTGGATTTTCGATGCGATGTTCAGCAATGACACTAAGCTTTTCAATAAGGTTTTTTAATCTAATTTGGGATGCATGAGAAATGAGATTGACTACTTCTGGAGAAACCTCTTCTAAACCATGTTTTTTAGCTGAAAGAAAATTTTTGTTTAAATTCAGTCCAAAACATTATGCAAATAAAAACAATAAAAGTTATGAAGCTGCAAAGGACTTAGATCAGGCATTTTTATAGCTACTTCCAACCCTTTCCTTTATACAACAGATTTTCACACAGTATCTTTAAATTTTGTTAAAACTTTTTTTAATGAAAAACAAGAAGTTCTAAACGAACTAAAATAACCTTTCTTGCAACTTCAATTTTCACTAAAAACTCTAATAGGGGAAAAAAAAGTAGGTTTAACAGTAAGTGTCATCTAGAACCGCTTCCGCATATACCAAAAGAGAAAAAACATACACCTCAGAGAAAAAATTGCAAACTCAGCATTTAGTTGTAATTTAAACTAACCAAAATTGGCAAGTGGTGTCTGATGTGACACCTTTTCTAACAAAAGAATTTTAATATCCACCGGATAGAATCGAATTTGGAAGGATGGATACGGATTATCTTCAGCATGTCAAAACTATTTTAGCATTTTTTTTATTCCTTTTTGTGAAAAAAAAGGGGAAGAAGACCAAAAATTAAAATATCAAACAAATAAACAGGCAGGTTACGAACACTAGTTTTTTTGTATTTGGCAAAAACTATACAATACCACAGGAAATTTACCTATTGCATGAATCCGCCTTTGAAGGGCTGAAGAATATAAAAAGCTCTCATCTTTACAAGATCTAATTTGGGTACCAACAAGTTCAGAATTAGAGGCTAAAATTTTCTGACTTTCTTCAATCAGATTCACACCACCCATTGCTGCTACATCATTGATATCATCATCATCCCTGAAAGCAAAACAGCAAGCTTTTTAAAAAGAGAAACAAACAGTGTCAATATAATAAAGTTAGAACCAATGTTAAAAATGAAAACAAGATTGAAAACATGTTTTAAAAGATTCCGAGTTTTTCACAATTTTGCATTAAATCTCATCAACAGCTCCCAACAACTACAAGGGAAACATTTGTATTATTTTTTTTTTAACATTTTGAATTAGTTTTCAAAACTAAACTCCTCCACATAACAGCTTGTGTGACCAAGGGAATCTGGGGTGCTAAGCATACGTCCAAGTTAGTCAACCACACGCGGAACCCCCAGTGTTTAGTTCCCAGCATGTTTGGTCCTCATTTAATTGACCCTCTTAAGGGATGAAATGATGAGTCCACCTCGCCCAATCTGAGAATCGATCCCTTAGACCTATGGCATGGTAATGTCACTACCACTTAGCCACTGGGACTCATTTCTGTTAATGTTTGTTTTTACTGATATCTACTGATGACAAATCCAACGAGGTATTATTGCAGATTTTTAGAGGAGTGGATTTCAAGAACACTAAAGGATAAAATAAACTTTCTCCAAGAAATTAAAAAATGCAGCAATTTACATACTGAATATCAGAGGTCAATGACTGGAAAAATTTATATTTTTTGACCATTTATACAAAAAATAAAAATTTAAACTTCTGTGGAAAATTGTAAGTTTTATCAGGAAAAACAAATGATTTGGAAAAATAGAAAAATAACAATTGGTATTATTACACATTTTTCAAATATCATTAAACTTAGCCTGGAATTTTCTATCTAAATGGAAATATAAAAGCTATTTCCAGAAGTCATCTAGAAACCCAGCTTTATGTTTTTCAAATTTTATCTACAATTTTAAGGATTAACTTGTAAATTACAAATAAGATATTTTAATAAATATATATTTTTTAAATTATATTTACCGCAAGGCAGAAAAGCTCCTTTTCCCAGCATCTTTGACTGAATTCAGAACAGCATATTTTCCCATTGCTGGAAATTTAGACTGGAGTGCTGTGACTGTAGCTGGTGAAGAGGCAGCGACAGAGGAAGCCACTAACGTCTTGCCCACCAATAAACTTTTGGCCTGAGTACTTACAGGGAGACGAGCCTTTAATAATTACAACAAATATTTAGTTTTAAATTTATTTTTTATTGTTTCCTAATATTATAGTCTATGAGATCAGAAATTTTTAACTTTTATAGCAGCTTCAAATAATTTACTTAAATTCTTCTTCTTATTATTATTTTTGTCCAATATTATAGTCTACTAGATCAGAAATGGTTAACTTTTATAAGAGCTTCAAAACATTTCCCAAAAGCTTTATTTGAAACTATTGAGCAAATTTATGTTCATTTAATTTTTTTTTATTTAAACCATTCTGTTTCAGTTTGGGCACAACCGTTTGGGATAGATAGCACAAATTAACAGGAAACTTAATTTACAAAAACAAATGCTTTTCAGTAATTTTACTATTTAGCTCATATATCAAATTAAAAGTAATAATAATTAGGCGGAAGGTTAATATATTTTTTCACTGTCTCTATTCAAATTCAACTTAAACTAACACTCAATGCTTTATAAAAAAAATTTCACCCTGAATTAATGTGATGTCAAGGACAACGAGATCTCCAATTGAAACTTAAAATTTCATAATCTTGTAAAAAAGGCCAGAGCTATTATTGATTTTGAGATAATTTGCAGATATTAACTATAGCATTTAAAGAGTTATTTAAATACCAACCGCTGCAAATCTTTGATTGAGAAGGTTTTGATTTTGTTGCAATAGTTGAGTAGCAAAAGTAGTGTTTGCTCCAGTCATTAGACGAACTTGGGTAGTTGGTGTCATTAAGGGCCTCTTCTGACTTATCTGTAAAAAATATTGATTTAATATAATTATTATCAGATAAAAATAAATCGTAAAGAGTATAGGTAAAATAATCGAGCTATGATATAAATGTGGTCATATTCATAGTACCAGATTAAAAATTTACAGAATTTGTTTAAAATCAGGTTAAATATTTATTCACGAGTCAAAAGAACAGTTAAGGCTGCTCATCACCCCCATACCCGATCCTCCTTCGATCGGGTTGGCTAATGGTAAGTCTATGGGGAAAAAATGGTTTTGTTCCCAAAAAGCAATGAAATTATAGGAATATTTTGATGCGTTTTTTTTTTAATTCATAAAACTAGAATAAAGGTGTGCTTTTAGAGGTTATTTTTTTAAAAACATTATTTACCTTTTTTTTAAAGAAAAAAATTTAGATTAAAAAAAAAAGTAAATAACATTTTTTAAAAAATAACCTCTATAAGCACAACTTTATTGGAGTCTTATGAATTAAAAAAAGACGCATCAAAATATTCCTATAATTTCATTGCTTTTTTTGGGAACAAAAATCATTTTTTCCCCATAGACTTACCATTAGCCAGCCCGATCGAAGGAGGACCGGGTATGGGGGTGATGAGCAGCCTTAAATGCGAATATTTTTAATTATGTATCTCAGAAATTATTAAAGGATCATGTCTACTTAATTGGATGATGTTGAGTTGATTAAATGGTTAAAATTTAAGTTCTGAAATTTCTGAAGCAAAACCAATTTAAAGCAATTCCAGCCATGAACAATTGTGTTAAAAATTTTTGGTATGTTGGAGTCAAATAGGGTATCTCAACTACTACATGGTGTTCCAGTCTTAAAAATCCGTGAAATGGCTGAAAGTTTCACAAATCATGGTTGTTCCTCGATGGCAATATAACTTCTACCTCATCTATAATTGTGATTATCTTCTTGTCCATTGATAAATATTCTCCGTAAATATCACGTAATTATTATCCTGCCGGAAAATTCATTGTGAATCGCAAGGACTGAATGAGAATAAATATTTTATTAATTTTAGTTCCTATTTGTGTATTTTACTGTTTAATTTCACTGTGGTTCCATACTATGATTTATGCAATTTTAAATACTGGTATTTTTTTTTAAAAATAAATTTAATGCATTTATAGCACAAGTATGAATTTAGAAAAATCTCACATAAGATTAGGAAATTGAGTGGTCACAGGTCAAGCCAAATATAACTAAGAAAGAAGAAAAGGGCAAAAAATAAACTCCATTACATAATTAAGGGACTCCGCTTTACTTTAAAACTTATTGCTGTACCTCACAACATTTCAAAGTTATAATTAAAATATGTGTGCACTTTACCTGCACCTGTTGTTGCAAGTGAGGGTGGGGTAGGGTCATAGCTCCAGGCGGTGGGGGTCTCACTCCTTCAATGGTCAATTCTTTAGTGATTAAAGAGTGTCTGAGGTAAGGCAGATTTTTCTGAAACACATAATGCCCACTTCAATGCTTTTCAAATAATAATTGTTAATTTATAACACCTAAAGACAAATATCAAAATATCTAAAAAAATATCTCCAAATCCTGTCCAAGAGAGAAGAGCAAAAACTAATACTTACCTAAATTATTCATAAATAAATTATTAATATAAAAAAGAATTAAATAAAAACGAAGCAAAAAGGACAGCAGAAAAAAATTAGTATGAAAAATAATGGTTAAGCTGGTGAACAGAAAAAACAAATAAAATTGCAAAATAAATCTTATGCAAACACTTACAAGAATATGTTCGAAGACTTCAGTCAGCCTTCATTTTATACTTTTGTGTTGATTCATTATTTTTCGATATTACCAAAACTTGTACCATTTCCTATGTTTTGGGATTCAAAATATTCAACTAACAACTAACCATCTAATCTTTCTTCATCATTTTTGTTGATTGGTTTGGGAAAATAAATTAAATGATTTATTATTAATTTTAAATTTTTTTGGACAACTGCCTTTTTTTCCCATAGATAAATAATCTAACTATATAACATTGTATGCAGTTTGGCCCTTTACAACAAACTTCCAGGAACCAATAATTGCTTACCCTGTCTAATCTTAATTAAATACATTTTATAAGCTCAACTGATGCATACAAATTTACTAAAACCATGATTTCGCTACATACAGGTTTCACTTCAGACAAGTTTAACTGTATTTGAAAATATTGAGCAGAGAGAGGGAATGAGAGAAGAAAATGAGTTTACTAAAAACATTGTAAATGAATAATACCTTAAGAAAAGGAACAAGGTATGGTTGAGGTGCCGAGTTCAACTCTTTTTGTAACTTTGTAGTGAATTCTTCAGCTTGCATGGTGCCATCCTTGAATTGTTGAAAGAGAAGTTAACATTTTGCTTTAAACCCTAATCTTTAAGAAGATATGCAACTTACACTGTGATGCAAAAAGTATAGACAATGGCGTAATTTAGCTGTAAAATTTAGAATTGCAATAGTAGAGTTACAAAACACCCCTATGCATGTTAAATAAATATTTTAAAATGCTATATAACAATATTTTATCTCATGAAATATGAATTTGTATGTTGAAAAGTTTAGACACAAATATGAGATTGTGCTAATTTGAAGCAGACAATGGCTTAATTTCACATTGTTATTGATGAATTATATATTTTTTATATGATAATTTAAAAAAAAAACATGATATCTAGCAAAATTATTTAATAACAATATTAGTTCAATTTTACACCAAACAGGCAATATAGCCACTCTAAATCCTTATTTAAATCACAATTGCTTAAAATGTACAATTTAACGTCTCTAAATACAAACCGAATGCCTACCAGCAAATCACCTTAAAGTTTTGCCACTTAAAAGCATACATTGACCGATTTTCCTGATGAAAAGTGCAATCTTTTTATCATATAAAATCACAAAATAGCAACATATTGTTCTTTTTTGCACTTTAGTACAAAGCAGAGATAGTCACCTCTTCTGTGGCTTCAACGTAATTCCCTCCACAACATTACAAACATTTCACCTTGATGCTTGAGTTTTTGAAGGGAAAACCATTGTTTTCAAAAGTTAAACCGAAACTGATTAACTAGCACTAAAGAGAACAGTAACTTGTAACAAGTTCAAAGAAACCGTTTTTTTCTCAAGAAATTTCAAAATAAGGAAGGAACTTTCGTAATGGTGTGGAGTGAATTTATGTTGAAATGACCAACTTTTTTTGCGTTTTGGAAGAGGTGACTCTCTCTGCATTGTATTTAAGTACAAAAAAGACCAATAAATCGCTTCTTTTGTGATTAAATATGTGAAAGACTGGACTTTCCATAAAAAAAAAATCGGTCAATGCACGTCTCTAAAGCCATGAATTCATGGCGAAACTTAAAGGTGTGGACTGGTATTCGGTTGGTATTTAGATACGTTAAATTGTACATTTGAAGCAAATATGATTTGAATAAAATTTAAAGTGGCTATATTGTCTGTTTGGTATAAAGTTGAACATCTAAACTTTTGCATCACAGTGTATCATTGCTTATTATCATTAAAACTCATGTTACACTACAATTTTACATATGCAGTTTAAGTAAGCCATTTATATTTAAGGAATAATGTTTCCAAGTAAAACCCAGCAACTTAAAAAATCATTCAAGAAAATTTTACAAAGTTCTAATTAAGAATATAAATTTTAATTTCTAAAAGACTCATTCAATGCAACTTTAAAAAATGTTTTTTTTTAATATTATAAAATATTTTCTACTGTTAATTAAAATACAAATGCACTGTATTACTTACTATGATACCCTGTATTAAATTCCGCACACTTTTGGCAACAGCAGTTGGTTGCTCATCAGCTAGTCTTATGAGGGTCGACAAGAAATTTTTACATTTCTTCTTGGCTGTGTTGGGAGACATCTGAGGAATAAATAATAATGCACAACTGTTAAAAAAAATAGCAATAGAGTAGAAATTACCAATAAATCTACCTAGTAATCAATAAACTATCAACAAAATTGTGAAAATGTGAAGTAATAAGTATATAAGGGACATGTCTAATGCAGTTTCGCACCAAGAAACAGAGGTATAAAAAAGTGATCATTTGAAAAAAAATATTGACCAAAAAGTGACTAAAATAAAGAACTCATCGGCAAAATATTAAATTTATATACTAATATCTGAAACTCAAAAGTTTGTAAGTCTGACCCCAAAGGCTCCCTAAATAGAGCTATGCAATTAATGCCAGAAGTCTTTCTAAAAGTTAAAATGCAAATGCAACCAGTTTAATTTTTAAAAAATCAATGTTTTTTATTTAAAGTATTGATTATTTTAATCAATCCAGAATACTTAGCATGGGAACCATAGCGTTCAGTTTGCACAGAAAATTAAAGCAGCAATTTTGTTTTTGATTTTTATTCAAGCTTTGATTAAAATTATAGATTTGAGAAAACAATTCTGTTACTGGATAAATTTAATTTAAATAAGCATGCAACAAGACAATCAGCTGGTAGAAAAAGCCTGTACTTTTAGTTTATGTGAAACCAAAGCAATCGGAAATAATTTTTCACTAAAAATTGCGCTAGCTGCATTGAATATTTTATACATAGCCTCTTTATTTATAATAAATCTAGCTGCCTTACATTATTTCAAACATTCTAAAAGGCTTAACAAGGGAATCATAGCGTTCAGTTTTCACAGAAAATTAAAGCAGCAATTTTTTTCATTCAAGCTTTGATTAAAATTATAGATTTTTGATAAAACAATAATGTTACTGGATACATTTAATTTAAATAAGCATGCAATAAGTCAATCAACTGGTTGAAGAAGCTGGTACTTTTAGTCTGTGTTAATCCAATGCAAGCAAGCGCTAATCCAATGCAAATGTCGATCAAAACGGTACTTCAAGATTTGCTTGTTAAAGTTATTCGAAACATTTTTTATGTTTGACAGTAATTCACATACATTTCATTCATTTGAAGCTATATTCACTGAAACGGATTTTTTTCTTTTTATATTTAAAAAAATTCTAAATATTTCTCAATGTGCACAGAATTTATGAATGAAAGGTTAAATGGCGTATGAAAAAAAATGGTTACTTTAGTGACTAGTTTTGGCTAATAGTGACTTTTAGTGAGAATAATGACTTGGTGGGAGCCCTGCTAGAGGAATTATGAAGAGAAAACTAAGAACAATACCTGAGTAGGTGTGCTTGGTTGACTGTTGGCAGTTGTTGTTTGTATGGTAAGAGGGGTGGTTAAATTACCATTGACTCCAGTCTATAAAACACAATTAAAAGAAATTTATTACTTTATTTTATAGAATGCTCAAAAATTGAAAAAAAATTTACTTAATTTTTATCATTTTACACAAAAGAAAACAAAATAAAAACTGAATATTGTTTTTAATGACTATCCCTAAGTTTACTAACATAGATTATAAAAAATAAATTTTTATATTTTTTACATCGATATAAGAGATAGTAAAGAGGTCAAAATAAAAATGTTTGAAGTCAAACACAAAGTGCCAATGTTATGGCATTTGATAATTTTAGGAAATATAGCAACTATGGCAAAAGGCAATATCTTATGAGAGTAAAGGGTGATAGCTTTAACATTATTAAATACAATAAACAACTATGGCAAAAGGCAATATCTTTTGAGAGTAAAGGGTGATAGCTTTAACATTATTAAATACAATAAATATAACTATATAGAAATAATATTATACCTTTATAACACTGGTTTTAGTAGTGTTAGTACTTGTAAGTTGAGAGTTGGCATTACTCAGAGGTTGGAGAATAGTATTGACAATTGTTTGTGGAGCTGTTACTGCAACCTGGAATACATTAATAAGACCATCAACATGGGCTAAAATTAAACTTTTTGGAAATGAGAAAGTTACTAAATTGTTCAGTTTTAAAAATCTTTAATGTCTAAAGATTTGCTGATAAGTTTGAATATGAATATTGTTTGTAGGAAAATGTAGTCACAACAAAGTGTACCATACAATGATAAACAATTAAAGTTAGAAAAAAATTAAAACCCGAAAATTGGCTAAACATCTAATATAGTAAAATGTAAGACTTTCACTTTAAAATCAATAAAGGTTATGCTTATTTTACTAAATTAAACTATACATTCCATAAAATTGTTAGATAAATTAATGCATCCAATTTTTTTCCTAATTAATGCAAACAATAGTGTATTTTAATTTCAACCAATTTATCAGATTAGGTAAGGTTTGAATTATCGTCGCACTAGAGCTACATGAGGGCTATTGGCGATGGGCGACACCTGAATAGGGATCCAACGCAACCATTAAGGGCGACATTGTACGCAGCATTAGGACTTTGAATATATTTAAAGAGCACTCCCTTACACGCACAGGGTATTATTCGTCAGACACTTTTGGCAGCAAGGGCCATTTATAGGCTGGCAGTTAATTTGGCAATGCTTGTATCCGAACCTGGGACCTTTCGCATGCTAGACGAGTGCCTAACCAACTGGGCTCCCCAGGCCCACCAATTTTATCAGAAGAAATTTTGTTTACTAAGATAGTTTTTTTAGCTCTATGATCGTTTAGTTAAGAGTACTTTGTAAAGGTGGTGCTTTAAAATCGAAAGATCTCGTACCTGATTGGTTTTCAGAGCAGGAACAGTAATTTGTTGTGGAGTAACTGTCCGCACAGTTGCCGTACCAGCCTAAAGCAATATATTTCATTAATGAAATCAGTTTGATATATAAACTAGAAATGTTTATTACAAATCTCCAACCTATAAAAACATTTGTTCAAAATTAAAAGTAGTACAAAAAACACAATTTTATGTTGTCAACATAAAATTGTGCTTTGAAAGAACATTTTACAGAAGTTTTGATTAAATAACACTAAGCAATTACTTGACATCAAGGATTTAATATGAAGGATGCTGCAGGCATATTTTGATAAAAAAAAATACAGAAAAAAAATTAACTTTTTTGGCTTAGATAAACTAGATTTTATATTAAAGAATGCATAACTATTTTTTTACACCCCATATCATTATGAGTTTAAGTTCTATTGCACACTAATCACAAATTAGTGTGCAATAAAAGCAATTAACATACATAAAGGGATATATTTCACTGTATTTTTAATTTAATATCCTTTATCTATTTCTATTATAAAATTATTTTGCACCGATTTTTTATAGGTTCTTGCCAGATGTGTTTTGGTTAAGAAAAACAAATGCAATTATTTTTTTTAAAAAACTTAAAGAAATTCCACAAAAAATAAAATCAAGAAATTCTACAAAATTCAACTTTCCATGAAAAAAAATCAACTTTTGAAAAGATCATTCACCTACTTTAAAAAAAAAAGAGGCATTCCATTGTCTGAACTGGTAAAGTTGTTTAACCAAGCACAATAGACTACTTTTTATTTCATTTAATAATGCAAATTGTACATAAAAATTTCTTGACCTTGATCAGGTTTAGAGGATCATGTTTTTTTAATCACTTTTTAATAAAATAAATTATTTTTTTAGAATTACAATAATTTTTTAAAGATAGACTGAACTCTTTAATACTACTCCTGAACTTTTACTTTGGAGTATTAACAAATCATATGTATTTGATAAGAAAGTTAATAAAAAAGTTAATTAATTTAACACAGAGAAAAATAACACTATAAATCAATAGGTTTATCAGAAGTGTAATTGTTTTGAATTTACATGCCTGAATGGCAGGTTCATGAAAAAATATGTTTCCTTGTCAAAAATCCACATGAAATCTTCTTTAAGACTTTGACTTGCAGAATATAAATACTTACGAAAAAGAATATCTGTGTGTATAAACATACATTTCTGAGATGTTTAACGATTTCAAATTAAGCTGAATTTTTTTTTTGTTCCTTTGAAAAACTAAAACCCGTCTCAATCATAAAAATATTAGATAAAGATATTTCAACGATATTCCAATGCTTACTGTTTCTTCACTGAATCTTTGAATCAATTATTGAATAAATTTGTTTAACGAATCTCTACAAATTAAAATTAACAATAGATAAACTTTGCTGGATGGTTCAAATAAATGATTTCTAGTTACGAAATATGGGCAATGTGAAATTTTATACCTCTCAATGTTGCAAAAACTTTGAAATTAAATTCTCAGCCAGAAAATAGCAGACATTAATTTGTCATATAGCGAAATCTAAAATTTGCAAATATCTGTTCTTATGTGGATAAAATAGTGAAGAGAAAAAAAAGAAACCAGTGTTTCTGCCACTTTGCATTTTTAGGGAAAATAGGTGCCAGGTTGAGCATGTTGGTAAAAACCAAAACATGCCCTGGCTATGCCCTTGGTTTTACTTTTACAAGTAAATATATATATAGTGACGTCCAGTAAAAACGATCCATTACGACACATATATGTAAAAAATTCAGCATTTTTGGATTGTCTCGTATTAACAACTTGGCTATAACTTGCTATCCCGAGTTTTTTAAATTAAAAATTAGGTAACATTTCTTAGCTTATTTTTTACTTAAATGATCACAAAGGTGATTTACGGTCAATCTTAGAATACTTACAGCATTCATTTGAGTCCAAAATTTTATTTTGCCCTAGTTGTTAAGCTCAATTTTTCAATCTACATGTTTAAGACATCATAACTATTGCTGTTAAATAAATTATAAGCCAGTTTGACTGCATAAATTCAGCCTTGTTAAACAATAATTCTAAATAAACTATATAAAAAATCAAGTCACATTTAAGCTGTGTATTTCCTCATAAAAAATAAAGGCAAAAACCACAGTTAGATACAATTCTTTCAGGATAATATAAATTTCAAAAGCTTTACAATTTAAGTGTTTTTTTTTTAAAAAACCAGTAGAGACCGCATGCATAAATGAAACATTCAAAGTAAAACTCATATTTACCGGAACTGATGATAAGCGATATGATGTTCCAGGGATAGTGCTGCCAGGTGCACCAGAAATATTCAGAACTTGATACTGACCATTTTCAGACTTTAGCAAGACCGCTGTTCTAACCATATTTGGCGGAAGAGTAATGGTCCCCTAAAATAAATAGCTTCATATTATTAAAGTTAACCTTTTATGTTACAGACTGCTAAAGAAGAATTTTCAATCAAGTATTTTTTTTTAACAAGAACAAGTATCCAACAAGTTATTAATCTTGTTTTTGAAATTAATTTACATATACAACAGAATTCTGTCTGCTCAGTTTCTGTGATGTATTACGCCTTTTAAGCCCAAGATTATAAATTCAAGCCCTGGCCTGGCTGAGTCGGCAGATTTTCAGGATGGGAAATTTATTATTTTTTCGTTTAATTTACTTTCATAAATATTTGATATTTTGTGGTTATATTTATTTCTGTTAGTAATTTCTGAAATAATTTTGAATGTAAGTTTAAGAATGCATAGAGGGTTTGGTGCTCCCCTTGAATCATACAACTTTTAATTGTATTTTGTAACACATAAATCTCTAATAAGCTGATTGATTAAAAAAGGTTGTCAGAACGCTTGTCATAATAGGGTTGTTTCACGGAGGGATCTGGCAAAAGCTCTGCAGTTTTGTTTTTCTTTCTTTCGAATTACTTTATTTTGGTTGGTAGAGATAATCAGGTTTGTGTGCTGACCAAGCACACTAACCTGAATATAGGACTGCCAACTAACTTAACCAAAACAAAAGTAGTTCGAGAGAAAGGAAACAAGACCATGGAGCGATAGCCAGACCCTCTGTGAAAAACCCGATTATGTGGCATTAACGATAACTTGAGTACCCATTTGGCTTGGATTCTCTTGCCCAAATTAAAATCTCTGCATTTTTATGCTCAGATTACTATGAGTATGAGATCTCTATGGAGAATAAAATCCATAGAGATCTCATAGTAATCTGAGCATAAAAATTTGATAGCGACAGCCATCTAGATGGTCGATGCCACAAAAAAAATGGCTCTCAGTTCTACGAAGAATATGTTGAGTCTGCAAAATGCTTGAGCCAAAAATGCAGTTGAATTTAAAAGAAAAAAAATGGATTCTAATCAATAAGATAGAACAAAAATATTCAGTTTAAATTTTTTTAAATATATAACCTGATAATCATTTTGCATTCAAGGATATTAGCCTGAACACCAAAATGTCTCAATTGAATTGAACTAAGTACATCATTTGGTTTGGTTTGAATTTTCGTCGCATTAGAGCTACACAAGGGCTATTGGCGACGGCTATATACATCGTAGTTATAAGCATCATCAGAGTGAAACACAACAAATGCATTTATGCGATTTTATTTTGATACTCAACTGTAAGCTATTATCAAATGGGATGCAGACCCCTGGGATGATAATCATGATTTTAAAATTTAAAAACAGTGTTATGATTTTTTAAGGCCGCCCCCATGGTGCAATCGCTAGCCTTTGGAGCTGTTGGGGTCGGGTTCGAATCCCAGTCAGGCATGGATGTTTGTGTCCGACAATAAATGTTGTTATTTGTCGATGTGTTTGTGTCGTCCTTCTTTGTATGTCTCTTGTGACTGTCTCTTCTGGCGAGCTGGGTAATGGGCTATAAAGCCTACACTCTCCCTTCTAGAGGGTGCAATCACTGTCATATGATATTTAAGAGTGCTGGATCATCAGACTAGGAAACTGGCTCTTATACGTTAAGAGTAAAAAAAAACATTTTTCTTTTTAAACACATTGAATTGAGAATAACAACGAAATTTCGAACATATTTTGTGTATGGTAAAAATTATAAAGCATTGGAAAACAAGACAATTGAGGTAAATTTTCAAAATACTGAATTTAATTGCAGAATTCCAGTTTGCAATGTTAATTACACTGACAATTGAGAGCTTAGCGGAAGAACGTGCTGAATGACAAAATGCAAAAACAAGCTTTTAAATTTCTTAGTTAGTGCAGTATTGGCTGAAGACCACTTAATAGAAAATATGAATTTGAGTGTAGTATTCATTAAAAACGGTACTTACAAACGGTGAAACATATATATACTAAACTTTACATTAAGGGAACTTGTTATCTCTAAAGGATGGAATAATGTTTGACACAAAGTAAAATCTAAATTTTTTTTTAAATGTCACTTAGCATGTTCATTAACTAAACTCTTCAACTTTGATAAGTTTCATCAATGTACATGGCAGTTCATTTGGTAAAGAATCGTTTTTTGGCTAATTAAACTGAACTTTTCTCAAGGAAAAATATATTTTACTTTTGATTTTCTATTATAACTGACAATATTTTGTAACAAATTAACAAAAAAGGTTTTAAAATAGCAATTTGGCACTCAAATTCATATCTAGTGGGCTTCAGCTTAAATTACCCTAAAACCTTTTATTGAAGCTTTAGGTCTTTTACAACAATGCCAGTACATCAAGAATAAACAATTAATTCAGATAACATGTATTACCTTTGGAGAGTTTTGAACTACTTTCTGGCCTACAAGTTGATTTCTCGTTGCTAAGAACCTTTGTTGCTGAGGTACGGTTTGTACTACTCTAATTTGAGCGCTATTTTGAGGGGTGAATGGGCGCTATGATATCAAAGAAGAACAAAGGATAGATATAAATTAATCATGCATAAAGCTATGTAAAAACATGCAAAAATTACTATTTATCATTTTTAATAAACAAAAAAGAAGGAAGCATAAATAATACTTTTAGCAAAGCAATTCATTTTTAATGTGATTACTATTAATAACGTTAAATTCAATATATTTTTGTACTTTTTAACAAGATAATCAAGATGAATAGGTTTTAAATACAATGCAAACTAGTACCTTTAAAGCAATAAGAATATAAAATCAAGCACAATACATAACAAACATGCATCATGCATCCCTTGTTCGCAATATTAAAACAACAGAATTAAGCATAATGGAAAAGTATTTTAAGCAAAGGTTATTTAGTTTTAAGCAAAGGTTATTTAATGCAAGATTTATGAAAATACAAAAATTACGATTAATTGCAAACATAGTTTTGCCTTAAAGAGAAATGAGGGATTCAAAGCTTATTAATATTTTCTGGATTTAAATTAATTTTGTACTGACTATACGTAAAAAGAAAAATTACTGTTTTAAGATTTTCCCTTATGTTGTAAATAATATTGCATGCTGGAGTGGGTTTAGAAAGGGCACAATTTGAGTAAATATTAAAAATAATATACAATAGAGATTCTTTTAACCCCTAAAATAAGAGAAACTGAATTTGTAACCTTTCTCACCTGGTTAACATTTGCCCCTAAAGATATTTTTCCTCCATTAGCTTTTTTGCGTTAATATATTATATTTTTTATAAAATAACTGTGAGTGTTTGATAAGTGTGGTAAGTTCATCAACTGAGAGTTTTTGTGGCAAAATGTTGATAAAAAATATTCTTTGGAACCAAAGTTCTGCTTTTACATTTTGTCCAGCAAAATTTTTTAAAACGAAATTTAAGTTTTCTTTTTTAAAAATAAGAGAAGTGATAAACAAAAAAAAATGTAGCTAAAGATCAAAAAACAGCTTTATACACTTATGATTAATTGCAAACATAGACTATAACTAATTACTTTTTCTGGAATTTAACTTAATTTCACAAAATGTACAGACAAATGCTGTTAAAGCAAATTATCAAAATTAAGATTTTTCTCTTTATTGTAAATAATGTAAACTGGAGTGGGTGTAGAAGTGAAGCAAATTGAATATGTCATAAAACATGTCCCAAAACTGACTAATCATCCAAAATAACAAAATAGATTTTCTCTTGCAAAAAAAAACCTGCTGTGTGATTAAGTTTTTGTTTTTTCAAAGGCAGGTGATCTAAAAGTTTGCCAATAATTTAACATGGGAAGTAAAGGAAGGATCGACACTCAATTTCCTAAATGCATTAATTGTGATTAGTGATTGACATTAGTATGAAGATTGTACATTTAGTAATGAAGTATATGTACTGTATAATGTGCATCTGAATAAGTAATGGCGCTTTTCTGGCATTATACTATTTCTAAAAAATTAAAAGAATTAAGAATATACTTCAATGATCACAGTATCCTCTGCAATTTTTTGTAAATGTTGCTAATTCAGTTATAAAGCCTGTCTCAAAAGTTAAAAAAGAAACATTTTGAGTCACAAAATTTTACTGAAAAGATTTAGAGTAAGGATCCAGCAAGTATAAAAAATTAAAAATATCACGAATCACAAAGAAAATAACAAATAATAAATTTTATTTGAATTAATAGTGAAAATTACAAACAAATCCGTCTAAAAAATAAAGAGAAAATCTATTTAATGCATGTTTAATGGTCTAATAACAATTTTTCATTGCTTGGCTAGTAGTTACTTTGAAATTATAAATTAAAAAACATAATACCTAGTGAGATTTAGAAACACACTCCTGGCTCAATTTTATACCAAAAAGCCTACATTAGCCGTATACTATTAACTCTTTTTACTGTGAAATATTATATCCCATTTGCTTCCAATTTACAAGTTAACATCCTGATATGATATAAATCCTGTTAAATGTACTATGGTAAAATCCAGAGATAGTCCCCTCTTCAAAAATGCAAAAGAAATGCGTCCCTTCAACCTGAATTCATTCCACCCATTACTAACAAATGTTCCACCTTGATGCTAGAGTTTTTGAAGGGTAAAACGGTTTCTTTAAAACCTTATTTTTCAATATGATGCACCAAAAAGACCAGTTAAGTTTTGACTGGTTATTTCTTAAGAAACTGGAAAATTGCAGTTCAAGACAGAACTTTAGTAATGGCATAGGGAGAATTTATGTTAAAAGGGACAGACCTTTTTTGAGTTTTTCAAGAGGAGACTATCTCTTATTGTACTAAATAGTTCATAAAAGAATAATGTGTTGCTATTTTGTGATATTTTTAAGACTGCATGCTTAATTTTTTTTATAAAATGCAAGTCTCCAAATCCACAAATTCATTGCAAAACTTTAAGGTAATGGCAGCAGGCATTCGATCCAGTTCAAAGAGAGATCCTTACTTTCGAATTTGAAACAAATGGGCATCAATATTTCTCAGTAAAAGAGTTAAAACGTATATTGACTGTTTGGTATAAAATTGAACTCGACTGAATGTTACTTAATCTTTTAAATTAACCAGATATTGTGTTGTTTAATTTTTCATATCAAAATTAATATATATCAATAAAAAAAGCTAAATTAGACAGATTTTTTTTTGGGAAGGGGGGGGGGGGGGTATTTTTGCACAATTTAAAAAAATCATTTGTTATTTTCTATGTGAATCATGATATTTTTTATTATTTATATCTGCCTTATCCCTTATTAAAACAACTTTTTTCAATTAAAACTTTTCAGTGAAATTTTGTGCTCCAAATTTTTTAAAAAAAACTTTTGAGACAAACAAACTACACTAAATACATTAAAAAGGGCAAAGGAAGTCATTTACTACTGAGAAAACTCTGAATTTGATAGGAAAGAGCATCTTAACTTTTTTTTGGAACAGCTGATATAATGGCTGGTCCGTTACTTGGCAACTTTTGGCAAGCTTGTTAATGTAGTATTGCTATACCTAACAAGTTGTGATTCATGGTAAAGGAAAAATTCGACACAGATTCTGGATTCAAATCCAGAACCCTGGCGCACCTTGGCTGATGTTAGAACCTAAGGTAGAAGTCTGACTTGGCTCCTTCACCTGCAGACCTCACTGAGCATATTGGAAAAGTATTCGTGCATTGGGTGAAGAACATATTCTTCACCCAACATATATGCACTTTATATTTCATGCAACTTTTGTTCAAGTTGTATGAAATATGAATCACAATGTATAGCACATTTGGGTATTTTCGTTGCTTGGCAAAGTAATGCAAATGGAGACTGGACATTATATCATAGCCGTTCCCTTCTGTTAATTGTATTTAGTATGATTTGTCTCGGCACCAATACATTTGAAGAGTGCCAAAAGAGGTACTGTGAACACATTTCAACAGAGGGATCATCCTACCTGGCCAGCGACACCTGTCCGAGCAGTCAGTATTTGTGGTGCGGCCGCAATCCTCACAGGATTGAGCACCACCCTGGGTGCCAGTGTCTTCTGTCCCGCCAGCGCCAGCCTGTTCACAATCTGCACACCAGAAGTCAGTATGCTGGGGTTGGTGACCACCTGGGACACCACATTGACAGGCTGGCTGGTGGCGGTGACCACCTGGTCTTTGGTCAGCGCACTGCTGACCTGGATCACATTGGTGGTCAGGGGATGCATCACAGAGGACACCGCGGGGCTGCTGGATACAGTCAGAACAACGTTCTTGCTGGTGGTGTCCGTCGGTTTAGCAGTGTCCTGCTTCCCGTTGGCGATTGTCACTTGTTGGATCTGCGATGTGGTGGTGGGGGCGATGCACGTGTTTGTGGCGGTGACTATGGGTGCCTGCTGCGAGGCCACATTGGCCAGGTCGTATATGGCACTCATGGGGGAAGGGGACGACTTGAGCAGGCCGAGGCTCGTCGGGGGGCTGCCGCCGTTGGGCATCGCGGCGGCCGCTTTGCTCTTGCTCCGCGTGTTGATGGTGCACACACCAGAGTTGAGCGGGGAAGTTGCAGACTTGGTGTCCTGGCTGCCCGTCGATCTCGCCGCGGAGGAGAACGGGGCCGAGGCGACCTGGGTGATGTAGCCGCTGGCGGGAAGTGCACCGGGCAAGGTACTGCTCGCCGTGGAAGAGTTCGTGTCCCCGATCTGGGAAGAAGTGTTCGCGGACTTGCTCGCGTTGAGCAGGGACACGGCTTGGCTCACGGTGATGACCCCTTGTTTTTGTCCATCAAGTAATCGCACCACGGTGTTATCCACTAGAACGGTGTTGTTGACATGGTTCACGGTCCCCGTGGTCGTATTTGCATCCTGACTAGGCAACTGAACAGCTGATGAGGCTAATTGGGATTCTAACGAGCCGACAAGAGCACTAACAGCTGATTCATCCACTTCGGAAGACAGCATATCTTCCAATGACTTCACCGTCGCCATTTTCCAAGAGCACTGAAGTAATAACAAAAAGCGCATGCGTTGATTATGGATTGGGGGATTTGGAAAGCTACAGTTAGTGCTGAAACAGTTAAAGTAGGGGAAAAACTAAGAATTTCCCCTAAACTTTCCCCTGTCTAGTATTGATTAGGGAAATCGCATCTTTTGTTTGTAATTTTTTTTAACATGTTCCTAAAGAAAAATTATTATTCAAATCTTAGAGACCTATTGAATTAAAATATGCAGGGACATATCATAAGTTTTTAGACTACAAAAAATCCGCCTGAAAAACATAATAAATGCGTTGAGAAATGGCAACATGTACAAAACCAAAGAATGGTTCTTGTTTCGAAATTGAAAATGTTTTTGTGATACTATATAATAAAAATAAATAGATTATAAAATTCTGTTATCATATAGTTTTGCAGAAATATCTTTCAGTCTCCTGTCTATCTATATTTTTCATTCTAAAAATTTGCATATTTAGGACTTTCATGTGCCGCAAGGCGCAAATACAGCAGTTGCGCAGCAGAAGTTAAATAACCTTACTTCGTAGTGTTCGTGAAGTTGTATTTCGATTTTTACTAAACGTGTGGTACTAATTATTAGATTTTCATCTGCGTAATAAATTCGAGTATGGCAAGTACTCCTCTATTGGGTAGTAAAATAAACCTTATATCGAAATCTGAAATTCGGTATGAAGGTATACTATATACATTTGATACTAAAGAATCAACTGTGGCATTGACGGAAGGTATAGTCTTTACATTAACTTCCTACTTTTCAATAATTTTAGACAATTTCAGTGACATTATTATCTCAATATTGGTAAATTCTAAAATTATTAGTCCTTCCTAATATGAATTAGGGTCGCCTTAACGGTGACTAATAGGCCCTTAGCAAGGGGCCTCGTGGTAGCTACATATAAAGCTATCTGATTTGAAATAAATTCGTATGCTATTTTATTGAACATCTAAAAATGAACTCATTGCATGGAAAACTATTTGTAATAAATTAGTATTTTGCTTACAGATTTGTAGATGGACATTATTTCCCCTACCACTATTGCATATTAAAATTAATTTGTTAGGGTCAGTCCGGTAAAAGAATATCTGTAGTCTTATTTAATTAATGGAGTTAAAGATAATCAATACTTCATTTTGTGCCATTAAATGAAAAATAACTACCATTAAGTTGGTACTTGCTAAACTAAATGTAATTATGTACAAAGTAAAATTATGTGCCTTCTTGTAACACTCGCTTTATATAAATTTCTCTTGCATTCGCATTATAATATAACATTAAAAGCCAGTTGTAGCATGAAAATGAGGTTAACCCTCAAATGATTTCAGTATGTTTAATATTTGCTAGATTTTCTTGTCTTACTGCTGAAAAAGAACCAATGTTTATCTAATTGTATAGGAATCTTTAGTAACATTTAATTGTAATTTATGTTTTGGTATTGCGTAGTGCGGTCATTTGGTACCGAAGACAGACCCACTGAAAGGCCTGTAGCTCCGAAAGATGAAGTTTACGAATACATAATCTTCCGGGCTAACCAAATCAAAGACTTGCATGTTTGTGAATCTCCAGCTCACTTTAGCTTGCATTGTGATCCTGCTATTGTCAAGGTAAAAATTATTTTGTTTTGCACATCATGCGTGTCTAACCCTTTGACTACATAATTTTCCAATAAAAGATTTTGCCTGATAGATTTAGATTAAAAAAATATTTCTCTTCTAAATTGAATATTTTTTTATTTTTTTTTAAAGGATGTCGTAACTTAAAGTACAAATTATGAGCTGAAGAGTTTAAAACTTATTCAGTAAATGTTCTATTAATTACTAAATTTATTATCTATAGTTGGACTTATCACAAAATTACTATACAGGTTCATCAATGAATAATTTTTATATAATGCCTTAATCATTTATTATGAAATGTCTAATAAATCTGCTTATAAATATTTACTTTAATTTTTTTCTAATGTAACAATTCTTCACACTTGTAGCATTCTCAACCAGTGTCTGTATCAAACTACAGTCAACATTTTGGTTCTGGTATTCCCTCATTTCCACATGCTTCCTCACAGTCGAGTTACGTCCCTATTTCCCATGTCTTAAGCTCTAGTCATTATTCAGGTAATCTCTTTTTATGAATAAATTGTATTAAGTTTTAATCTTCCAATCTCGTACGTCTCTGATCTTTACATGGCATTTCATAATTTTTGAAGAATTAGTTAAGAAAAATTACTGATTAATTTAGATTTCTAATAATAATTCTTGTTTAGGATAATGCAGCTTAAACTAAAGTCGACTTTTCATTTCCTATTTTTCTTGAGTGAATTGTCTAAGTAATAGAAAAGTTAAATTTTCTGTTTTTAGCTACATCCTTTGTTAAAAAAATGAATGCAATGATAATTTACATTATGCAATGTAAATTATCATTGCATTTTTTAAAGAAATAACAAGATATCAAAAAACAAATTTTGTACCAGATCAGTAAATTGGTAATCAGCAAAGTGTTTTCTAAAAATAATTTCTTTAAATCAACATTACTTTATAGGTGCGTCTCGTTCTGTTGCTCCAAACCTGAAAAAGAGCCCTACTTCTGATGCTGGAGTGCAAACGTCTGTTGGACGTGTTGAATCGGGTTATAGGAATGATGGTAGAGAACCTTTAAGACAGCAGAATAGAGAACAGAACCAGTCTAATGTACAAAACAGACGCAGGGGACAATCACAGAATAGGCAACCAATTAACAGAAGAGGTAGTTATACTTAAAAGCGGTAGAGTTAAACGCTTTGGGCTGTTAATTTTTTTATACAAAGCTTGTGTGTTAATCTGTATAGAGTTTAATCGTAGCCAAGTTATAATTTGGAACCACAGTGAAGTGAAAAGGTAGTGGCATGAGCTAGAACCCAAAAAAACTGTGATAAACATTAAATCTTGTATATAATCAAAAAATGACTTTATGTAACTATGGACATTTTATACAGGCAGCAATTGGAATATATAATACAAGATTTCAAGATTAAATTATATAAAAATGAAATTCAAATAAATGTTTATTATGCTAAATTATATTAATGTTTTAATGTCTAAATGTCTTTAGGTGTGCCAAGAAGAGGTAGAAGATCTAGTAGCACTTCTGTAGAAAGGTTTAAAAATGAATACGACTTTGAGCAGGCCAATGCAGAGTTTCAGGAGCTTGAAAATAAATTGATTAAAAATACTCAAGGTAGGTAGTTTCATTTTAATTTGTAAGAAACTGATATTCAAATAATTTTTATTTGATATTTATTACTAGTTTATAGGTACTAAAACTTTTTTGATCTAATAGGCTATTTTATGAGCTTCTACTTTTAACCCAAGCCAAAATAATAGTAATTTAGAGCCACTGAATTTTTTTGTCTTTTGATGCTGTTGAGTTTTAATTTACTTTTAAGGCAAGTAATATTACCTTTTTGTTACACTAATTTAAATTCATAGAATGAGAGACTGAATCGGTCTTGACTATTTTGGTATGACTTTAGTTTAAATTTTATTAATTTTAAACCGGACAATATTTTATTTTGGCCATGTCTTAAAGTATGCTCTACATTGAAACATCAGGACTATTCTATAAAATTTAATGCATCCCTCTTGTGATCTTTTATTAAAACATAATTAATCTCGCTCCAGATGATAGCAAAACAGAATCCACTTCCGATAAAGAAGATACTTCCGGAGCTTATAACAAAGAAAAATCATTTTTTGATGACATAAGTTGTGAATCTACAGAAAGAAGTAAAGGGTTAGTTATAATTCTAGATTTGTTTTGAAATGTATTGTACTATTTTAACAAAATGAACAAGTCTTTGTTTCTTTTCAGGTCTCCGAGATTTGACTGGCGATATGAGCAAAAATTGAACGTGGAAACTTTTGGTGTATCAGCGAACAACAATTGGCTTCGCCGCCGTAGAGCAAGGGGTGGTTACCGTAGAGGTTATAGAGGACGTGGTGGCTACAACAGGCAAAATGTTGAAGTACCTGCTCCGAAAACTGGTACATTTTCACAAATTAATAACTTTTAATCATTTAATTTAACAAAATGTGTATGACTAAATGCTTAATTTTTTTTAAAAAAAATCAAGCTAATTTCTGAATTTATTTTATAGACTGTTAAGCCTTTCACTCCCAGTGATGCCATTTGGCATCATTTTTCTAATTTTAAAAAATAAGGCGGATATCTATTGGGATTAATAAAAAAATCTAATACAAAAATTAAAGAATTGAACGGCATGCTTTATATCATAAATGGCTGTAAACGATAAGAAAAAAATCTAAAATGATAAGGCCAATTTATCATTGGGACTGAAAGGGTTAAATGGAGGATTTAGGATACAAACCACTTTTGTGGCTTTAGAGTTAGGAAAGCAATTGGATGCTAACTATATAGAATTTTAGGGCAAATATAAAGTCGTAGGTAATATTTGCTAGACGGCGGCAATTATGTTTAATCGTTTTGCCTAGTGGGTTTAGCTTTAAACCTCTGTAGCACAAAGCTTTTTATGGACTTGGTTCACTCAAATTCTAAGCCTTCCAAATAGTAAGAAAAATACAATCTTATTTATATCCTGCATTTTATAGATAGACTATTGAGTATTACGCTGTTTCAATAATTTTCTCGCTAATTCTAAAAACCATTGGTGAAATTTTAAACAAATTAAAAAAATTCTAAATGAAATTAGGATTAAACATTTTTCAGATTAACATGATTAATCTTTTTTAAATAGTTTTCTTAATATTTATCTAGTTACTTTTGATGACACTCCTGTGGTGAAAGAAGTAGAAATTGTTACACTGGAAGAAAAACCAGAACCCATTCCAGTCATAGAAGTTATAGCTGAAACGAAAAAGGAAGATTGGCCTGAACCTGAAGTAAAGACCGAAGTATGGACGAATTAGAGTGGAGCTTCGAATTCGAACATTTGACAGTGTTTCACAGTGCATGGATTTTGTACTGTTGAAGAGTTCTAATCTTTTAAAGTTATTGAGCTTATTTATTTTTCTATTATGAACTTTATAGTCTTGTATCTTGTGTTAAACATAAGAAAATGTGATGAATTTATTTTAGAAAGTCTAGTCAAGCAAGACTATTTGATTTGTAAGTTTTAGAAACATGGTATTTGATTTGCATTGAAAATGGTACCTTTATTGTAAATATTCTTACACAGATAAATTGTTGTAAAGCAATGGTAAATTTTGCAGAGGATCTGTGGTGCTGAGAAATAAGTGTAAGCATTGCAGATCTTTTGCTAGGTGATATTTTGAGACTACTTATTGCTATAACAATGAGGATTATGGCTAGATTTCTTTTTATAAATAAAGTTGTTATTCTTGATTTGTGTTTATTTAAATGTGTATTAGTAAAATTTTGGTTATAGAATACAGATCAGATATTAGGGTAAAGATATTAGATTTCAGGATGAAGTTAAAAGGTTGACGAGTCAATATTTGAAAGGATAATATAGCTAGATAACCATATGCTACTTATTCTATATAATTTTAAAAGAACTTCAATTTTTCTACAGATAACTAAATGTTTAGCATTGCACGTTTTTGGATATACCAAAAACTGAATATTAACACAAGTTTGATTCCAAGAAAATGTGTCGTGGACAATTTTTTAAATTCCAAATAAAATATTTTCTATCCTTTAGAACAGAAAAATATTAAGTCAAATTATATAAAAATAATAAGATATAATAATGTAAATGCATAAATGATTGTTATAGTAAATAATTGTGAGACTAACTTTGAAATTGAAAATCTCTTGTTTTTACCCTTTGTTTGATGTCCTTTGAAGTATTTCAATACCAATATATTTTTGAAAAAAATTATTTTTAAATAGATCATTAATGCTTAATAACGCGAAAATTATTGAAAACTTTTTAATTATTTTGCTATTTCTCAAAAATTTAGTGTTAGTCTCTGTCACATCTATGTTCCATCATAATGTAATCTCCAAGTTTAAAAAAAACGGTGATATTTGAGAATAAAATACTTGTAATATTTTATATTTACTATTCATAGATTTCTTAATTTTTCTTTCTGATTGGCATATCAGAATCTTATACCGATTCCCAGAAAGTTCTAGACATGGTATTGATAACGGTCATTCAAAATGTCATTTTATCATGTCTGTCCCGGCACAATTTAAGCCAAGCACTTAAAAAAATTTCACTAATTAAATTTAATTTTTTTTATAATTAACGCCTCCATATGCATCACCCCATAGCAATGTTTTACCCATCGACTAATATTCAGTGCTTAAAAGGGACAAAAAGTTGTCATGTCTGTCACGAATGGAATTACCATAACTATAATTAGAAAGTTTGCATACTAAAATAGTTTAAATTATCGGATAATTGAAAAAAAGTCTTTCAAATTTTTACCTTTTATTTAGACCTTTTAAAATTTGCTACTCTAAGATGAAAAGTTTTTAGCCTATTCAGAAATACTATCCTTCAAATGTCTGTATGGTTTATATATCAGTATTCAAGATAAATTCTAAAACTCTTCTCGCTCAAATAGAACTTGGTAGCTTTAGTAAACTTTGTTACTTGTCATTCACTTGACATCTAAGGTTTTTAAAAAAGGGAATTTTGAAAGATTTAATTTCCCATGTGCACTATTTACTGTAAATAAAACTTACTACAAAAATATCAACGTTAAATTTTACCATGATCAGTCAAGTCATTCAATCTTATAAACTACAGTGAAACCAACTACCTATTTTTCTATACTTTTAATCACCTTTAAGTATTTCATGAAGTTAAAAAAAAGTATCTAAGCCTGTAAATTTGAAAAAAATTTTAATATGAAAACAAATTAGTTTTTATTCCAATTTAATAAAATCTAAGACTTTCATAATTTTTTTTGGAAATATGCAGTCAAACATTACAAGTGTGTTTGCTTTTAATATGTAGAAGCGGCAAATCATTTAGCATATTTACAAAAATTACCTGTTACAGAGCTGCCAATAATCTAAGTGAGGTTTTAACCCAACTCATTCAATTTCATTAAAACCACACACAAATACATAACATAAATAAAAGCATATTTAATGAATAACTACAAATTATTTACATTTTGGCTGTGACAAGTCATTTTGGATTTGCTTCCACTTTTCTGGATTATGCACGAAATGAAAAATGCCAAATTTCTTCAAAAGGATACTCCCGTTCTTGTCCTCCCGTATGGTTTTTTCATCGCTGGCTATCATTTGGGCCAATGTGCTCCTCTGCTTCATCGAAAGCAGGACCCAAATGCGAGACAGTGTCAAGCTTCCGCCTCGGTCGCATGCCAAGGCAGTTATGTTAGGCTGAAAGAGACAGTGTTGTTGGTTAAAATCACTTAAGAGGGATTGTCAGTCCTATGGAGTTAATGCATTAAATTTGGAATCACAACTTCCGCAGAAGTATTACTTTGTCATGTTAGCATTTTCTCCCCAGGTATGGGAATCAAAACAACATCAAAATAAAGCAAATCAGAAACGAAAATGTTATCTAGTTATTTATTTATATATTTTTTATATTTTAAAATGCCAAAAATATACAGCAGATGGCAACATTATTTAAAAACTTTATCAATTAATAATTAAATTACCGGATGTAATTTTCTTTTCAATTTTAATATTATATTGATGTTATGATTATTCCCATACCTGGTGAAAAATGGGATAACATCGCAAAGCAATTGGTTTGAAGAAATTGTGATTACAAATCTAATGCATTAGCTCTATTGGACTGATAGTCCCTCTTAAGTACTTTGGTTTCCCTCTGCTGACTTTAAAATAAACTTCATAATTCGGAAAATTTAAATTGAAAAGAGTTGAATGCACCTCTTCTTCCAAATGATCAGAGGCAGGGCCTGTTTTAGGAAATATCAGACTATAGGCACAACCTATGTATTAAATTTTTGCAACAATTTTATGGCCTTTCTTAAAAGCATTGATCAAGACAATCACGTTAGGTCAATTTCTGAGTCGAAATTGTGCAAAAACCCGGCATGAGAGTGGGGAAAATGTAAAAAAGAGGAAATTATGCGCAAGGTAAAATTTAAGAAAAAATTTGTCTGGAAGTCGATTAATATACATTTCATTTACACATAATATATTGCAAGTGTTAATATACATATGTATAGACGGATTTTGGCAAGGTATACTAGCTAGGCAATAGTATATATTTGCATACATACTCGTATAATACAAGTTAAAAAAATTAAAAAAATTCTTACTTTAAAAAAATGTGTATACTCAGTTTAACCAAAGTCTCTGAAATAATGATTAACATAAAACTTGAAACCTCTACTTCAAAAAATGTTTAAAAGGATAGAATTTTCACATCCCTTTAAAAACCCGACTTTAATATCCCGAAACTCCGGCGATTTTAATATCCCGAAACTCCGGCGATTTTAATAACCCGACACTCCGGCGATCTCAATATCCCGAAACTCCGGCCATCTCAATATCCCGAAACTCCGGCCATCTCAATATACCGAAACTCCGGCGATCTCAATATCCCGAAACTACGGCGATCTCAATATCCCGAAACTACGGCGATCTCAATATCCCGAAACTCCGGCGATTTTAATATCCCGAAACTCCGGCGATTTTAATATCCCGAAACTCCGGCGATTTTAATATCTCGAAACTCCGGCGATTTTTATATCCTGAAACTCAGGCGATTTTAATATCCCGAACTTCCGGCGATTTTAATATCCCGAAATTCTGGCGATTTTAATATCCTGAAGCTCCAGCAATCCTAATATCCCGAAACTTCAGGGATCCTAATATCCCGCGAATCTGCAAAAAAAAAAGCGGAAATCCGCGAATTTGCAAAAAAAAAAAGGGAAAAAAGCGGAAATCCGCGTTTCCGCGGAAATTTGGCATGCCTGAAAAACCGAAGTGGAGTATCAGAATTTTTTTTGGTTTATGATAGTGATATTTTGCGGATTTACAGCATTTAGCATAATATAAACTGAAATTTAGGGGCTAATAAAATTTGGGGGCCCACCGGGCCTTATGGAAGAACAGGCCCTGCTCAGAGGTCACAAATATCACATGAGCATAAGGAATAAAAACTAAAGCCCTGATTTATAAGGACGGAAGAAACACACCAAGGCACTAGTAAGCATTCACCAGAGTGATCTCAGGGTTTTAACTTTGCTTAGGTGGTTTGTTAAAATTCGTGTCTTGCAATGTGTCCTCATCTAACGCATGCTTATTAAGATAAGGCCTCTATTTTGCAATGGCCACTTTACATGCTTCGGACACTTAAATCAAAACAGGACCAACTTAAGATGTAGAAACACAAAGATTAATGCTATATATGACATAGCAGTCATGGAACAACTCAGACCAGTAAGAAAGTGGGCAATTCAGACGCATTTCTCAGAGGCTGATTTTGTGTTCTTACAAAGCATGGCTTAAGAATTCTTTTACCAGTGTATATTTTACTAAAATTTCCTCATAAAACCTTTTTATTCATTTTTTTAAAACTACAAGTATTATTATTAAGCTTTAAAAAGAAAATTAGATTTTAGTTGTCGAGTTGTTTCTAGCTCACTGATTCATTTTGAAAATGAACTAGCTTACTGATTCATTTGAAATTGAGAAAATTATATAACAAAAATGCTGCTACATGGAATTAGCTAATATTGTAAAACCCTTAAACTTAAACTACTATTTTGTATTCATTTTTTATTTTTCTGTTCTGTAAAAATGAATTCAATATCTATCATAAAGTTGTAAAATAGGGTGTCTATTTTTTGGAAACCAGTACTTCAAAGATGAACTGTAACATTACAATACACATATAAGTTAATCATTTTTTTATATATATTGATATCCACTTTACCTTTAGACTCTGAAGGAGTTTATCTTTGCTTTTTTCTCCAACGGTATTGCTACTGAAAAATGCTGTTACAGCATGGCATCCTTGGATGTGAACAAGTAACTGAGCTAAATCTTTAGTTTTCATATTAAGAAAACTGTTGACAACCTGAAAATAGAATGTTGATAAAAGAATTGAAGTATCAACCTTAATATTACAGTAAAACTTCTCGGGAGCGACCACCCTCCGTTCTGAGGAAAATCGGTCGTTGAGGGAGGTGGTCTCTTTGAGAAGTTTCCTCACTGAGCTGCTCATATATAAATGTTCAAATCAATTTTATAAACAATGGTTTAGTAGTAAAAATTAAAAAGTATACAATTTTCATCATTTTATTTTGTTATTTTAATTATATCCAAAAACAAGGTCCTATTTTTTGCTATACACATTTAAGTTACAATCTTTTAAAATAAGAAGAAATATCTTTTTGTTAAATTTTTTTCTCAATTTTTCGGAAAGTACCTCATATTTCAATTTGTTTTTAGGTTTTGTAAAAAGACTGTTCATTGAAACGTCTTTCGTGTTTCGCAAATTTAACATTCACTGGTATTTCTCCATTCTGTGAGTTTCTTGAACTCCTTTTAAATTACGACGCCCGTCGCCAATAACCCTCACGTAGATCTAGCCCCTTGCTTGTGTGACAATGATCAACCCTAGTGATTTGTTTTTGGAAGGGCGTGTCCTAGCGTTACCTTAGCTAGGGATGTCAAAGTACATAATGGATGGCCCTACCTTGCAATTGTTAACTGCAGTAAAGTGAAAGAAGCTTCCTATTGACAACTCGGACAATTCGTGGAAGGGTCTTTCGAAATGATCCTTTTAACAACAAACAGGGGGGAGGGCTGAATTTGTTCAAACTTGTCATTCTGGTTAACTCTTCCGTGCGATAATATGGAGGAAGGTAATTCAAAGGACGAAAAGAGCAAACAATAACCAGTAGCTGCGGGAAAGCAATACTTTTTGGAAAAGTGACCCCCCGGATGAGACCTATAATGTGGTCGTAACCGGAGGTTGGCCTGGCCTGTCCGAGAGGTATTTTTAACATTAAGCGTATAGGGGGAAAAATCGGTGCCTTGAAAAATTGCCCGTTTGCAGAGGTGGTCGCTTAATAGAGGTGGTCTCTTGTAGAAGTTTTACTGTATTTGTGTTATTAATTAAAAGGTGCAGTCGATAAGTAGGCTCCTCAATAATTTTTTTTGTTAAGGACAGTAAAGATAAATAAGCATAATATATATATTTTTTAATTTTTATTAAAAAGAATTTCTCTTTCCGGGGTTTTCAGCATAGTTTAGTATAAGTCTATTGCTTTATTAAAATATAATTAAAATATAAATAAATTTGTAATTCGTTGGAAATATGGTTCACTACTTTGATTTAAGTTAGCTAAGGCAAAGTTAAGATATTTGGTTCAAAAATAGGTTGGACAAGAAGAAAAAAATGCTTGTAATTTTCTTCATGGTTTCAAAATAAAAAGGTGAACAATTTGAAACAGCATTAAATTTAAAACATCAATCAATTTTGCAAGACACCATTCTTAGATTTAATTCTATTTAATAAATTAAAGCTTAAAAACCATTAGCAAAACATCAATTGTCAGAAAATAGTAACAATTAAAATAAAACGAATTTTGTTGATTTGATAGAATTAAATTTTATTCTAAAGTTTTTTTTTTTCAATTTTTCCTTTTAAATTTATTTAGAATCATAAGTATGTAAACATTTTCAAAATTATTGAATCCAAACTTAAATATTCTTGCATATCTCATCTAGTTAAACCTTACATCTCACAACTAGCAAAAGCAAAACATAATTAAATACCTTTGTAGGCTTCTGAAATTTTAGAAGGGCTTGAACAAGCAGAGACCCTTGTAGACATATTGGTGTTTCTTGTTGTTCAAAAGCCTGAAGGCTTAATAGAAGAGGAACAAGTTGAAGCTGTCTCTCCTCTGGTTCAGCACATTTCAGACATCGCATTATATTCTGCAAATTTAATAAATTGCAACTTATTTCTATGTATAATCAAATTACTTTTGCAAAGTCTAAAGAAAGAAATCATTTGATTTTATCTAGTATTTATTTCCACCTAAGATTTCAAAAGAGTGCACAGTGATATAATTTTATTTATTTTTTTCATTAAAAATAACAAGTGTAACAAAAAAACACTAAATTTTTTTTAAAGAAAATTATTGAAAAACGAAATCTACAAGCAATATTGCAATATAGCAATTTTTTAAAAAAAATTTACACATGAAGAAAATGTGCAATTCATATTTAATATATTAAAATATTAAGAATTAAATGCAACATACAACTTATTTTAAAATTTAAACTTATTAACAGTTTTTATTCATTGTAATTTGTTATTGTAGTAAAACAGCCTAAATTAACACATCACTTTATGTACCAAAATATGTCATGGGAATATATTTATCAGATTATATTACACAGAATTATGGCAATTAATTATGTATAAATTTAGTTAGTCTTTCATTCTTTCAGAATAAAGTTGCTTTACTTTTTCCTGCCTTTAAACATTTTAGTTACTGTTTTATTTGAATCATTTGCATCAACAGTTAATGAATAATGTAACACAACTACAAGAGAAATATTTGCCTTCATGAATTGTGCTTGTTGTGTTTTGAGTCGATTACAGGCTCCTGCTATTGATACAAATATTCCATAATGGTGAGAGCTCAGGATTTTTTCAAAGCAAATTCCTACTTGTTCACTTATTAATTCAAACTAAAAGAAAATAAGCATTGTTAACTACAGATAGTAGAAAAAAATATTACAAGACTTTTGAAGAAGGATACATTATTCAGTTATAAACATAATTTTCACTTTTTAGTTAAAATAAGTAACTGAAGAGCTTAGTGCTATACTTATACTGCTATTTAATATTTTTAAAGAAAAAATGAAATTTTTGTGTTCAATGAGCATGTTATTCTACTCATTAAGGGGAGTCGGATGGGTGTTTGGTAATATTTGGTTTAAATATTTAACTGAAAATTTAATTTTTTTAGATTTATAAAAATTATATTTCTGTCACAGAGAAAGATTAAAAATTATTTTTCTGTCCTGCATACTTAAAATTTATTAAAATGAAAAAGTTTCATGAATTTAAAACTGTGCTGGAAAACCAAACAGATAGGAGGGTGGTTTATATATTAGTATCGCTCATAAAGTTAAACAAGGTTATGCCCAGTTACATTTATTTTAAACAGTTTTATGATTGTTGTAATTCTGAAAGGACAGTTACCTGAGATTTGCTTTCAACAACATCAAATATCCTCTGAATGATGAAATTTGCAATTGGATGAGCTATCAAGGCTTCCAAACATTCTTTGAAAAACTCATTCCATAAATACTGTTGGATTTCTTCATCTGCATTTTGGAAAAGTTTTTCAACAACAAAGGAACTATTTTTATGAAGCAAAGCCTTAGGAATTCTATAGGGGAAAAAAGAAAAAATAATGGAAATTAATATACTTTTTCTAAAATATACAATATTTTTAATGTTTTTCAATTAAATAAATACTATTGAAAGAGACAAACATTTTAAGTACATGAAAACACAGACCATTGTTAGCATCATTCACATCTAAGTTGTGAACTGAATTTTTGGGAACTACTTAACTTTCCGCTCCAATATTTTTATTTAAAAAATATTCAATACTATGCATTTTTAGTTTAAATTCTCAAAATCAACTTAGCACTTTGGTAGAAAAGGAACTGAATTCTAATACTTTAACACAGATCATTGAATAATGAAACAAAGGTGCAGGAATAATCCTTCCGAACATCATGGAACAGTAAGTTATGCTACTTTGTAAAACCAGAATTAGATCTTTGACTGACTAAAATGAGGCCGTTGGAATTTCCTTAGGCATACTATAAAGTAGCCCAGAGAACGGATTATAACACTTAGCTATTATTGTCCTGTATTTTAAAGTCTGACTTACTTATGCAAACAAGATAAAAGTTCTATAATAGAACAAATATAAACAAAACTATTCTACATGTGTATTATTAAATAAAGTAACATTTAGACACAAAAATAAAGGGGTCAAATTTACTGCAATTTATTGATATTGTATTTAATAATCTGTTCAGAGTTCTTGAATATATCACTACACACTTTTTTTTAAACTTGTAATGAGTAATTTAATAGAAAAATAACTAAAATTCATATACTTTTTAGTTACAAATAATAATAATATACTTAAAATGAAAATATATCATTACCCTTCTTCAGTTCTTTCTGAAAATATTTTTGAAGACAATCCACAAATAAGCTTTTTAGACCGCTTGGGAATCCGGGATTTCAATATGCATAATAGAGTTTCAATTGCTGTGGCTGAAGAATTATGGGTAATGTAATCTAAAAAGAGAATTTTATTTAAATTAATTTTCATATTGAACAGTGAATATACTAAAGTGATACACAATTGCAGTTCTATATAACTTATGCATGACATCTTTCCAATTAAAATATAACTTTGTGTTATCAAGACAACAGAAAGAGATGGTCATATAGCATTGTTTGCTACTAAGGTGATTAAAAATAATCTAACCATTTTCAAAAACACAATAAGACAAAATCCCCACCAGCACTTTATTTTCAGTTTCAAGTTGATGAAAGAAAAATGCTCACTTACCAATGACATTATCAATCTTCAATAAAGATTTTGAAATATTTTTTAATGTTTTCTTAAAGAATTTAGGCACAGATTCTAAAACAATTGGGACCATATACAATTGTTCGTTGGATGAATCTTGTTCTGTAAGAAAAAAAATTGAACTGTTATAATTTAAATATTAGTTTCACATAGATTATTGAACTAATTAAGAATCAAGCAATGCAATTTTTAATTAATCTGATTTGATTTGCATATTTTTTTTTAAAGTTTTTTTCTGCAGTATTCAATATTTGTTTAGAAAAAAATTATGGGTTAATTCCTTATACTTAGTTGATAGGTCCTCACGATTTGATTAATTAAAACACCTCTTTGAAAACTTTTTTACTTTTTCTTTCTTAGGTACTTGACTAAAAAGAGTTATTCTTACATACGATCAAAGTTAACGAGCAAGCCTTATTTTCCAACTGGCTTCTCAAATAAAATTTAAAAGCTTTTTGGATGAAGCATAAAAAATGTCTATTTAGGAACCATTACTAATGTTTACACATTGTATTACATAATTATTAACATAAGAGTTAATAAATTAATTACCACATACTAGTGCTTCACTTAACCAGATTTTGCTAACCAATTTATCTCTATTTCAATAATGAGGGAAAACAGAGTTTACTTAATTGCACAAAATTTACCTATATATTGTTGCCGAAAGTCTTTCTTGTGAGTGACTGATTTTTTACTCATGAAATCAGTTGCTTTACTCATGTCCCCTCCAAGGGCTCTGATGATTGTGCACACCACATGGCTTGCATATTGATCTTGAAGAAAAGACTCTAAGTTTTCAACAAGAAATTCCCCGACCTCTGAAAGCCAGGAAATATAAAATTGCACATTTTCCTTCTCTTCGCTTCCTCCTTCAGACTCTAAAACAGTTTTCCAGTCCTAAAGCAAGAAAGGGAAATTAACAAGATACTAACAGAAACATAAATAAAGATACAAAATAAATATACGGTGGAGTAGGACAGTATAAAAAGGATTTTTAGTTATGATTGGCACTATTAAAGTTTTAATATTATTTTTTATCCTTCTTGGCTAATAATATGTCGGTCATGAGTGAATTTGTTTTTTCTGTACAATAGGGATAGACGATGGCGAATTTCGGCCGATTGTTCAAAAATTACATCGGCCGATGGGCTGATGTTTTCCGCCTTCCATCGGCCGATGCCGATGGAAAAAAACAAAATGCAAAATTACGGGGCTCCGAAAGTCGCGGAACTCCGGGTATCCGAAAGTCGCGAAACTATGGGGAACCGAAAGTCGCGAAACTAGGGGGATCCCAAAGTCGCGAAACTACGGGCATCCGAAAGTCACGAAACTACGGCGATCAAGTCTCGAAACTACGGGGATCCGAAAGTCGCGAAACTACGCCGATCAAGTCGCGAAACTACGGCGATCAAGTCGCGAAACTACGACGATCAAGTCGCGAAACTACGACGATCAAGTCGCGAAACTACGGCGATATGGAATTAAAAAAGAAAAAACATCGGCTTACATCGGTTTGCCGATGTTTTTTAGGCCAATGGCCAATTTTTTTCCACTAAATTACCATTTTTTCCCACTAAATTACCATGCATCGGCCAGGCCGATGCATCGTTCTATCCCTACTGTACAATTAACATCACATTACAGCTACACACAAGGTATCAATGTTGGTCTTGTATGTTTGGACAGTTGTTAAGTGTTGAAGCTGACGACTGAGCCCACACTCCAACACAACCACCTAATAGTACACAGTCGATCTTTTGACTAGAGCCCAATGATTAGAGCTATTGGGGGTTAGGACTATTACTTTTCTACGTATATAATCAATTGCCTTTATTAAGGTGTGATTTTAATGAAAGATTTTTTTTAATTTGAAGTTGATTTATAAATATGTAAATACACAAACTGTCTAGAAAAAACTTGTCTGTCATAACTTGTCTTAAAATTTTTTTTCCTAGAACTGATTTAATGCATGACATTTACAATACGTATACATTTTTTAAAATTAAGTTTTCAAACACAATTGTGTTTTAAGTCCTACACAATGAGACATAAAAAAAAATAATTAAAAACTTATCTTAAATTAAAAGCTCTGCAACTAGCATGATGCCAACTAGGGAATTAAAGTGTTCATTAGAATATGACAAAACTTATTCCTTATATGCTTGAGTAAAACATATCAAAGTCTACCGAAGAAGTACGGTTCAATAGCTGTATCAGTAACTCGTATGAAGATATTTCCTGTTTCTACTGCTTAAGTGAAAATTTCCCCAAGTTTCCCCTTTAAACAAGCAGTTTCTACATAAATACTATTTATTGCTCATTTACTTGGCGCCATTTCCTCCTTGGTCGCCAGTATTTGGCAGAACGGCCCATCTGCGGAAGCGCAACCCTTGGACCTTATATGCTAAATTCAAGCAATAACTTACTTGAATATTCTTCACTGCAATGTTCAATAACAACTCCGTAACATGGCTGGCCTTTGCATTGGTGCAGACCTCAACTTTATCTTTCGAAAAGGCTTTCATGAACTGCCGAATTATTTCTGCATTTTCGCTCATAGAAAGAAGTAGCTCGATACTGTGGCTGCTATCTTTATAAGTGCACAGCTTTACTTCATAGCCTCCGCTCTCACTTAAGACATTTGTGATGAATATATCTGTAAGAGAATTAAGAAATAGTTATTAATATGCTTTGTAAGTGAACAACAGCTAAATGAAAGAATATCTTGTGATTGCTAGCAACAAATGGTAATAAGTTTTGTAAGAAATGCAAAAGACATTTTAAGGATTGGTCGGTGATGATATAATAGATGAGATGGTCTAGTCATCGGCAAACTTGAAAATTTAAAGTATGACTGCAATACCCATTAAGTAGTTTGAAATATGAAGTTGAATGATGATAAAATTTGGGAATATTTTTGCTTGGCAATGTAACACATATTGAGACCGACCATGACCATTATATCAAAACTGTTCCTAAGGATTTATAAAGTTGTACATTACACTGCATTTAAATAACTTGAAATTTTAAAAAAAATGATTCCTTAAATATCACGACTACGGCTGTGATATAATGGCCAGTTGGAGGCTTTTGACGAGCTTGAAAATTTAACGTAGGGTATTTATAAATATGAAATGCATTGTTTACCACATTTGAGCATTTTCGTTGCAAATAAATTAGCGTAATGCAAATAAATTTTAAAAAAACGTGACTGACCGGCCATTATATCATAGATGATCCAATAACTACAATTCATTAACCAAAACATAAATCATCCAAATAATATGAGTGATATTCATGGAACGATTGTAGAAATAATTACCAATATCGTCTTTGGGTAATTCTTTTAGGGTTTGCAATGATTTTTCGTAATACGAAACCAGTTCTTGTAATTTTTTGTCTTCTTCAGAATTTTTCGTATTCTGAGAGTTAAATGATTTGTTACGGTTCCTTTGAGATGGTTCCGAATTCCGTTTTCCGCCGTCGAAAGTTTTAAAGCGTTTCACTTGTCTTTCTTCTTGATCACTCATGTTTTCATCTTTCACATTTATCGTATTGTTATATGGAATGTTAAATGAAGAAGACTTTTTTCTTTTATAAGGAAAATTAGACATGTTTTAAATATTAAAAGTTATGCTCAAATCTAGAAAAGCACGAATACACATGGACTCAAAGCAAAAAATAAACAAATAATGCAAGTATGTTGCCAATAAGTTTTGCTAAATTTGAGTCGTCTGGTCTTGAGTCGCGAGAATAAAGAAAGAAGCTTGCTTCAAGTGATGTCATCCCGTGACTTAAATTCACCAATCGAGGCTAGCAGAAGAACTTATTTTCATTTAGAATTTCTGTTGCTTTGCTACTCAAGCCTGAAGCATGTCCATAGTAGGCGCGTTTGCATGAGCCATGTCAAACAAAATCCCCATTAGGGGAAAAAGAGGTCGAGCTGGATTTCTAACCCAAATGATAGTCTGTGGCCGAATCCATGGCATGAGACATCAAACCATCCTTCATTGGAGGGTTTGTAAAACCCTCCAATAAACCCTGCAATTCCAGTTCTGCCTGGAAGAAAATCCCCAAGAGGGAAAAATTGCTGAGTTTGCACTTCAATCCATGGATTCGATGGCTCATGTAAAAACGCCTTATATGGTTGATGGTTGATGTGTGTGTGCGGTGATGAACACTTTATAGTGCAGTGAATTTTTTATAATCGATATGTATAAGCGCTTCTTATTGGTTAAGAATTTTTGTCAATATTTAAGGGCAGGCCGTTCCCTTTGCTTTCGAGATCAAGGAGTGCTGGCATATGTCCCGGTTAGGTGGACCTCACAAGGATCCCCAGATGTTTAGTCAAACTTGCTTGGTCCTCATTTTATGGAATAATTTAAGGGATGATAGGTTTTAGTGTGCCTCGCCCATTCCGGGATTCGATCCTCAGAACTGTGGCATATATGGCAAGGTGAAGAACTGTACCACCACGCCGCTGGACCTCTATGAATATAATACAAAAAAACAAATTTGCAACCAAATCGAATTATAATTTCGATCTTTGCCCTTGGAAGTATTCTTGAAGAAGAGAAAAACCCACATTGGAAAGCCTTGCAAACACGAAAGACTTTTTTGAAATTGGGTGGTGTAAATAGCACCTTACACCCCCCACACTCACGAAATCGCTCAAAATTTGTCAATGACCACAAATTTGAGAGCAAAAAAATAACTAGAGCCACTCAGTATCGACTTGAACAGAGTTACGGCACGGTTTCATATGTATTTCATGCATGGACCAAAGTTACCCGCCTGGATCCTAACCGTGTTCGATTTTTTTAAACTAACACCAATTTTTTTAATCTATAAAATTTAACAAAAAGTCTTGGAAATTATTCCTAAAGGTACAATACTTGGAATGCATAATGATTTTTACGGTTTTAAATCGTTTTTGCAGTTATATTTTTCTCCTTTTGTAAAAAAAACCTATGATTTTGGACCAAAGTTTCTCGCACTGACGATACCCTGAATTCGCTAATTCTCTATTACGAAATCTATATTCTCATTTTTGAATAGTTTTCGCAACAAAATGAGAATAGTATTTACTTTGAGATTTTCATTTTTAATAGCTCTCAAATTTGAGATTTTCAAAATATTTTCTTTTAAGAACATTTTGTTCTAATAATAAACTGAGAATATGCAAGTACTCGTTTTTGAAAGTTTTATTTTTAACAGTGCTCAAATTTAAAATTTCAAAGGATTTACTAAAAATTTTTCGATACTACAGTGCCATATTATATCGCTAGTAGTTGTTAAAGTGATTTGAAATTGTTGAACTTTAAGGACCAGCATGATCTCAAATTTGAAATTTCAAAGCATTTTCTTTCGACAGTAAAGTTCCCATAATAATTGGAATAACCTATTAATCATTTTTGATTATTTCATTTTTAACTGCTTGTGTATAGTCTGAATTACATGAACTGACCACAAATCGATTTTAGCCAAACCGGAAATACACTCATATACAGAGTACATGTGTTTGCATACGATAACACAATCAGGAATAGGAAAAACGTGTCGAAAGGCTTTCTGTCGAAACCCCACGGGGAATATCACTCGCATATATATCGCATTCTCTGTTCAACCTTGGAGCGAATCCTCCATTCGTTTATGAACTTCTATTATTCTGAGTCTTCGCCGCATCACCTACACGCACCTGTTAGGTAACCAAACATTGTTAAATGTTCCCCGGACACATTGCCTACATTGCTTTAGCGGGAAGGAACAACTAGAAAAGTCAGTGCAGGCGGGTCATCAAAATAGACTATCAAAGATGGTGTCGAGTAATGGGATGTGTCGTCTTTTAGCATGTGTGGTGCTGTCATGGTGTATTTGCATCAATTCGGTGGTGGCTAAGAAACTCATTGTCGTGATGGTGGATGGTGTACGGTGGGACGACATTGAAGATCCGAGCTTGAAAGGCATGCATCGCATCATTAAAAATGGTGTAAAAGCAAAATATGTCGTGCCCATTTTCCCGTCATTGTCTTATCCAAATTGGTATACCCTCACCACAGGTAAGATTTTTGATTCAAACTCTTTTTAACGTAAATGTATTTTATTTTAACCATTATAAAATAGAGTAATATAGGTTAGGTTTGAATTATCGTCGCACTCGAGCTACACGAAGGCTATTGGCGACGGGCGTCGTATTTTAGGACCACAGTCAAGTGACGAGCCGGCACCTGAATAGGCACCCAACGCAACCGTTAAGGGCGACATCGTAAGCAGCGTTAGGACTTTGAAGGATATTTAACGTGCACTCCCTTACACGGGGTATTATTCGTCGGACATTTTTGGCTGCACGGCCGTTTATAGGTCGGCAGTTATTTTGGCGATGTCCGGATCCGAACCTGGGACTTTTTGCATGCTAGGTGAGTGCCTAACCGACTGGGCTCCCCAGTTCTTAGAGTAATATATAGTAATAGAGTAATTTGGTTAAGTAAATTTTAAAGCTTTTGAGTGAATTTTAGATAATTGAACAAAAAAGAATTATGATTCTTAATAACTATGTTAAACTATTAAATATATAACTGAATAACTCTTAATAGAACCCTTAAATATTGAACTCTTTTATTCAAGTCTGTTTTATGCTCTGCATTAGATTTTTAAAAAAATATCCCCACGTCCAGTGTATCTAAAATGATTGATCATTGATTTTCATACCAGTGCAATTAAATTAAAAGAATCGCATCTATATGTATCGAAAAATTCTGTGGCGATTAAAATGTATATGTTTGATTTTGTAAAAAAAATGTACATACTCCTTATATCTCAATTCGTTTCCCGTACATAAAAAATATTTCTTAATAATTTGCCACTTTAGTAAGGAGCGCACAACAAAATGTAGAAAGATAATATTTTTTGTCCTACAGTGGGTTTTCAAGGAGTTATAGAAATATGTGATTGTAAAAATTAGTAAAATTATTGAACATGATGGTTTGGAGTGTTCTTGTGCATATAAAAAAAATTGGATAACTTTTTAATCTAAATGACTCTAAAATATGTCAAATTAAGTACTTACTAAACGACAATTAGTATTGACAATTGAAACATAAACTAATTTTTTTTCAACAAGAAAATAAGTATAGCTAAATATTTCAAAATTCAAGATCTATTGCAATATATCTTTATTTCTCGACATTTCTTGAGCTTTAAATAGAAAAATTAGCACTAGATGCCTGTATCGCATTTGAATAATCAGTTTTGAGCCGAGGGTCACCACCTTGGACCCGAGAGTCTAAACTTCCATCGGAGGCAACACAGTGAGAACGGATGGGGCTCTGTCTGGGAATGCAATTTCTTCAGCTGCTGAATTAGCATGTTGAGGCTGTGTGAAAGTAAATTACCTAAGGAAAATTACAATTCATTACTTAGAGGCTAGTTTAGTTTAGTTTGAACTGTCATCGCATTAGAGCTACACTAGGGCTATTGGCGACGGGCGTCGTAATTGAAGAGATTAGTGGAAGAACGTGCTAAGTGACATTTTCGAAAAAATTGTTGTTTCTGTGTCAATGAACACATCCTTCCATAAATTAAAGATAGCAAGTTCCTCTTTTTTTTCAAACTTAAAATTTAGTAAACTTTTTACGATTTGCAAGTACCGTTTTCAACAGATCTGAGTGCAAACTAAAAACTTCAAAGCTCATTTTCTCGTCTTCACTTTCCTGTCACTTAGCACGTTCTTCCACTAAGCTCTTCAATTTACAACAACAGTCAGGTGATAAGTCGACACCTGAGGAGGCACCCAAAGCAACCGTTAAGGGCGACATAGCATTCAGCGTGGGACTTAGGAGCATATTTAACGTGTACTCCCTCTACACGGGGTATTATTCGTCGGACATTTTTGGCTGCACTGGCCGCTTATATGTCGGAAGTTATTTTGCTGATGCCCGGACCCGATCATGTGACCTTCCGCATGCAAGGCAGATGCCTAACCGACTGAGCTACCTAGCCCTCACCTAGAGCTAGAGTCAATGGAAACAACAAAAGATAAAATGGAGTACAAGAAATTATTCACGATAGGATATCAGAAGGCTAGAATCAAAATAAACATGAGGTAGCATGAACATGAGCAATAATTTGATAATCGTATATGGAAGTTTAAAATTTTTATTACTTGTAATTACTTAATATAAAACATGAGGTAATGAAATTTGCAATGTGGTCGAAAATCCCGAAATGGGAATTTTTGTGTTTTCTACACGTTTTGCAGCGTGCTGATTCTTAAATTGTCAGAAACCACTTTACACTTATAACTAAAAGATCTACATTCTTCAAATTTAGTATATGAGTTCCTAGTACTTGTTGGGCGACATGATAAAGTTAGAGAGAAAATCGCGCATGCCCAAGTGGTAGCCGCTATAGAACTTTTTAGGTTTTAAAGTTATTGAAATGACCTTATCTGTGATCGAATTACCTTTAAATGTTTTGATTTATTGAAGGAAATATAATGTCGAGTAGTGTCACACACTCCAAGTTTTGTTTGAAATATCATGAGCTTCTAGTCTGGCTGTTTTCTGGATTTATGAATTGTTTTATTTAATTTTTAGAGGAATTATTTTTAAATAATAGGTGGGTTTTGTTCAATACATTTAAAATATGTATAATATAGCATTCATGTTCACGAATATTCGACGATTCTTGGAAAAGGATATGCACTTTTTCCGTTGCACGGTTTAACTCGCAATGTCAATGCGCTGAAAGTATTATTTTATTTGAAACGATTATAGCAATGCACGTTTTAGAAATAACGTGTGTAAAAAAAACTGTGGATAAAACACCATACTGCGACATCCGGTAGAGGTATATAATATTAAAAAAATAAAAGTGTTTTAAAAAAGAATGGAAGGAAGAGTCTTTCGCAATTTTTATGAGGAAATTATGGGTAGAAGTATGGATAGTTGTTAAAAACTTTTGAATGGAACTGCGTTGTTAAATTGTCCGTTTTAAATAAGGAATGGTTTTTTTTCAACCATTGTTTAATAAAAAAAATATGAATGATATGAAGTATGTTTTACTTATCTGGTCAAAAATGTTACTGGACAGGGTGGTTCTTTTCAGATAGAAAAAAAAAACTTTCACTTAGTTGATTTAACACCACTGGGACACAATAACATCATATTTTCTATTGTTTTTTATTTCTACTAAACTCATTAAAGATCAACCTTAAGCTGTCGTATATTATTTAAGTTGGTTGGTTGGTATACATATATTTTCAGGCTTGTGTGCTTGCTCAGAGAGCCGCTTATAAACCTTCGTCAAGAAAGACAGTCACAACACACACTCACATGCACACATATATGTAACAGATGCTGCCATCTATCACGCGCCACCTCCACAGTTTAGACATGTCCCTGAAGGGGCCGGGGAGGGGGGTCTCCAGGAACCTGTACCCGTGGGAAACTGCGCAATGACCGCCCACAGGACTTTCGGACCCAACAGATTTAACGAGCACACGTACTCTGCATATACTCGGTGAGTTTTCAGCGACCAGGACTCGATCGCGGGACCTTCCGATCAAGACACTGCCCACAGGGCGCCCCACAGCCCCATTATTTAAGTTTAACGTAGTTTTAAAATATGGTGGAAGCAGATAGATTCATATTAGACTATGCAACAATTTAGTGATAGTCATTACCTCAGTCCTGCGTATTTCAAAATGAAGAAATACATTTATATTTACTATTCTATGTGCTAAGAGTCTTGAACTTAGGGAATAAGGTCATTACTGAGTTTATTTGGTAAATTAATTGAACTCTGTAAATTCCCATTACGTAATTTTACACACAAATTCAAGGGTTAACAACTAAGGTTCATGTTAAAAATTTTATTAATAGTATTAAAAACATTAAAGACAATATCTATATAATTCTCATCACATTCATATCATCCACACAATATTATTATTAAACACAACCTCTATCATTTCAGATTCAGACCCTTTATACGCATTTTCCAAGAACTTGCTTCCTCTATGTTCCGTTCCGTCCAAGAATCCTCAATTGAAAAAACATAAATCAAACACATCAAATGTGGCTCTAGTACTTTGCCTGGTTAGATCAGCAGCAGTATTTACATGAACAAGTTGTTCATGAACTCATGAACAAGATGTTCATGTAAATACTGCTGATTCATGTAAATATTTCAGAACAACTTGACCATTTCTGTTCAGAAATTATCATTCTTCCGTAAACATTGATATCTAGTTTATCACTGAGTGTTTTTAATTGGTTCCGGACATAAACCCGACAAGCGATAATACGAGAGCCGTAACCCCGTTTGGTCCGAAAATGCTGACAAATCAATAAATTAATACCATTCTATTATGCTTAATTAAGGGAAATTCATTTACTTATTTTTGCATTTATATATTTTATTTTTTACAATTGGGTTTGGCTGTCGGTTTTATGTTCCAGGCCCGTTTTGAATGAAAATGATCTTAGTATTTTGTCGATACTTTTGCTAACCTCACCAAGGAAATACTGTGGTGTAGAGTTACTGGGCAGGGGGCTGGGTGCTAATTCTGGAATCCTCTGCTCTGCTTGGCCTCTGTCTCTAAATCAGAAAGGATCCACTTACGGTCGGTAGTGCTGCCCTCTATCTAGTGAAGTTAGTAGTGTGCAATGAATGACTACATTAAGAAAATCTATTTCTTTACTATTCTTTGCAAGTCAGGCGTGGACAAAAACGTTTACGACTGCGAAATCCATTTGCAATTGCTTATGACTATCATATATTCATAAGCATTCTTCAAGCAACTTCATCCTCTCGTATGCTATAGATATTTCAAAGCGTCTTTGACCTAAGCAAACAAGCCAAACTAATCAAGGGCCTTCTAGCAATATTTAACAACCGCTAGTTTGAGATTTACTGTACGGTCCCCATTGGCTATTTTTATAAAATCGGGCTAAAAGTCGATAATTCGACGACATAACATCATTTTCATTTAACACGTTATTACTAAAGCAAAATAAGCAAAAATCACTTTGGCGTCTGCATTAATATGTCTGAAACTTGCATCACCGCATAGTCGGAGAAAGGTTGCCAGAAAAATTTATTTATCGCCAAATGTAAAAAAATCGCGCCAAGCGGGAACTTACAGTAAATATGATTCCAACATTTTGATCCCCAACATTAAATCTGATTCCACAATTAAGAAAATATACATTCTTTAACATTTTTTATTACAGGCTTATATGCCGAGAGCCACGGCTTCATATCCAACAACATGTACGACCCCGATACCAACTCCACCTTTACCATGCTGCCCAACCCGGGGGCCGCGGACCCCCACTGGTGGTCCGGGGCCGAACCAGTATGGACCACGGCCGAGAAGAACAACAAAAAAGCCGCCCTCTATTGGTGGGGCGGGTGCGAGGTCGAGATCGGAGCCACGCACCCTTCGATCTGCGAGCGGCAGTGGTACGACGGGTCGCCCACGCCCGAGAACAGGGTTGATTTCCTGGAGAGGATCGATGATATGATGGAGATGTTCAAGACTTCGCCGAGGTATCCTGTGGATAGGCTGTCGCTGGCGATGATGTATTATGTGTCCGTGGATTATGATGGTAAGCATAGTTATGATTATACACTCTTCAAACGAACGAGCGATTTTAACTCAGTCTGATTAATTTTCACTCCTCCAGTCTGCGAAATGCACTTCTCCTTTTGGAGTGGAGCCTTTGTGTGTTAAACCTCCGGCAGGATCACTCCAAACGAGTGATTTTAACTCAGTCTGAGTTAATATTCATTCCTTTCCAGTGTCGAAAATGCACTTCTCCAACTGGAGTGGAATTCACTCTTTTGTTTTAAGAGTGTAGTAAGTTTGAATTATCATCGCACTAAAGCTTACTGGCGTCGTAAGTTGAGTTGGCGTCGTAAGTTATTAGAGGTATACCTATGAAATGACTTTGAATGAACCGGAAAATTTATTTTGCTCCATGACAATATGCCGCGTCGCACTACAAATAATCTTAAAAACACCTTTAAAAACCTTTAATTGGATGTTTTATTGCACCCACTATATTCTCCAGACATTGCTCTTTCAGTCTGTCACTTGTTCAGACCCATGGTACATGGTCCGGCTGAGCAGCACTTCGCTACTTTTGATGAAGTTGAAAAATGGGCATATTAGTTTTTTTTACCTCCCAGGACGCAAAGTTCTATCATGAAGGAATCCAGAATTTACCAAAAAGATAAGCAAAAGTTACTGATTTTAATGGTACATACTTCGATTTATTACCCTCATCCAGTGATGCAAAATTCACCGGTAAGTTTTCTTTTTAAAAAAAGGGTCATTTCATAGGTAAACCCCTAATAGAACCACAGTTAAGTGACAAGACGACACTTAAGTAGGCACCCAACGCAATAGTTAAAGGCGACATTGTACGCAGCGCTGGGATTTTGGAGCAGATTAGATTGAAAGTACACTCCCTCTACACGGGGTATTATTCGTCGGACATTTTTAGCTGCGCGGGCCGTTTATAGGTCGGAAGTTTTTTCGGCTATGCTCGGACTAGAATCTCAGACCTTACGTATACAAGGCAAACGGAACGAAGTAACCTCCCCAGGACTCCCAGCCCCTATAGAGTTGAACATAATTGACCAACGCAAGCATGCTTTCCCCCATCACCTCGTGTGGTTCTCCAGGAAACGACGTTCCAAACCTACCTTGTTTGAGGCTATAGCTATACTGTGAGGTTAATCACAATTGCTCTAAAAAACCCAAGTAGGGGTGAGGGAGAACGAAAAGATCCCCCCCCCCAAATCGTTGTCCAAAAAAAAAACACAGGAGGAGGTAATTAGTAAGGAGGAGGTAAGGAAGTTTTGCGTTGTAACACAGTCCACGTTAACACCTCCGCAAAACACCTGTTTAAAAAGCACACCTGTTCCAATGATCTCAGAGAACACCGGCATCGACTTTTCGTTACCTTCTCATACCCGCCTATTGTACCCGCCTCGAACTCGGAACCTTTTCTATGTGGTCCCAACGCTCTTCTTAGTCAAGCTCTTGACATAAACATCGTTAAGAAGTGCTACAATCACCTTAAATGTCACGTCTTGCAACGCTTCCTGATTTGATTTCTAGCTTCTTCAATACCTTTTACATATCACATAGTGATTTGACGTTGTCAATACATAACCCAGCTTATAAATTATTATTTATGGCTGTTATAAAAGTTTTTACTTAATAAATCCTGTTTGAATTAGCCCTCGTATAGCGCTGAAAAGTGTGAAGTGTTTTGACATTTACGGCATCATAAAATTTACCTTCAAAATTGTGGTGCTGCCACCTATTAGCAAACGATGCAGATATAAACTTACCTGACAAAAAAAAAAAAATTCCCAGGAGATGTGAATATCATGTCGCCGAGAAATAGATCGCAGCGGGGAGCTTTGTTAAAATGTTGATAGTTGGTTGATTGATATTTTAACATCAGAATTTAAAAACTGTTAGCTTACTGTTAATTTTGAAATGAGAAAAGGAGTAATCACATCACACATTGCACTATTTTTCAGGCCATCACTCTGGTGTGAAATCAAAGAACAGAAAGGAAGCTTTGCGTGACATAGACAAAATCCTGGATAAAATGCAGGACAAATTAAAGGATGCCAATCTTCAAGATGAGGTAAATTCTGTGCAACTTAAGCCTCTTTCCCAGGAGTTAAGTTTACAGAAAATTTTCTTTTGTATAGACACAATCAAAATTTAAGCCAGTAATATTCCTTGAAAATATTTTCTTAGAATTTAGAAGAAAAATTAGTTATTTTTATCTAGTAAATTTTTAATTACTTATACGAGCTTTATTTAGAAGTGATTCATAATTTCCATCGCTTAGAACAACATAAACTGCACTAGGCCAAATCTATCAGTTATTTTTTTTTTAAATAAAATTAACATTAAAAAAAATATTTACTCTAAAACTTCAAGCTTTTTTTCTTCATATTATTTAAAAACTCACAAATAAAGTAGTTTTATGTTTCAAATAGTATTTAGTTTAATTTTGATATTTGACGAAAGTTTGTTCTAAAGTTTAACGAAACATTTAAAACTCAATCCAAATTATATTTTTATTATTTCGGAAATCTTACGAATATTAATAGTAATGTTTAAAGTTAGCTATTATGAACTAGTTTATATTTCTAGGTGAATATAATGGTAGTATCTGACCATGGAATGACAGATACGACCAGTGCCGGTGTCAAGTACATTAGCCTAGAAAAATATGCCGCAAAGATAAAACTTCAGATGGAATTTGGAGGTGTATCGATGATAATTCCTCAGCCTGGAATGACAAACACGGTAATAAAATAGTTGCCCAAATTTCATTGTATTCTCATATGAAGAGTTCAGAGGAATAACCTCTTGATTGGCTAGGAACCTTTCCAGTATTCAGGTCTGCTTGGTGGACATTAACAACAAGAAACCGGTTTCTCACCTAGTTCTTCTCTCTGTACAAGCGTTTCAGGGTAACTGCGAGAGGAGAACTAAGTGAGAAACCGGTTCCCTACTCCCAGTTTAGGCAATGACTCGCTATGGTTACCATAGACCTGATACAGTGGAATATTCAGTCGATGAAGATGTTTTCCCCCTAGGTTCTTCATATTCAACTATTTTTAAGTAAATATGCTGTTATATCTAACTGCATCATTAAACTGGCTGTGTTGAGTGCCAATAAATAAATTTATTAATGATAATTACTAATTACATTTTAATTGACAATTAATACCATTGGCTTGTTTCACGTGATGTGAATCGTTACTGCTTTCATTCCTGGATTTCATTGGTGGTTTAGATGACAAAGTGAGCTCCTCCAACTACGCATTGATTAACCAATTGAGACCTTATATTTATTCCTGTGGAACTGTTGCCACTCAAGACGTGAAACATGCCCATTAACGCCTTAAATTTAAAAAGTTTTGCCACTAAACAATTATTTATTGTTTCCTAATTATTTTTAGCTCATTATTAATTATTATAGCTAATTATAACTTATTTAATTCTTATTTTCCCTCTCTTCAATGATTTTCTTCTCCTTAAAGTAATTTGGCACCTCAATTTATATTTAAACAAATAATAATCTAATTAGTTTTATATATAATAGTAAATATGTATATCGGTATTTTTTTCAGTTGGCAAGTGAACTTCGTGGTGTGGAAGGTCTTAAGGTTTATAAAAAAGAAGAAATCCCGGAAAAATATCATATCAGAAACAACAAATTGGTTCCTCCCATTCTTTTGGTTGCTAAAAAAGGATATTATATAACTCAGGTAAAAACTTATAGAATATAGAACTTATAACTATATAGAACTAAACTACTTAATTTAACTATAATTTCTTTAAATTCCTGCACCTTTCTTTGGAAAAATTTATTATACTCTTTACAATGTCTCCAAATTTATTCTCCAATTAGTTATTTATGAAAAAAGCTTTAGCAAAATACTTCTTTTCATAAGTTATAACTTTTTTCTCAGGTTGGAAGTAAGTCTAACCTGTTGGGTCACCATGGATATGATCCAGAATTAGTAGAAGATATGAGGACAGTATTCTTTGCCAAGGGTCCAGGTACGTTATGCGATTTTTTAATTGTATCAAATTAATAGGTAAATTTTCGTTGAACTGATGACAGCATTATTGATTGATAAATTGGTTAACCATATTTCAACCAAATTTAGATAATAAAGATATCATTAACTGATTCTATCAATGACCAGTAAACTTAGAGAAATTGGGCTGAGCGGGATAACAAATGTTTAAATTTAGGGTAATCGGAGAGGTATGCATTGATGATTATATTTATAAAGAGAGATCGCTCCTTCGTCCCGGGCGGCGGTCTGTGTGCGTCCTTGGGGGAAGCAGAGTGATATGTCTTGATGATCACTGCCATAAGAGATATCGCTCCTTCGTCCCGGTGGTCTGCGTCCTTCCTTGGGGGAAGCGGAGTGATATGTCCTGATGATCACTGCCATAAGAGATATCGCTCCTTCGTCCCGGTGGTCTGTGTCCTTCCTTGGGGGAAGCGGAGTGATATGTCTTGATGATCACTGCCATGAAGAGATATCGCTCCTTCGTCCTGGCGGTCTGTGTTCTTCCTTGGGGGAAGCGGAGTGATATATCGTGATGCTCATTGTCATAAAGAGATATCGCTCCTTCGTCCCGGAGGTCTGTGTCCTTCCTTGGGGGAAGCGGAGTGATATGTCTTGATGATCACTGCCATGAAGAGATATCGCTCCTTCGTCCCGGTGGTCTGTGTCCTTCCTTGGGGGAAGCGGAGTGATATGTCTTGATGAACACTGCCATGAAGAGATATCGCTCCTTCGTCCCGGTGGTCTGTGTCCTTCCTTGGGGGAAGCGGAGTGATATGTCTTGATGAACACTGCTATGAAGAGATATCGCTCCTTCGTCCCGGTGGTCTGTGTCCTTCCTTGGGGGAAGCGGAGTGATATATCGTGATGCTCATTGTCATAAAGAGATATCGCTCCTTCGTCCCGGCGTTCTGTATCCTTCCTTGGGGGAAGCGGAGTGAAATGTCTTTATGATCACTGCCATGAAGATATATCGCTCCTTCGTCCCGGCGGTCTGTGTCCTTCCTTGGGGGAAGCGGAGTGATATGTCTTGATGAACACTGCTATGAAGAGATATCGCTCCTTCGTCCCGGTGGTCTGTGTCCTTCCTTGGGGGAAGCGGAGTGATATATCGTGATGCTCATTGTCATAAAGAGATATCGCTCCTTCGTCCCGGAGGTCTGTGTCCTTCCTTGGGGGAAGCGGAGTGATATGTCTTGATGATCACTGCCATGAAGAGATATCGCTCCTTCGTCCCGGTGGTCTGTGTCCTTCCTTGGGGGAAGCGGAGTGATATGTCTTGATGTTCGCTCTCATGAAGAGATATCGCTCCTTCGTCCCGGCGGTCTGTGTCCTTCCATGGGGGATGTGGAGTGATATGTCTTGATGCTCACTGTCATGAAGAGTTATCGCTCCTACGTCCCGGTGGTCTGTGTCTTTCCTTGGGGTAAGCGGAGTGATATGTCTTGATGATCACTGTCATGAAGATATATCGCTCTTCTGTACAAAAACTGTGAAAATAGTTCGCTCACATTTCGCAGACCATTGTTTAAAGTGGAGAATTCGAAGGTATATATATTCGAAGGTGGAAAAATAGAATCCTTTGATATTGGCACTACCAAAAGACAGGGTCGAGACAACCAAGTAATCCACGAAACCTCTCTACTTTTTTATTTTTTTAATGTTCTACGACTTTAGTTTGTATGATAGAAAATAGAACCGCCTTTAACATGGCGTCATGCTGAGATTGTCGGGCGCAACTATCGTTCCGTCTGATAAGAGCATTACAAAAAAAAAAAAAAAAAAAAAAAAAACACTGGTTAAAATTTAGTCGATAAAATTCTTGAGCACAAGTTATCTCATTTGAGTATCAAATTTGCCTCCTCAATTTATGTACCTACTATTATAAAAGAATGACAAATGAACATTTAAATTTCTCATGCTATCAATTTTCATGTTATATTAAGAGTTAGTGATAAATATTAGTAATTAAAACACACATAGTTTTATAAACTTAAGTTGAAATAACCTTTTAATTTCATTACACGCTCAGTTAATAGACAGAAAATTGTAAAATAATTTAAAATTAACCTACGTGTTAAGTTAGCTTGCAAACGAAACATTTAACTTTTAAGTTAAGTGTTTCGTTTGCAAGCTAGATTTAAAAAAAGAACTACAGTCAGTATTTTAGTTAATGTTGGCAGTATGGTTTGAGCTTACCTCCTGTTTTCTGATGTCTTAAAGCAGATTGTTCTATATTAATGAAGTAAAAACCGCAAATTCAAACAGAACTGTCCTATAGATGTTCTTCATCATTTGTGAGATATTTGAATAGTCCTATAAAAACACCAAAATGTGATACGTTTGTAACCATAAGATATGTTTTATTTTCAATTTTAAATGATGGAATACCAAGAAGTTCGAATTCATATTCACTTCTCTCAAAATTTAAAAAATTCTAAATCTTACTTATTTATTTCTTTAAACTTTTAGTCATTTTCATAGAAAAGTAAATATTAGATCTTGCAAATGTTGGCTTAGTTTAATTGCTATTGCAAAAACTTCGAGTTAAATTTTCATCGGAAAGCAATCAATTAACTATAAATTTACAAATTAAAGCGTTGAACCGATTTGGCTGCATTAAGACTGCAAAAAAGAATATTTACCTTAATTTAGTGGTAACTTTCATTAATTATTAATGATTAAAAAAGGAATTTTTTATTTAGTTTTAAAAATGCGTCGACACTTTTCAATAAATGGCGATGAAAGAAATAATAAAAATTTAACAATGCATAAGTATTCAATAGAATACAATTGTTTTAAATGCCTATTCGTAAACACCATTGTTATGTAATACAATGATTAGAAAACATTGTTTTGAATATACATTATTGAGATAGCAAATTTTTTTTAAGCATGTTTTAATTGTTATTTCTTTACACATATAAATAATACAAAATAGTTTTTCGATATGATTGACCTACTAAATAAATCTAAGGATTGTGATTGAAGCCTTAAATATATAAGGATAAGGAGTAGGTGCAGTCAAACTCAGTTACAGCGACCAAATTTTACAAAAACTTCTCTATAACGCCATAAATAATATGTATTCAAAATACGCATTTTACATGATTTACTATATTTAATATACAGACTTGCGACTTGCTTATAACGGTACGTTACTCATTTGTAACGTCATAAACACAGCGGTCTCTTGAATAACGCTATAACCAGGTTATACTGTATTTATATTTTGTTGAAAAATTCTAAACATAAAGGGTGGTTTTTATTAACCCGACGGTATTCAGGGCTTTTTCTGTAGAGCAAACTATGTATTTAGTGGAATTGCTATTCATTTGATAGAGAAGCCATTGACAACAAGGGAGAGAGAATCACATAAAAAAAACAAATTAATCTAAAATTTTCTTTGATGTTCGCACCTATTTCAAGCCACGGTATACAAAACAAATTAAAAACTTAAAAACTCTAATTTGTATGCCAAAGTTTTTAATTGCAATTTTCGCATACCCAAGGAATAACTCTTCTTGTATTACCTTGGAATAAACTTTAAGTGTGAATTGCACAAAAACATTTTTTTAAAGTATTTTTTCCTACTTTTTTTTATTCGAAAGAATTTTAAAAAAAGTGAAAAAATAGGTATCGACATGCTTACGATGTCCGTCTGTTTATCTGTATATCTCTATCTAAAGTTGGTTCTATCCGTCGGATCTAATTTTTTTCTTTTGGTTTTCTTTGGTTTGTTGTGTTTTGTTAAAGAGTCCTAACTTTTATAATGTCAGTTCGTCTGCCTGTACGTCCGGACAAAAATCTGCCACTGTCCATCGGCGAATTCTTCATTAAATTAACATTGAAATTTAATTTCAATTTCTTTTATTAAGCATAAAACTCAAAATATTTGTATTTTAACTAAAATAGTTTAGGTGAATTCTAAAAATTGAGTAGATGCAAAAAAATAAAAAAAAATGACATATATTTCTTTTTACCTAAACTCACACAAAATATACTAACTCTATGTATACTATACAAAAGTATATATTTATTTTGTTTTTTAATTTATTCATATCTTTTCATTGCATTTGCATTACGTTCCATGTGTGTTTCCCTTATCTTCCTCCAGATTTCAACAAAGGTTACGTTTCCCGACGTTCTTTACAATACAGATCTCTACAACGTAATGTGCAGTGTTCTGCAGATTGATCCATTACCTTAATAACGGATCTTGGGACCGTGTTCAATCCATGTTGAAAAGAAAAAATGCAATGCGCCCTGGCGCCCTACTGAAACCTTCGTCTCGGATGTCTTATTGATTTCGCGGCGGCTTCAACGAAATCAAAATATCTCGATTTCTGACACAGAGCTTGGGCAGTGCCTATGGGGGGACTATTGCTTTCGTTGATTGAAGATCAAGGAACATTTAAAATCTTAAGATTTAATTTTAAATTGTATGTAATATTATAAAAATGTCTTGCAAGCTCTTTTTCCACCCTCACAAATATTAGTTTTCCATAACGGCTTGCAAGTATAATTGGAGGTAATGGAGGTCTCTCATAGCTTATAAATTTAGCCCAACTTACAATTGCTGTTGACAGTCAGTCCACACAAATATTATTTTTTCATAATAATAGTTGCATTGCAAGTATAATGGGAAATGCAGGTCCTCTCACAGCTTATAAATTTGGCCCAAGCGTACAACTTACTTACACTGGCTGCTGTGACAGTCCCCCCAACCCTCCCCCCTCCCACCTTTTCCACAAAATATATATATATATATATAATATTTAGTATATATATAAATATATATATATATTAATATATATATTATTTATATATTATATATATATATATATATATAAATATTTATAAATATATATATTATATATATATATATATAGAATTATATATATTATATATATATTATATATATAGTAATATATATATATATATTATATATATATATATATATATCTATATTATATTTATATAAATATATATTTTCATAATGGCTTGCAAAGTATAATGGGAAATGGTGGTCTCTTACAGCTTATGAATTTGGCCCAACTTACACTGGCTGTGCGCAGTCGGTAGTAAGTTGTGATAAATTTTGTTTGTTTACTTTACAACAACGGTTTTTTAATAGCATATTTTTTGTGCTTTTTTTTTAACATATTAAGCTTGAATTTTACTCAATTTTTCTTTTTCTTCTACCTACATATTATTTAGTACAGATTTGATTTTACCAATTCAACAAACCATTCCGCCTATTATTAAAGTGCAATAAGCATAAAACTGAAATTAACGCTGTCATCTTTCACAATTCATTTTCGAAACTTTTATAATCAAAGTCATTTTTATGATTAAAGTATCTTACTGATTTTATGTAAAGTTAGAATTAAACTTAAAATTCGTTTAAAAGTGAATAATTCGCCCAAAAAAATTTATTATAAAGTAGTTTTAATTATATTTGATTTTAAACACTTGTATTCTCAAAACTCTTTTAATTTTGTGCGCAGTTGGTAAATGATGTGTATTGATATGAGGAAAAAATATTTTAGAAAGTGTTGCATTTAACATATACTTATGTCTTATACCAATAAAATAAAAAAATCTGTAATACTATTGTTATCTTTATTTATTTTCGGAATGTACTTTTTTCAATAGAAGTAGTACATTATAGAAAGACATATGTTACGTTTTTGAAGATTCAACTCAGCTAATCGCTTCTCAGCTGGGAATTTTCCAGCCATCGAAGAGAGTGTTCTCAAAGAACTTTTGAAAACATAAATTTTTAAAGCTGACGTCGTTGTTAGTTGGCGATATATAAAGGATACACTCTTAAAACGAACGATTTTAACTTAGTCTGATTAATTTTCACTCCTCCAGTCTAGAAAATGCACTTAACCTTTTGGAGTGGATCCTTTGTGTGTTAAACCTCCGACAGGAATCAGGATCACTCCAAACGAGTGATTTTAACTCAGTCTGAGTTAATATTCACTCCTTTTCCAGTATCAAAAATGCACTTCTCCTACTGGAGTGGATTTCACTCTTTTGTTTTAAGAGTGTATACACTGCTGAAAACAAGGGGGGGGGGGCATATGATTTTAACAAAATTACCCAAAGTGCTCATCTAATTATTTTGAGCAGTGAAGTTACAAATTCAGTTTGCAGTGTAGCAAAAAAAAAATTCTAAAGTATAACTAAGATAAAGGGTCGGGTCCGTTTATTGGCGACTTTTCTGACAATATAGTATGAATTCAATTGGACGAAGTAGCCAGTGAAGAGGCCGGGCCCTGTATCTTATTTATACTTAGGACAATGTGAGCTTTGGAGCTTCATATAGTCTTCAAAGTCTGGAACTTGAAATTTCAGGGATAGTTAAGTTCACAATACACGTGAAAAAATCTCAAGAACATTTTTATAAAAAAAAATTTTTAATTGTTAACACTTTTATGCACCTACAATTGAACTTAAAATGTTCTTTTTGTAAAAGAAAAAAAACGCATTTAAAGTGTCAATATCAACACAAAACCCCCATTTCAATTTTAAAAAAATAGCATATTTCATATTTGTGAAACTAATAAGCAGATTTCGTCGGTTTGTCGTCACGTAAAAATAGAAATCAAAAAGTTTCCATTTTAATTAATTTTATTATTATTTATTTAAAAAAACATGAATCAAATTGAACCGTGCTACACAAATCAATAAAATTAGGTCAAGCGAGCCCTCTTCATATTAATAATTACAACAAATTTTCAAGAGTTTACTGAGTAGTGACTATAATAACTATAGCTTGACCAGATTTGTTTCAGTGATTGACTTTTAGAATCTGAAATCAATACTGAATTTTTAAAAATCTTATTTGATTTAGGTTCATTATGTTTTGAAGATACTGTAATAAAAAGGCGGACTAAGGAAAGTTCATATGTCATATGTGCTGGGAAATATGAGTGCTGGCGTTTAGATATGGCTGTATAGCCGCGTTTTAGCTGGCTTTTTTGAAGCCTTGATTTTTGTCCCAGGAAGCACGTAACCAGTAACCAGGGACTTACAACTTTAGGGGCCCAGGGCACGAGCAAATTTGGGGGCCCCTAAACTTACCTCGACAAAATATTTGCGTGTATTTTCCTATCTTACTGTTTAGTGTTTAAGGGAGAATCTAAAAAAGGTTGATATAGTCCCCCCCGAAGTAATTATCTTCGAAAGCATGCTTTTAGTAAATTTTGTTATATAATAAATTCAATAATTAACATATCCCCCCCCCTTTCCCCCCCCCCACCCCCCCCCCCCCCCCCCCCCCCCTCCTTCCCCCCCCCCCCCCCCCCCCCCAAAAAAAAAATAATAATAACCAATTTTATGAATTTATAAATTCAGAGTTTGAACAGGATTTCATAGTAAACTTTTGTTCATGAATTTAAATTTTTGTTTACTTCAGCGTAAAAAATTTGGGACAGTTGTATATTGAACATAATTGTTCAAGAAGTAAATTTGGGGGCCCCCTTAAAGTGGGGGCCCTGGGCAGGTGCCCCGTTTGCCCTGCTGGAAATCAGGCCCTGCTTATAACCCCGCTCACATGAAAATGCCGGCATCGTGGAAGTGATGTCGTGGCGTTAGCTGCTCTTTTCACCGTTTTAGGCAATTATATTTTTTTTTAAATCATTTTTTTTATTAAAAATCATCAATGCTTACAAATAAGATTAGCTTTCGATATACAGATTTAACTTCATAATTACAATGATAATAAAAAAATATTAATGAATTATATTCTTGTTTAAATTGAGTTAATAGTTTTGTTAGTTTTAACCAAAAATTTTGAAAATAAAGGATTAATAATAAAATAAACTCCTGCCAGGCCCATCTTAAGAATAAATATTTTCAAAGGATGATTAAAATGTATAGCAGTATGAAAACACAATATAATGAAAATTAACATAACTGTACATAACTATAGTAAATAAAAGCATATTCTCTGCTTTATATGTATTTTACATTCCAAAACAATTGCTTCTTTTACAACTGACAATTTTATGTACAAAATGACACCAAATATTCCGTTCATCAACAAACCGCAATTAATGCAGGGGTGGCGAGAAATCGTTACTACCTACGAGGCGGGCACGTTTTCGCTCCAGCAAATTTCCCTAGAGGTTTTTTTTTTTCTTGATAGCCGGCGTTTGCTCTGCATGAGAATGGGCAAGAGGTTGGAATAGAAAATTTATTAAGTATAATATTTTTGGAAAACTCATTTTCGAATACCAAAGCACAAGTAATTCTAAGCAACAAGTGAAAACAAAGCGATGGAGCTGTTGCCATCCAAGATATGAAAAAACTCCACTGCGAATCGTTTTATGGGACGTCATTACACAAACTTATTTGTGAATAGTTTTACATACACTTCTACTTTCACTAAAATTTTTTAGTCCAGTAGTAGGTCCAGTTTGTTGTGTTATTTATTTATAATTTCTTTCTATTCAGTAAATGCGATCTATTTCCTAAATAAAATTTTAACCAAATTTAATAAAACATGGTTCAAAATTTAGTTTTAGAATAATCCATTGTGCAAGGAACATTTTATTGAGAAGGTAAGTGACGATATAGCTGTCAAAATAACCAAAATAAGCTTTTGGTTTCGTATTGGTAAACTGTTATTGCAACAGATATTTTTATAGACCATTTGGGGACGTTTTTCAAAAAAATAAATTTCATTTTTATAAGATTGAGAAATCTATTTACTATAATTAATTTAACAAATGTATTATTTATACATAAACTTTTCGCAGACAGTTTTTCTTGAAGTTGTGAGTAAAAAAACTTTCAAGTTGCATTTCGTTTTAACACTTACGCAATTACAAGTTAAATCTAAGATTCTTTCTTAAGTTCCTTCCTTTAAATCGAAATCCTAATCTTTCTAAAGGATTTTCATTTCTACCTATATTTAGGGCGATAAAATTTTAATAACTAAAAATGTCATTTTTGAGCCAGTTGAGTAATAAATTGCAATAAAATAAAGAGTTATATGATATTTATTGATTTGAAAGCTCTAAAATCTGTAAAAATTAAATTTAAGAACAAACTTGTCATTAGTGACAATTGTCATAAGCAACTATGGTGGTAACATTCTTTGCCCAGATTTTGTGGAATTTAAACTCGGCATCTATATATGTTGATGTTTTTCAAAAAAATAATATAAAAAAGCACAGCTAAAATATTTTGGTGACCATATGTGTGATTGACATCTCAATGAGGCAGATCAAATTATTCTAAAACGTCTGTGGTAGTTCAAAATATTAATAATGATGGATAAGGAAAGAGAGACAAATTTAAACACTTTTAAAATTGTAATTGATAACAAAACTATGTCCTGTTATAAACAAGTAAACGAGAATACTAGCTATAAAAGACTTTGTGCTTTTAAGTTCAAGTTACGATAAAATCAGTTTAGTTTTAAACTTTAAAACAACTTATGTAGTAACATTGAAGCAACAAAGCATCTATTTAAATGAAAATGAATGCCAGGTTTCAAAAAGATGTAGTAAAATAAATACATACTAACAATGTCACTAACTAATTACAGAACTTCCAATTGGCTTACTTTTAAACTATCATATCTACCTACTACCTATGGTTACAAGCTAGAGGGGGAAATTATTTAACCAAGTGGTAGAGCCTTTTTGAATTTGGTAAAAGCTTTTACAGGGATCACTACTATTTAAAATATGGGTCATGATGTATTTTACGATTATTAGTGGGCTTTATGTCAATTGATAAAGACAGGTTTGAATGTTTTAATGCATTAAAATTTAATGTACAAATTTATTTATTTCAGGAAAATGGCTGCTGCTTTATCAGATGAAGAGTTTCAACGCATGCAAATGCAATTGATCGAGCTAAGGACTAAAAACTATACATTAGGTGAAAAGAATGTCAAAGTCCAAACAGAACTTTTACAAAACAATCAGCTACTTGAAGATTTGCGAAAGGAACTTTCAAAATGCCAGAAAGTGATATCCCGCAGCAGAAATGTTAGGGAGATTGAACAGTTCGTTCAAGAAAATGAAGCTCTGCAACAGAAACTTCAAATGCAAGAAGATGAGTTTCGACTACAAAATAGGACTCTGGTTCAGGAAATCACTTCTTTGGAAACCTCCAACGAGAACTTGAGGAAAGAGTTAGAATTGACCAAGACTCAGGGCACAACATTCCTTAATCAAGATGATAAAATTAAGTTGGAAGCTGAAAACTTATCTTTAAGAAATTTAATTGAAAGTTATAAAAATAAAAAAGATGGTAATTCAGAAGGTGATGCCGCAGTGTCAGCTGAAGATGTTGAATCTCAACTGAAATTAAGCACGGCTATGGAAGAAAAGCGTTTGCTGCAAGATAATATGAAGAGAATGGATAGTGACTATAGAGAACAGCTTCTAAAGATGCAAACCGAAAGCGAGAAACTGACAGAAAAGTTAAAAAAGAAACAAGAGAGTTTTCTCATTTTACAAGCTGAAAAAGAACAGCTGTACAATGAAAGCAAAGCTAATATAGAAAATTTGCAGTCTACAAAAGATGCTGAAATATTGCAGCTGAAAGAGCACATGCAGAGTTTGCAGGTCGATCTTAAAAAAGCCCTCCAGTTCAGCCAAAAGCTCAGCTTTGATGAAGTGGACATGGACAAAGATGCAAGCGTGGAGCTGGATGGAGAAAAGGCAACCTTCGATTGCTCTCTGAATGAGAGTCGAATGTCCTTGATAACCATTCAGGATAAAATTCAATCCATGACTCAGCATCTCTCCGAGGCAGAAAATAAGATCGAGAAGCTGGAATATGAAAAGGACACTAACTGTAGTAAAATGCAGGAATATGAAAATAAAATTACTGAGTTAGAGGAATCGGTTTTGGAGAAGACCAAGCTTGCTGAGAAAAGGAAAAAGATGATGGACGACATGAAGGAGCACCTTATAGAAACTACTAATAAACAATCGATTGAGATTGAAAACCTAACTAGAAAACTGGCTGAGGAGCAAGAAGCCTTCAAAGCATTGTTTGACAAAGAGAAAGAAACCGAGGTAAAGCTAATAGAGTGCAGAAATGAAGTACAATCTCTGAAGGAAGAAGTAGACCGTCTACGGGCAGCTCGCTGCAGTGGAGATGACAAGATAAAAGAACTCGAAGAGAAGATTCAGCAAATCATTACTGAGCATGAAGAAAACGTGAAGATCCAAGAGAAAAAACACTCTGGTGAGATAGAAGAACTAAACAACATATCCAAATCTAACTTGGAAGATTTGACCATACAACTGGAAGTGGTCAAAGCAGAAAAGACAGAGTTTGAAGACAAAATCAAAGTTCTCCAGCAAGAAGCTAAGGACTCAGTCGATGAGAGGAAGATTCAAGAGAAGAAAGGACTGTCCATGGTGAAGGACTTGAAGCGACAACTTCAAGTTGAAAGAAACCGAGCAGAAAAGCTGCAGGAACGACTCCAAGAGGTTCTGAATGAGCAAAACAGATCTGTAGATGATATCTTGCAACCTTCATCAGAGAGACCAAAGGGAGATGCCAGCAGTATTAGTTCCTGGAGTTATGTGTCTGGGGGCACAGCTGAGCGAGACAACAAGGACGTCACACTGAACAGCGATGCCTCCTCCAATGGTCATGAATCTCCCAACCAAGGTTTGTGAATTTCCTTGTTTTTCACTTTTAAAATGAATGTCTATTAAAGCCTTTTTATTTTATTGAGGAACTTAATATTTTAGATTATTATTCGATAAATAAGATTAGCAAAATTTTATTCATTTTTAAATTATTGATAGGACTTAAATAGCTTCATCTAAGGTAATAACAGACCTGCAAACTCTTCAGATTTAACTTGGCAAAACCAGATTTTTAGATGCTTTTTGAAGTTCTGTGTCATATGTACCAATTACCAGATTTTAAAAGGAGGTAGCATTAAACTTTCTCTTTGCATACCCAGAATCCGGAAAATCGTTATTACTTAACTTATTCAATCTGAGGAATTGGCAATTTGATTTAATGTTGCATTAGAGCTGCAGTCATCATATCTGTAATACCATATCCCATTACAATAGGGCACACTAACTTTTAAAATGTCAGTGTATGCTGTTGACTTCACACGGAAAAGAGACCTATCGCAAAAATACTAGTTTTTCAGAAAAATCATCTGAAGTTTATTTTTTTCCATTGCATTGCACTATAGAAAAAATAACGATTCCCTAACTGCATTCCAACTATTCTACCAATTGATTTAATTTTTGCTTTAATCGCTAGATACAGTAAACTCCCTATTATCCGCGGGTGGATTATCCGCTTTGCGGATTATCCGCGGACCTCGATCCCACCCTTTTCCCTGCAAAAACAATAATTTATCAAAGTGCAGAGAAAGAAATTTAGTTTTTTTAATAACGATTTGGGAAAATGAGCTCAAAGAACAGCGGATACCTTTTAAGAACTACGAACACATTCAAAGAACGACGAATATATTTTTAAAACGAAGAATTCATTATACGAACAACAAATTCATTAAAATGAGGATGACTATGGGAAACCTGGTGTGTGCCAAAATGTGTTCGGCCAGGTGCACATCACTTGTTGATTTTGTTAAAAAGCGTCGTAAAATAAACTGCTGGGCTGGGGAGCCCAGTCGGTTAAGCACTTGCTTAGCATGCAAAAGGTTCCAGGTTCGGGTCCGGGCATCGCCAAAATAGCTGCCGACCTGTTAACGGTCCGTGCAGCTCAAAATGTCCGACGAATAATACCCCGTGTAAGGGAGTGCACGTTAAATATCCTTGAAAGTCCTAACGCTGCGTACGATGTCGCCCTTAATGGTTGCGTTGGGTGCCCATTCAGGTGCTGGCTCGTCACTTGACTGTGGTTCTAAAATACGACGCCCGTCGCCAATAGCCCTCGTGTAGCTCTAGTGCGACGATAATTCAAACCTAACCTAAAATAAACTGCTCGTGATTTTATTGAACTGCTTTGCGTGATTTTGGTAGCGAAATGAGTGAGAGAAGCGAAAAAAGTTGTCTTGAAAATTTAAGACAAATTACAACTCATTAAAAGGATTGAAAATTGATCTTCTAAAAAACAAATGTGCTTGGAGTATGGAATAAGAGAAACCACAATGAGAGACATTTTGAAGCAAAAGCTGTTGCAATTTGCATCTGCAGCGGTCAACGTATTTTTTTTTTATCCTCTTCATTGCTACGTTTTTTCAATCTTTTAATACTACGATAACTGTACTTTACTTTTATAAAACCAAAAGCATTTTTTTGGATATTTTCTTTACTTTTGCGGATTATCCGCGAATTCGCTTATCCGCTGATGCCGCGCCACCCGATTCCGCGGATAATCGGGAGTTTACTGTATTTAAATTTTAATTACTATAGCATTTACAACTCGAAAAGTCATATTTGTATGATAAGATCACTGTTCCATGTCCTACAGTGCGATGTGTTCTGGTGTTTTTTTTTCTCATTGAGTGATTTTTTCTATAAGTACAACAATGCCTTTACTATTTAAAATGTGACCTGTTTATTTATGAAACCATGTTTTAATGCAGAGCTGTCTCCCACCCTGCTCGAGACTGAGAACACCAGCCTCCTTTCCAAAGTGGCCCAGCTTCAGCAGAAGATCTGGATGCTGGAGGAGAAGGTCAACCATCTGGAGATGAGCAATGAAGCCCTGGTGGATGATGTCCTCAGGAAGACAGCGCTCATACAGTTCTACTGCATGGAAGGACGGTCAGACCCTGCCTCTGCTTCACAGGATAACAAGGTCAGTCACTATTTTAAAACCCCTTGACAAAGTATTTCCCAATACATATACACGCAACAAAAATTTTCTGGTGCTCCATTTGTGCAGAAAGGAGTTATGCCCCTCTCGTACTGCCTTTCCAACTTCAGTACTGCATTTATAGTGTAAGTGTGTGTATTATGAAATGTATATGTCGGCCTCTGCTTTACAGGTCAGTGTCAGTAAATAATTTTTAAACCCCTGACCAAAATGCGAAATGTTTCCCAATTTTCTACAACAAAATTTTCTTGTGCTCCATTTGTGCAGAAAAAAGTTATGCCCCTCTTATATTCAACTTTCCACTGGTTTTGTAAAATCATGATATTAATTTATTTTAAAATCTTAACATTGAATTGTAACGAATTTAAGTCCTACTTGGAAATATGGCCTTGAATTTTTTAACATTGTTGATCCAAACCAGTGACAGTGTATTTATTTTTTTTGGGTTTTTTTTTCCTAATGCAAGATCAACTTTAGTAGACCATTTATAACAATTTCAAAAAACAACATTGTTATATGCTTACTATCTTTTGAATTAAAAATGCACACCAATTAAATATATTTAACATTCTATTTTTTTTAAAAAGAAGTTGGAGTTTTTTTCTTGATGGAATTTTGGATTGATGTCCAGCAAAAACATATAATTGCTTATTATTATCATTTATCACTTTTTTCTTGTTGTAAAATACTCATATACATTAATTACTAATTATGAGTAAAATGCTGGTTTGATCAATTAAAAAAAACTGATAAAAATTTATCCATAACTATTATTTTTATTGACAAACACTCTACATGCCTAATTACATTTAATAGTTTAAGGGCAGGATCACTCCTCCATATTTCCATAGTAAAAGGACAGATTTTTTTTTGCTTGTCTGTTGTGTGTCTCAAATTCATAAGCCTCGATAATTTTATTATGTAATGTATTACTGTATATGGTGTTGTAGCAATTGCCACAACTGTTGGTCATAAACTTGTCAACCATTTCCTTCTAGATTGAAGAATTTTAACTATTTACTTTCAAAATCTCCTTGTGTTACGTTAGGCAAGATATGTTTTTCTATAAAAGCCAATAAAACTTATTTTTTATGTATGCCTCTTACAGGTTTTAGCACCTCTCACTTGGGGTAACAAAGGGAAATTACAGATTATATTGCATTTTAGGCCGCAAAGTAAACCCTTTGCAGTGTTGGCTCAGCTTTCACATGTTGCACAATTGAAGGGTCTAGTTTCACAGTTCACATTCTCCAAAGTATAACTAAGATATAAGGTCTAGTCCCTTCTTTGGCAATTTCGTACAGTCAAATTTATCATTATCAAAAGCTACCAATGGACAGAACGGACCTTATATTTCAGTTATACCTTGGAAAATTGTATATATTAAGATGTTTTGTATTTCTGGGTGCTTGTATTCATAGATTCTCAACTTATGTGTGTATGAGAATATATGTCTTCCAATAAATCAAATCAAAATGTGAGTTTTGTTACCAGACCAGTCATTCATATTATGCTTAATTTGTACTATTATGAAAAATTAAAAATTCTTATTAAAAGTATGAAATATATGTCATGGACTATAATTTTGTTACTTTCCAGGATAAGCTGACCATCAAGCGCATTGTTGACTTCATCAAGGACAGAGGAGATGAAAATCTACGGGAGATTAACCGAAGGATGCAGCGGATGCTCGAAGAGACACTGACCAAAAACATGCATCTGCAAAAGGACATCGAGACCCTATCCAACGAGGTTTCAAGGCTTTCCAAACTTGTGATTACAACCCCCGTCGAGAATGCCATTAAGAATGGAGTTCTGGTGGACAGTGTTGGAAGATAGGATGTTGTAGTTGAAAATATGGGAGGGGATGGTCTGCAAAATTTATTTTTAAGTATATGAAAAGCACTTAAAATTTTAATTTGTAAGTTGTAATAAATTGAATTAATAGATGTGTTAAGAAAGCAATGTTTAAATTGTAGAAAAAATACTGAATATACATTCCTCAGCTTGTAAAATAGCTTTTGGCTACAATTTGGAGATGGAAAGAGGGTATTGAAACTTTCTTTTACAAAATAAATTTTTTATTGCACAAAAAATGTGAACTAAAACTTATAAAATAATTTAAATTTATATTAAAAGACTGTAAATTGTGTTATAATGACTATCTCTACCTTTCATGATACTTAAATGATGTGCTAAAAGCTTGCTGTGAGCACCTGGTAATTGTAACAGTTTGTGAACAATTACAGTTACTCTCCTGCTTGTGATCATGATTCCTCTTGAAGAGTGCATTCGATGGATAACTTTTCAAGTTTAGTTGGCTTGCTGAGTGTGGCTTTTGTTAGCTGAAATCTAGTCCTATTCAAATTCTATGTAAAGTTTATTTTTAAAAAATTACGTTCATATATGTACTGTTCTGTTTTAATATAGTACCTACATTATATTGGTTTCATTGTGATGGTTTTGGGTCTGAATATTTTATTCTTTATTGTTCTTGATTCATGTATGATATTTCCATTTATGATTACAAAATAACCTATTAATGTATCATTAAACAGATTTTTAAAGTAGCTTTGTTATATTTTGTTCATACACAAAATAAAAAGGTTAATTTTAGTTTTCAATACAATAGACATCTCATAATAACTTATAATTTCTGGTTTAATAACGGTTCCTATTAAAGCTATAAAAAGTTACAAATTTTACATACTTGCTTCTCTATTCATTACATATAGAACTTTAAATTAAAAACCTAAACAAATCAATGTTTTTTCTAAATATTTTATCTAGTTGACTTTATTAAGTTATTCCTATAATATTTTTAAGTGAAATGCCACAAAGATTGGCAGCATAAGGTAAAAGTATCAACAATCAAAGTTGGTTATTTAATTAGTTTTTGATTAAGACAAAATCTTTTTTAATTTCTTTTACCGTAATGTCAAACCAAACTAATAGTGAATTCTGTGTGAATAGAAATTCTTAATAATTAGATCTTGTTTATGAAAAAACACTTAGCATTTCTACAAAGTGGTATATGTTAGAGATTCTAGAATATTTATTAATTGATTGAATAAAACAGAATCAGCATTTTTTTTATTGTGTGAAAAAATCCTTTCATGAAATCTTCCTGAATTTATTATCTTGTATGGAGGAGTGATAAGTTTATTATTAAATGATTTGTAGTAAATCTATCAAGGGGAAATATTGTTTTTTAATGTATGATAATTTAATAATAGTAATTTAATGCTTTTAAAATCTTAAATTTCTTTTCCTTCGGATAAAAATTTCTTTTTTATTGACTTTTTGTATAGAAATATTAAAATAATAAATACATTTACTGACCCCTTTCACTCCGAATCATTTGAAGCAAGCTTAACCTTAATTTTTTCATAGTTAAGTTCAATTGACTTGTAATAAACAGTGCTGCATTTCAGAAAATTTTATTTTAACAAAGGTAATATACTTCTACTTTGCAAAAGAAAACATATAATTTATAAAAATAATTTGGTTTCCGAATTTAATATAGATAATGTTGAATTAGATCTTCTAAATAATTAGAAATGTAATTTATGGAATCTAAAATTTTAATATTTGAGAAAGGTTTTTATTTTAGCAAGTGCTACCATCTCCCTCTTAACTTTACAGTAAATCTTAAAAATTTGAAGCATTGGAATAATTCAGTTGAAACATTTAACCAAGCATTGAAGAAACTGTAAAATAATAAACGGAAAAAAAAGGTACAAATTTCAAATGAAATCTTATTCAAGGGTTAGTTTACTGAATACATATACTTGCATTGATAAATTATTACAATCATAGTGCAATACACACATGCAATGAATGTAAAGGTTATCTTCAAGCAGCTATTACTATTAACATGGAATTTGTTTCTAAAATTGCATTCAATTGCACATCCCTAGCTCGAAACACTTTTCACTATCAATGAAGGATCAATAATCATAGACGTAAGAGAGTTATTTCCAATATGAACCAAAAGATGAGCACTAAGTTTTTCTTTGCTATTGAAGTTCTTCCCACACTGTGCACAAACGTAAGGAATTTTACCATCGTGAGTCCTCATATGCATATTCAGCTTGCCTTTGGTGGCAAAGGTCTTGGAGCACTGCCCACAGACATACGGTCTTTCTCCAGTATGTATCCGTATATGAGCCGTCAGTTTATCATTTCTGGCGAATGCCTTTCCGCAGTGTTTGCACACAAACGGTCGCTCCCCAGTATGGCTGCGTACGTGAACAGTCAGTTTGTCCTTCTGGGCGTAACCTTTGCCACAGTGCTTGCAGATGAAAGGTCGCTCTCCAGTGTGCACTCGAACATGGTTTGTCAGCTTGTCCTTCCACACGAATCCTTTGCCGCAGTGTGGGCAGTTGAAGGGGTACTTCCCAGTGTGGGTGTACGCATGAGAGGTCAGTTTGTCATTGCGGGCAAAGGCCTTGCCACACGTCTTGCAGACAAACGGGCACTCCCCAGTGTGGATCCGCACGTGGGCTGTCAGTTTGTCGTTGCGGGCAAACGCCTTTCCGCAGTGCTTGCAAACGTAGGGCCTCTCGCCTGTGTGAATCCTCACATGAACGGTCAGCTTGTCATTCTGGGCGAATCCTTTGCCGCAGTGCTTGCATATATAGGGCTTCTCGCCAGTGTGCGTCCTAATATGGTTCGTGAGCTTGTCCTTCCAAGCGAATCCCTTGTTGCAGTGTGGGCAAATGAAGGGATGCATGCCGGAATGTATATACGTGTGGGCGACTAGTTTGTCTTTGCGTGTGAAACCTTTCCCGCACTGAGTACAAACATAGGGGCACTCGCCTGTGTGGATGCGTAGGTGGGCGGTCAACTTATCCTTCCTTGTGAAGCTCTTGCCACAGTAGGAACAGATATGAGGGCTGTCACCGGTATGTATCTTAACGTGATCAGTTAGCTTGTCTTTTCTGGTGAAGCTTTTTTGGCAGAATGTACAAGCAAACACGCTTTTGCTCTCAGATGGGGTAGTGCCAACGCTAAAGTGATCGTGTTTTACATCTACAAAGTAAATATGGCAATGTTGGCAGACGTTGTGGGGTTGACAAGAAGGTATGTTTAAATTTACAATACTTGCCATTCCTTGTGTCGACTTAAAATTTTCATGCAATAGGATTTCGTGAAGTGTTTACAAATCTCACTTCAGTTGAAGTCATTTTTCATATTAAGAGTATTTATTACCTTCAAGATGAAAGAATTTTTCTGTTACAGATCAAAGTTGCTCTCCAAGTTTCACAATCAGAAATGAGACATTTTTCTGAAAATAGAAGGGATGAAAAATGTCAGAAGCTAAGAGTAGTATGAATATAAAGCATAATTATTATTAGACCCTTTAAAAGTCCCAAGAAAGTTAAGAGGAGAAAGTAGCATTTCAGTAAAATTATGATAGAAAAATATCAGCCCCTTATCCAGAATTTTTTTTTTAAATGAAAGGACAGGTTAAGTTAGATAAGGATATCTACTAGAATTGAACTTGAAACACATTGTAAAAACGCAAGCCTAATTGTAATGATTTAGTGAATAAGGTTTTTATCTTGATGTGAATGCTTTACTAGAACTATATGAAACAGTGCTGATAAGTGTAAAGTAAAAAACAAATTTGATTTTAAATATTTATTTTACAAAAACACATACAACTTGTTGTACAATTCCGTATTGTACTGTACAAGCAAATAAATTTTCATCTTAACTAGTTTTAACAATACAAGAGAAATATAACAAAGAAGATAACTATTTGTTTCGTCTATTTTAGATTTGGAATATATTCTTCATCAGGCCAGGAATTAATAAGCTGTATATTATCTATTTAAACACATTCATAACTGAGTAGAAGATTTTTAGCACAAAAAAAGTGTGCCTAGGTTTAAAAATTAAAGTGATGTTACCTTAAATCCAAACAAGCACACATGGAATATTAAAACTATATCGCATATGATTAAAAATATAAAACATGTCCAACAGATAAAAGCATCTCTTGAAAGGTAATTTAAGCAAGTGTCTTAAAAGATTATTTTGAATTGAACAACATTTTCTATAGGAAGTTAACTTTACACAGCTGATAACTTTTTATAAACTCTTCAACAGTTTACCAGATTTTATTACATAAAATTTGCTTTTCATGGAAAAACAAATGGGTTGGAATTAGTATGAAATCAAGTTGGTCAACTTTATACAATAGGACTGGGCAAACCCCCAAGAAACAGTTTAAACATAAGCAATTGATATTATCACTTCAAAAATCAATGTAGCTGCATTGAGGTAGTGTAACATCGAGATTAACCCGAAATGGATACACTTACATGGATTAGAGATCAGTGTCACAATAGCAGGGCTTGATTGAACACTGTGTTACCTATATCATTATTAGTTTATTAAAGATTTTCATTGATTTTGTTGTTGTTGCTGTGAAGGCAACTGCTCAGTTGGAACAGCAGCAATCATTGGTTTTGCGTCTCCTAAAGGAACTTCAACTGTCAGAGGCACAGACACTGGTACCTGCAAGAGGGTTTGTGTTGCTGCCAGTGTAATGTCTGGAATTTTTGCAATGAGTGGTTTAGCCCCTACAAAAGTTGCACACGTCCCGCCTCCCAGGTGGATGAGCAAGTGGGCATTTAGCTTGTCCTTCCGATTGAAGCCCTTCCCGCACTGATTACACGCGAACGGGTGCTTGCCCGTGTGGATACGCATGTGAGTGTTCAGTTTGCTCTTCATGGCGAACGCCTTTCCGCAGGTCGTGCACCCGTAGGGCCGTTCTCCGGTGTGCATGCGCACGTGGGCCGTCAGCTTGTCGTTCCGCGCGAAAGCCTTGCCGCAGTGTTTGCAAACAAAAGGCCTCTCTCCCGTGTGAATGCGCACGTGGACAGTCAGCTTGTCTTTCTGTGCAAACGCCTTAGCGCAGTGCTTACAGACGAACGGCCGCTCGCCCGTGTGGATGCGGATGTGGTTGGTGAGCTTGTCCTTCCATGCGAAACCCTTCCCGCAGTGCTGGCAGTTGTAGGGGTGCTCCCCCGTGTGGATGCACAAGTGGGCCCCCAGCTTGTCCTTGCGGGCGAATGCCTTCCCACAGTGCTTGCACACGTAGGGCCGCTCACCCGTGTGGATGCGGATGTGCGTCGTCAGCTTGTCGTTCTGGGCAAAGGTCTTGGGGCAGAACTTGCACACAAAGGGACGTTCCCCCGTGTGGATGCGGATGTGGTTGGTGAGCTTGTCCTTCCAAGCGAACCCCTTCCCGCAGTGCGAGCAATGGTATGGGTGCAGGCCCGTGTGCACGTACATGTGTGCCCCAAGCTTGTCCTTCCTCGTGTACCCCTTGCTGCAGAGGTTGCACACATAGGGCCTCTCGCCCGTGTGGATGCGGACGTGTGCATTGAGCTGGTCCTTGCGTGCAAAGGCCTTGTTGCAGTGGGTGCAGACATGTGGGCACTCGCCGGAGTGCATCCTCAGGTGGTTGCCCAGCTTGTCTTTGCGGGTGAAGCTCTTGTCGCACTGGTTGCATGCGAACCTCTGCTCTTGCGTGGCCGGCTGTGTGTACAGCTGGTGGGTCTTGATGTCCACAAAGTATACGCGACACTGCTCGCAGTCCGGATGTGTTTGCGTCGTTGGAATGTGCAGGCTCGCCAACTCGGATATATTGGCCATGTTCACGGCCATTTCGCCGATGGAGGGATTTTTCAACATGTTGAACAATAAAATCTAACTAGGGAGTAAAACGACAAGGAATCAACTAAAACGTAAACTTAACAATTAAAACTTAACATCACTTATTCAATGTTTTTTTCTTCCAGATTTTTCGTGAATTCGAAGTAGCATATAAGAAGCCCAAATTAGATGAAACAATAAAATGGCACATCTTTAAAAATCACAAAAACTGACTAAGAAAAATTATGGCAACAATGTGTCAAAATATTGCAGAGCACAAGAAATACACATTATAGTAGTGATGGGTGAAAGTCTTTTTCAAAATTCTCTTCATTGAAGAACATTAAATTTCGGAGATAAAGTTTGTGGTCAGTAAGAGGCAGGTGTTACCTTTTCGTATTATTGACCGTTCATCTAATTGGCTTCTTTAAACATTTCCACTTTGTTGAGTTCCTTGAATTCATGTCTGAAAGGAAATATCCTTTAGATTTATCAGTGGCATGTAAATAAGAATATGTTTAACATGCGTTATGTAACATAAATATTAGTTTTCGGGAGTAAGGTCATATTATATTCTACTAACTATAAAACTTCTTTTAGGACCATTAACTGTTAGCTTAATTTGAAAACAAGTTAAGGATTTTGATTTTAAATATGATGTTTAAAAGAATGACAAATAGGATTAAGTTCTATTCTAAAAAAATATTAATTTTAATTGAGTTTATCATTCCCTTCTCTCTCACACTCTTATAATACTGAACTTTATCTTACTATCAAACACTTAAAGGTCAAGTTTGACATTATTAAAAAAAGTTAAAATGCAAACAGTTTAGATTTTAGTCCAAGCAAGATACAAGAATTTAAAAGCAATAACTATTTTCATTGATTGGCTGCATTTGTACAGGCATAAGTATTTTTTTCTTTTTTAATATTCTTGTATTTAGTAACTTTCATTTCTTGCAACAACATAGTAAAGGTGCAGATTTTTTTTGCTTTGTTTCATTGATTCATTACCTATATCATAAAATTGAAAAGCCAGTAAAAAAGCTCCTACAATAGAGAAAACTATTTTTATATTTTGTAACCCCTTTCTTCTACTTTTTATTCAGATGAGGACTATATTTGAATTAGAAATATATTATTTTTACACATTCTTATAATTCTTGTAAGAGGATTTGCGAATGTTACTGTGAAACAACTGATTGTCTTTATGTGAATGGGCCTAATTTGTGTACAATGTTTCCTAGTTACTAGTTTGTACGATACATAACCCAGTAGCAGAAAATTGTAAGTGTTTGTTAGAATTAAAAATTATTTCAATATAATGAATGCATTACGATTTTTTTGAAAAGCGGAGATAACAGTTTTAGATTAAAACCAGCAATATTTTCAGTATTAAAAAATCTGCAGAGCTAAATTAGAAGAAAAGGTGCAAAAACAACCACCAAAATATTTCTGCTATTGGGCTATATTAGTGATGCAAAACTCACAAGCAAAAAAACACAAATTTGTGTCAAACAAGCTTTTATTGAAGACATCTACATAAGATTAATGAAACAAACAACAATTATTTTGACACATAAGCTCTGCAGAACAATATAACTTGAGAGGAAGCAACATTATTCTGGTTATTTACAACAAAACATAAGTAATTATCTAGAATATATAAATATATCAATATAGTACCCATGTTAACAAACATGTAAGGAGAAAAAAAATCAGTTTGGAATGGAAAAGTTACATTAAAAATTCTACATTTGCTTTCCGAGCAAGGAATGAACAATTAGAGCTGCATGTGTGCTCTCAGAAATGTGAGCTAGTAAGTGCTGGCTCAACTTGTCCTTACAATGGAAACCTTCCCCACAGTGATTACAAAGAAAGGGAAATTTAGAATCGTGAATCAGCAAGTGAGACGCCAGCTTATCCTTACTCTCAAAAACAAGTCCACAGTGTACACATGCAAGAGGAGAGGGTGCCTTGTGTGTTTTCATGTGCACATTAAGCTTACTCTTAGTTGCGAAACCCTTCCCGCACTGCACACAGCAAAATGGCCTCTCTCCCGTGTGGGTTCGGACATGGGCCGTCAATTTGTCATTTCTGGCGAATGCCTTGTTGCAGTGCTTGCACTCATAGGGTCGTTCTCCCGTGTGGGAACGGGTGTGGACTGTTAGCTTATCTTTCTTAGGGAATGCCTTCCCGCAATGCTGACAGACAAATGGGCACTCGCCCGTGTGGGTTCGGACGTGCGTGGTGAGCTTATCTTTCTGGGTAAAGGCTTTACCGCACATTTTGCACACAAAGGGTCGTTCGCCCGTGTGGATGCGGGTGTGGACTGTTAACTTATCCTTCTGAGCGAAAGCCTTTCCGCAGTACTTGCACTTGAAAGGCCGCTCGCCTGTGTGTGTTCGGGTGTGAGTCACCAGTTTGTCATTCTGAGCAAAGGCCTTACCGCACTCCTTGCAAATGTAAGGCCTCTCTCCCGTATGGGTACGAACATGATTAATGAGCTTATCCTTCCAAACAAACCCCTTATTGCAATGTGCACAGGTAAAGGGGTAGTTGCCTGTATGGGTAAACATGTGAGTTGTCAGCTTATCCTTTTGAATGAACCCTTTTCCGCAGGTTGGACAGACAAAAGGCCTCTCCCCAGTGTGCAACCTAATGTGGGTGGTCAACTTATCATTCCTCGCAAATCCCTTGCCACAGTGCTTGCACACAAATGGCCGCTCCCCAGTGTGGATTCTCAAATGGGTGACCAGCTTGTCATTCTGGGCAAAGGCTTTAGTGCAATAACTGCAAGCATAAGGCTTTTCACCCGTGTGCACCCGTACATGCTTGATAAGCTTATCCTTCCAGGCAAAGCCTTTGCCACAGTGCCCACAAGTAAATGGGTGCTCGCCTGTGTGCGTAAACATGTGAGCAGTCAGTTTGTCTTTGCGAGCAAAACTTTTGGGGCACTGAGCGCATGGGTGGGGCTTTTCGCCCGAGTGAATCATGAGGTGGGCTGCGAGCTTGTCCTTGCGAGTGAATGTCTTTTCACATAAGTCGCATGCATGGGGTCCCTCTGTGTGAAATTTCATGTGGTCTTGTAACAATTCCTGGTTAGGAAATGTTTTCTTGCAGTAATTACAGGTGAACAGGGTTTGGCCGTCCGTAACATACAACTGATGAGCTTTCATGCCCATAAAATAAATGCGACATTGCTCAGATAAGTTGACGGGCTGAGTTTGAATGTTAATGGTACTAATTGTTGGTACTACAGCCATGTTTGATAGCATAAGAAAACTTAAAGCTGAAATATTTTAAGTTATTTCTAAATGTACATTGAATATCTAACACACAAATATGATTTAAGTGTGCATGTGATTTTACAACTGTGAACTTAAACCAGAAAGTAAAAGTGTCCTAAAATTGTACGAAACTAATATTGAAAGTTTGTAAAGTGAGGACCCAATGCACTAATCATTATATCAAGACAATTTAAGAGTCTTGAAAATAGTTTTTGAGTTGAAATGTAGGCAATGGTGGCATTATTACCTTTTACACAAATCAATTTACAGGGCATTCATTTTCTTTGCACAATTTTCTTTTCCTATTATAATTTCATAATATATTCTGAAAATGGAAAATAAAATAAATGTGAACAAAATTAAATAAAATATCAAATTATAAATTGTATACTACATTTTAATGCCAAATTTACATAACAAAACCTCAGAAATAAAAAATAAAATGAAAGAATTTTAAAGTAAACTTCAGCTTTTCTTGCGTATTCTTATGAATGTGTGTGCGAGGGGGGAGGGGGTTGCTTTTTATATTAGAAAAAAACCCTTTCAATCGAAATCATTTGCTGAGAATTTACTGAGGGCAATTAAATTTTGCTAATTTAAACTTCAAATTTCCTTCAAGAGAAAATCTACTGTAGCTACACAACATTTGAATGAAGAGATTTCCTGCAGGCTGTTATACTTTGTGAATTAAGTTAGTTATATAGAAAAAAAACAGCTTTATAGTTAACTTGGCTAATTAATAAAAGTGTCTGACTCCCAAGTTACTATAATGGTTACACCTTAACTTGTATGAAAGGATATGTTTAATATAATAGGCATCCAAATTACTAACATACATATACATTACATATTAAATGGTGCATTTTAACATACATTACATATTAAATAGTGCAGCAACAAACTCTGTTAACATCAAAGTTGTAACATAATATTTTCTTTTGTTCACTATCAACTAAAGGGACCGGAATTTCCTAAAACGAAAGTAACCACCAAAACCCTTTTTCTACTGATGGTACTTATAAGGCTGCAATTTCACTTTTAATTGTTAATTTTAGAGATAATGAGGGAGGGGGTAAAAACTTAAGCAAAACAAAATTTTATAAGCTAGTCATGAAAAAACTACCCAATTTCTCTCTAGGTTAACATTTAGGGAGTTGATTTTGTTTGTAGACATTAATGGCTCTTCAATCCCAATGACCATTTGGCATCTTCATTTTAGAATTTTTTTTTTTTTATGATCGTCTATAGCCATTTATGGTATCAAAAAGCACATCATTCGATTCTTCAAACAATTTTCTATTAGGAACTATCTTTTATTAATCCCAATAGATGTCAGCCATATTATTTTTTTAAATTACGATCAGAAACACGATGATACCAAATGGTACCACTGGGACTGAAAGGGTTAATGTTGCGTAATCCAATAAAGATCAGAAAAAGCACAAGAAGACAACCACTTGAAGTTTAATATCAATATGTCAGAAATACTGCGGAAAAAAATTAACAAAATATCAACTAAGTGTTTAAAATTCTATTGTTCTGTTGTTCTATTTTAAATTGTAAAAAGGTTTCATTTAAAATATTTTACAAATTATAGTTATTGTTAAAATAGGGGAGGGGACAACTTTTTATCATAATTATAGAGCTTAGTGGAATAACGTGCTAAGTGACAAAAGGTTTTTCGTTTGCACTCAGATTTGTTGAAAACAGAACTTGAAAACGATACAAATTATACATAAAGTTTATGAAAAGAGGGAAACTTGTTAAGGAGGCAATATTCCATTGACACAAAAATCTATTTTTTTCTTTTAATGTCACTTAGCATGTTCTTCTACTAAGCCCTTCAATCGTTTAGTCGAAGGCAACACATACCACACACCAGGGATCAACCTGGGTCAAAAAATGATGTAGCAAAAATGCTAAAATGTAAAAAAAAGCTGTAGCAAAATGCTAAAGAAAAATTAATTGCTTATAAATCAACGCCACGCCAATTAAATCACTTGAATCTATACACAACTCAATCTTTGGGTGCAGTTAATTTTGTAAAGCAGTATAGCTTAACAATACATTGATAATTTTGTGTATGAATAACGACATGACAAATTAAAATAATTATACAAAACTATACTACTAAAAGTACTTATAACTTTTTTTATAAACATTTTTAAATAAGTACAAGTAAGTAAGTGGGTAGTTACTTCGATTTATGGTGTTGGACTATCTTCAGATTTGTCAATGAACAGTTTTTGCTGTTCATTTGGTGTATTAAATCAAGGTTTGCTTTGTTTGAAATCCCAGACTTTGGTCTAATACATATCCTTATTAAACTGGTTCAAACATTTGTTTAAAAAAATCCAAGCACTTTTCCAGAAAATTCAAGGACTAGAAATTAACTTGCAACATAAAATCTAAGTCCATTTACAAAAAAAACACCTAAATATTGTTTAAATTCAGAAACCCCAGTACAGGCAGAAGTAGAATAAAAGGTTCAAACATGAACAAAAAGTATTTTAACATTCAAGGTGATCACGACTCACGGACATCGCAAATCAGACACTTGATCAGAAAATATATTCTGGTTGTCAGAGTTGGCCTGAACCGGAGCTACAAAAGTAAAAGATACTCTTCCGATCACAAAGAGCCAGACAACTGTCAATCATTCTCACGTAATGTGACATCATCGGTAGATTTCGTTAAAATTACTAGGCTGTAATATGAGTAAATCAGGAAGCACAATTGGACTGATTTTAAAATGGTAGGTAGCATTGGCTGGCCGAGATTTGAAGACAACTAAGTGTAATCTAATCTGAATTCATCTTATTATTTTGATTAAATTTTTTATTTTCATTATAAGAATCGGTTATTTTAACTTGTTGTTTATTGAAATTTAAGTTTAGTTTCACCGAATTACGTCGTCGCATTTTCGCGACGGCCAATAATATTTTTTTCGCATTTTCGTGCAACTCGTCGCATTTTGCGACAAATGCGACTGCAGATTGATCCCTGCCACACACACATAGAGACATGGACCTAAACACATTGCATCTCTAGTGTTAAGCTAAAAAAAAAAATGCACTGCCACTTTCTCCAAAATCCTCACTACTGATTTAACTTCATTATAATGCTATCTAAGTTTCAAAGTAAATTTTGTTACAAAAAATTACTTGTTTTACATATTGTGTTTTTGTATATATTGTTAAAAAGAACCTTCATATGAGAAATTATATTCAATGATGAAAATTTTTCTTATTTCCAATTATTTTGTTTGTTTTTGCACAAATTAAAATGATGGCCCTGGAACTCGTAAGTTTCTTTGTTTTAATTTTATTCTAGTATGTAGTATTTTTTGTATATATGTTACAGTTAACAACCCCAAATTCTGAGTATGACTAGGGTTACCAGACGTCCGTATTTAGCAGGACACGTCCGTATTTAGAGGCTCGGTCCTGCTGTCTGTATTTATTTTTAAAAACTCCCTAAATGTTTGTATTTTTGAAAATTTAATTAATTTTGAAAATTTTTAAAGAAAATTTGTATGCATTTTAAAGTGTAATAGTTTTAGTTTACTCCAAAGCAACTTTTTCTATTATAAATGCCCGATGGACAAAAGAAATAGACTACAGATTGATCGCGTTAGAATGTAGACTGCAGTTTTACGACTATATATCTAAAGGCAAGGACTTAAGAAAATTGGCTCTGTCGAAAAATATGCTAATAATAATGTTTAAATAATATAATGTAAAAACGTTTAATGTACTAATAATGTTTTGTCTCAATTTTAAATGTGTCCTGCTTTTTCTGCCTTTGTCCTGCTTTTTAAAACTTAGTGTCCTTGTTTTTACTTTTTTGACCTGGTAACCCTAAGTATGACTAAGAAAGTAACCAAGATTTGGACATTTTATTATGGAGCAAGCAATATTCTTACAAAAAGAAAAACATTTTGGAAATAATTACAACTTCAGTGTTACTTGATATTACTTGTTAATTGTTTTGTAACCAATTAACTGTCAAATTGTTTTGGACTGTCTAATTTTACTGAATTACATTCTGAATGGTTTTAAAACACCAACTTTATTTTACTTTGTGATTTTGAAAATAAGACAGTCTGTATTTATAATATATAATTAAGTTAGCATCTTTAGTTTAGTATTTGTAATGTAAGAAAACTAAGAAGACATTTTTAATTAGGAAATTTTAAACATTTAGGGATATGATTTTACACTAACTTTGCAATGTTTCAGAATACTACTTCCTTAATTTTCATTCTTTCAATTTTATGCTTTTGGAAAGTTTGTAGTTCTTTATTTCACAATATTACAAATTTAAAATAACTCTGTGACCTAAATATGGTTCTCATTCTAAATTTGGTATATAACTCTTTTTTGAACAAAGACAAATGATTTTAAAACATTCACTTGTGTATCTGATTAAGTAATAACTAGTTAACTACTTTGTGATTAGTTTACTAAATATGATTTTTGAAAATGTTAAATTGAATTTTAAAAACAAATATGAATATAACCTAAATTAAGTCCCTGTTTGCAAATCTTAAGTATTAGTTAGCTTCGGAGTAGGTTGGCTCATAAGTCGAACAACCAATTAACAACTTTTGGCAAGAAATTTTTCCACATGATAATGAGCATTCTACTTAAGTTTAGCCAAATAAGACAAATGAAGACCATAGTCCAGCACAGTTGATGTACGACAAATTAAGTTACCCGAATTACAAAAATTTTAAGTTGAGGTTTTTATTTAGAAATGCATGCTATAATGGAATTGCCAAAGTCAGTGCTGCTGTGTTAAATTTGCACTCTTACCAATAGAATGAGGAAAAAAATAAGCTACTTAATGTTCATTTGGATCAGCAATCTTGGACTGTGTGTGATTAATATAGTATTCTGTAGAGCCCTACATCACTATTGCGTCTATAAGAGACGCGACATATTGGCAGCCGCTCCTGATTGGTCAAGGTCCAAAATTGTCCCCCTCGGGCAGTTTCCGTTTTGTCCCTCATAGAGTTAGCATAGGAAAAAAAAGTAGCTTTTGCAATCGTCAACAATCTATAAAATTTAGGGAAAGTACAACTTTTTAATGTTTATTTATGGCTTCCTAAATGTGTAAAGAATATTCTAAAACCATAATTTTCTTCAAAAATACTTTAGTAGTTAGAAAAAAGACAGTTTTCCATTAGCAGTACGCTTTCTGAATGTATTTATAATGCCTATTAAAACATATTATTCATAAAATATTGCTTCATTTCGTTAAAAAAAAAAACATGTTTATTCACTTAATGTCTGTAGAAATCTTTTCACCGTTTAAATATACAAAGAATCTTCGTATTTTCTTGAAATGCGAGTATAAACGCGCATTTCTAGTTGGTCGCGCGCATTTCTAGTTGGCTACTTATTGATTGGCGTCTCTTGGCGAAGATTCTTTTTGTAAACAGACTCGTCTGCTCAAAACCTAAAAATATTGTGTCATTTATATATTGGTAAATATGGAATTTTTGTTGCGAGTAATTTGTTTTTGTTATGTATTAATAAAAGATTAACTTGTATTTTGCCAGCTTGTTTTTGTTAGTGTAGCAGTGTTTATCTTGATTTTGAAAGAGGTACTCATTTTATTAACGTCTAGTTTGATACCTTGTTGATAATTTTGTTAATAATTTGAATTAATTTCATAGGGAAGAGAGACTCTAAGGCTTGAACAAGATATCAATGTGTGTAAAGTGGTGGTAGAGTAATATATATTAAAATAAATGTTAACTACCAATTTTTATTGTCATTTAGTTTCTATAATTATTAAATAAGGGTTTAAATAAAATATTTTAATTCATTTTAAACATTCAAATCTTGCATTTAATTTCGAAAATCAGCTGTTGCAGAAGTTAAAGCGAAACTAAATAGTCTTCCCGAGAAGGATTAGTAAGATACGTAAGAAAAGCAATAAACCGCCAAGCTCAAGCAAGCCTGACCAGTTTCTCCCGTGATTTCGCCGTGGCAACCCGGTTTGGACAATTTTCGGCCCTATTGTCGCATCTCTTTCTACACAGTAGGGATAGAGGGCTCTAGTATTCTGCTATGAAAATTGCTACATTGAGTACTTATATTGGTTTTGTCTTTTGTAAGAATTAAAATACAATCATTAACCTTATTAGGTTTATGAAGGGTTATGATTATATTGCAATTTCTTTAGTTGAATAATTTTTAAGAGGAATGAAAATGAATTGTTTTAAAATGAGTTTTTGCAACTTTTGAAGGAAAATATTCGTTTATAAGGATTCAATTTTCAATTAGGTATTTTTCATTTACTCACTAAAACTATTACTAACGAGCAACCAAACTAACAAAATAAAATAAAGAATATCTTACTTTGCAATTTCTGGGAAGAGATCCTGACGAATTGATAGCCCTGAAAGAAAAATGTATCAATTCGAGGTGATGTAAAAACACAAAATTTCTCTTCCCATTGTACAGAATAAACAGATAAAGAAAAATTTCAAACATAAAATAAAATAAATATGCAGTAAAAATTTAACAAACATAGAAACGATTTGGTTGGAGCTCGATTACAATTAAAATGTTTAACATTTATTTACCTACTAAATTCTAAAAACATTTTCATTCCTCTTTGGAAAGTTAGTTAAAACTGTATGATAATAATTTACCTGAATGACTTCAAACTTAGTGCTTCCTTTATTATTGGATAATTTGTGGAATAAAATTGAAATAAAAAATATCACATTCAGAATTCTTGAACTTTTATTGCATTTATCTACAAAAAAAAATGCAAGAAGTTTTGATCTTGAGAAATATGCACATCTGGCATTACAAATAAACTTCAAACAGTTTACATGATAAAAGTAACTAACTACCAACCAAAACGAATCTATTTTGATCACAGTTACATACTCATAGTAAAAAAAATACTCAGCAAAATGCATTAAATAATGAATAATTACAAAGAAAGGAACAAAAGAGATTGGATGGCAAGCTATACACACAAACAAGTCCTTTTCGAAACAAATCTACTTCAAAAATTGATTAAGGTGGTTGTTGAAAAAAAGTGGAAGCTCCTATAAACTTATTCATCTCTGAAAAGGAAAAGTTCAGCAAGGCTTATTTTGAAGCTATATTTACAAGGGGCTCTTCACCATAAGAGGATTTACAATCAAAGCCTCACAAGGAGCGCTCCCCAAGTGCAACAGCAAATGCGAGTTCAGCTTCTCTTTACGATCAAACCCTATCCCGCAGTGGTTGCATACGAATGGGTGCTTGCCCGTGTGGGTGTTCATGTGCGCTGTGAGCTTCCCACTGAGCTCGAAGGCCTTCCCGCAGTGGTTGCAAACAAAAGGCCTCTCGCCCGTGTGCATCCGAATGTGAGTCGTCAACTTATCCTTCCTAGCGAACGCCTTACCGCAGTGCTTGCACACGAACGGCCGCTCTCCGGTGTGGATTCGCACATGAACGGTAAGTTTGTCGTTCCTCGCAAACGCCTTGCCACAGTGCTTGCAAACGAAAGGCCGCTCACCCGTGTGGATGCGCACGTGGGTAGTCAGCTTATCGTTCTGTGCGAAGCCCTTGCCGCAGTGCTTGCACACGAAGGGGCGCTCGCCCGTGTGGATGCGGATGTGGTTGACAAGCTTGTCCCTCCACGCGAATCCCTTGCCGCAGTGCGGGCAGTGGTAGGGGTGCTGGCCCGTGTGGATGCACATGTGGGCCCCCAGCTTCTCCTTGCGCGCGAACCCCTTCCCGCACTGGGGGCACACGTAGGGCCGCTCGCCCGTGTGGATGCGCACGTGCACCGTCAGCTTGTCCTTGCGCGTGAAGCTCTTGCCGCAGTGCGCGCACACGTGGGGCCGCTCGCCCGTGTGCATCCTGACGTGGTCGCTCAGTTTGTCCCTGCGCGCGAACCCCTTGTCGCAGTAGCTGCACAGGAAGGGACGCTCCACGCACTGCGCGTACAGTTCGTGCGGCTTCAGGGTCAGGTAATACTTGCGGCAGTGCTCGCAGATATTGCACGGTTTGGCGGCTGCATTCAAAGTGTGGGGGGCTGCAGATGCCATAAGAGAAATTATATAAACAACATTTCGATTCTTAACAAGTTGTAAAATTATAAACACCAGATAAATCTAACAACATTGTATAGTAACAGAGAGGTAGAGAAATATACATTTGATTTTTTTTAATGGCAGCTTGAACAGTAGATGTTCATTTCACTTGAAAGTACTCTTGGGCATGCTTAAAGACATGATAGGCAGGAATGAGGAGCAAGAAATAGGAAAAGTTTGTAAAGAACATAATAAGGTGTCACCTAAAACTGGAAACTAACCTCTGGTCAAATAGAAATGTTCGATGAGATAGTTTTTTATTGCAAAATGCTGTTGGCTTGGCTGTTATGTTCCAAAGTAAGCACTGTACAGAAATTTGAAGAATGACCTATGGAGGAAAAAAAATATTTAATAAATAAAATAATTTAAAACTTAACTACTTGAAGGAAGATATTTTATCCCTAAACGTGTATTGCCCTTGGGAGTAGGCTCCTATCATCAATAAGTAATTACTTTCAGCAATCTAAAATCCTTATTCTTTTTTACTTGGTTTGTTTTCTGTGAAAAGCATATTCTGTTATCTTTGATGATGTGTATATTTAATTTTTTTAAATTCTGCTAAAACACTATACTCAAGGAATTATGCATTCTATTTATAATTAAATCATAAATCTTCAAATATTGAATCCAATAATTCTTTGAAACTGTACATCATGTTCAGTGGTTTAACTTAATTTCTTGGAAATCGACAGTTGGGAAATTATTAATTTCAAAACATGTTTATACCTAGTAATTGACCTTAAATAAAAGAATGAAAAATCTATTAAAATTAGTCATTTGATAAAGTTGCACATTTAAGCCAAGACAATTCAAAACTATGCTTATTTTAAAAAATTTCGACAGAATAAAATACATTATACCTCATTAAAGAAAACATTTGGTGGAATTTTTTTATAACAGAAAATGACAGGACTTGATGATGGTAGATGTAAAAGTGTTCAATAAACATTAAAACTAAGACGCGAGATGGCGCTGGTACAAAAAAAAAATATAATAAAAAAGAATATTCAAGTGAAACGTTTAACAACCAAATCAATATTTAAAAAAAAATGAAACATTCTGTGTTGGCGATCATTAAGATCGAAATATTTCCAGAGAGAGATTTTGCATCACGATTCTTACCATATTTAATAAACAAACATGAGGGGGGAGGGGTCGCCATGAAACCATCGATTACATTCACATAAGAAAACAGATTTATATAGAAATAGTAAAAGGGGTTTTTGACAAGATAAATTAAGACCTTTGTAAATAACCAAATCCACCCACCTATTATCAGGAATGAAATTCGTCCGGGGACTTCATTTCGTAGAGGCGTCTCATTAGCTTTTCCAAGCAATGGCGCGATCAATCGATGAAAAGATCACAGTCGGGTAGTTGGTACAAGAAATCTATCGAGTGGAAAATGGAATAACAGTGCAGATTTCTCATGTAGGAAATTGCGAGACATCAAGGCACCGAAAAAAGGACAATAAATTTCGCGAAATTCCGAAGACGGTGCCTTGTTTGCAGCAGTCTCTCATTAAGCTGTGACGTCAGAGACAGCTCCCGGATCGACGCCTGAAGTTGGAATATACCATATAGACGGGGAGGGGGGAGGTGGGTGTAGGAGTAAGAGTAAACTGTGTGTCGATCGGGGAGGGAAAGGGAAAATTAAAAGGGATAATCGCTATTCATGGTTTGATGTTTGGAAACAAACCTGCCCGTTTATGATTGGCCCGAAAATTCGCGGTCCCAGTCACTTCCGGTTTCATACTTCCGTTTCTGCTGTAGCGAATGCACGAGAGGAGTTTGTTTATTTACATACTTTTCTTTCGGTCTTTTTTAGTTTTTGTATTCATTTTTCGAAAATGTCTAGCGACTATTTTAAAAAGTTGGACTTTTTGACATCGATAAGGTATACCGAAAAGCTAAAAATCGGATCCATTGATCTACCTGATCCTTTAGAAATTGGTGTGAGGGACAGTGTTTTTTCGGATGATACGAGAGGCCCGATTTAACTTTTGGAGACATATATTTGTACCTTGTAGAAACCACTTGCCACTCCTTTTTGTTTATTAAACAAGTGACAAGTAATATTCAATCTATTAACCTTGTTATTCCCAATGATTTCATTTGGAATCACCAGTGAAAAAGGTATAGGTAATAATAAAAATATCAATTTCAGATAAACAGTACGATCTTAACATATTACAAAACTAGCTTTGATTTAATACCATTTATGACAAAGCATTGCTCACTTTTAAAAGCTTATAGTGGTTGCAAACTTTGTTGTCGACTACAAGAAATACACAAAATCTTTTCGAAGGTGACAGACGGTCCATGAAAAAACCACAATCCAACCCCTGAGACCCTATTTGTGTTTCAAAGTCATGTTTTTTAAGCTGTACACCACCACCTAGACAAGAGCTAACTTTTATTACAAGATGTGGCACATGTACATGCCTATTTTAAAACCCAAGCCTGTTTCCCTGCGAAAAGCTGATCCTTTGACGAGGCCGGATCAAATCACACATTCTGGGGACATGTGGCGCTAAAACTTTGGATGTTTTCTATTTCTAGAGCCTGAAACCTTTCTTTTGATACCAAACACAATCAATTTGAGTTAGTATTTAAGCATCCAGCTGAAATTTTGGTTTTTATTCATGGCCTGTGTTAAATCTCACAAGGGTACCCAAACCTCACTGGGGACATATTTTGCCCAAACTGTTGTGGTATTAATGTTCTCTAGGCACAGACGAATCTTTTGATGTGTCACACTGTCAACTTCTGTGAGTATTTAGGCACACAGATCAAAATGTGGCTTTCGGTGCTCGACAAGGCCTCGTTCCATGTAAAAACCACACTCCAACCCCTGAGACCCTATTTGTTGTTTCAAAGTCTTGTTTTTTAAGCTGTACACCACCACCCAGACAAGAGCTAACTTTTAATACAAGATTTGGCAGATGTACATGCCTATTTTAAAACCCAAGCCAGTTTCCATGCGAAAAAACCGGTCCTTCGACGAGGCCATGTAAAATGACACATTTGCTCCCAAAACATTCTGGGGACATGTGGCGCCAAACCTTTTGACGTTTTCTATTTCTAGACATTAAAACCTTTCTTTTGATACCAAACACAATCAATTTGAGTTAGTATTTAAGCTTCCAGCTGAAATTTTGGTTTTTCTTCAAGGCCTGTGTTAAATCTCCCAAGGGGACCCAAAATTCACTGGGGACATATTTTGCCCCAAACTGTTGTGGTATTAATGTTCTCTAGGCACAGACGAATCTTTTGATGTGTCACATTGTCAACTTCTGTGATTATTTAGGCACACAGATCAAAATGTGGCTTTCGGTGCTCGACAAGGCCTCGTTCCATGAAAAAACCTTACTCCATCCCCTGAGACCCTATTTGTTGTTTCGAAGTCATGTTTTTTTTAGCTGTACACCACCACCTAGACAAGAGCTAACTTTTAATACAAGATTTGGCACCTGTACATGCCTATTTTAAAACCCAAGCCTGTTTCCCTGCGAAAAGCCCCGTCCCTTGACGAGGCCGGGTCAAGTGACACATTTGTTCCCAAAACATTCTGGGGACATGTGGCGCCAAAACTTTGGATGTTTTCTATTTTTAGAGCCGGAAACCTTTCTTTTGATACCAAACACAATCAATTTGAGTTAGTATTTAAGCATCCAGCTGAAATTTTGGTTTTTATTCATGGCCTGTGTTAAATCTCACAAGGGTACCCAAACCTCACTGGGGACATATTTTGCCCAAACTGTTGTGGTATTAATGCTCTCTAGGCACAGACGAATCTTTTGATGTGTCACACTGTCAACTTCTGTGAGTATTTAGGCACACAGATCAAAATGTGGCTTTCGGTGCTCGACAAGGCCTCGTTCCATGTAAAAACCACACTCCAACCCCTGAGACCCTATTTGTTGTTTCAAAGTCTTGTTTTTTAAGCTGTACACCACCACCCAGACAAGAGCTAACTTTTAATACAAGATTTGGCAGATGTACATGCCTATTTTAAAACCCAAGCCAGTTTCCATGCGAAAAAACCGGTCCTTCGACGAGGCCATGTAAAATGACACATTTGCTCCCAAAACATTCTGGGGACATGTGGCGCCAAACCTTTTGACGTTTTCTATTTCTAGACATTAAAACCTTTCTTTTGATACCAAACACAATCAATTTGAGTTAGTATTTAAGCTTCCAGCTGAAATTTTGGTTTTTCTTCAAGGCCTGTGTTAAATCTCCCAAGGGGACCCAAACCTCACTGGGGACATATTTTGCCCCAAACTGTTGTGGTATTAATGTTCTCTAGGCACAGACGAATCTTTTGATGTGTCACACTGTCAACTTCTGTGATTATTTAGGCACACAGATCAAAATGTGGCTTTCGGTGCTCGACAAGGCCTCGTTCCATGAAAAAACCTTACTCCATCCCCTGAGACCCTATTTGTTGTTTCAAAGTCATGTTTTTTTTAGCTGTACACCACCACCTAGACAAGAGCTAACTTTTAATACAAGATTTGGCACCTGTACATGCCTATTTTAAAACCCAAGCCTGTTTCCCTGCGAAAAGCCCCGTCCCTTGACGAGGCCGGGTCAAGTGACACATTTGTTCCCAAAACATTCTGGGGACATGTGGCGCCAAAACTTTGGATGTTTTCTATTTTTAGAGCCGGAAACCTTTCTTTTGATACCAAACACAATCAATTTGAGTTAGTATTTAAGCATCCAGCTGAAATTTTGGTTTTTATTCATGGCCTGTGTTAAATCTCACAAGGGTACCCAAACCTCACTGGGGACATATTTTGCCCAAACTGTTGTGGTATTAATGCTCTCTAGGCACAGACGAATCTTTTGATGTGTCACACTGTCAACTTCTGTGAGTATTTAGGCACACAGATCAAAATGTGGCTTCCTTGTTTTACAGTCAAAAATTAGTTTTAAATAATGATTCACTAGGAAATCGAAAATGGATTATTTATTTTTTTACAATATTGTATAAATAAAATATATTTAACTTCAATGAAGTGTTTGGAACAAATCACATTACTTAAAGTTGGTAACGGCGAATCGTTTGAATATCCACGTCGCTCTAAAGCTTTGGGGAATTTATACACTTTAATTAATAAAAGGATATTGGTTCCTACTCTCATTGAGCATTGAGGAACAGAGCAACAAGTGCCTGTTCTACTTTTTTCTTAACTCTGTTCATTATGTGTTTTAAAGAAAATGAAATCACACATGGGCGCTAGAAATGTAAACAAATATAGCAGACCGGAAGTAGAGTGGACTGCTTCCGGTAAAACGCAAACCGTAGCGCCCTCTCACCAACAACTCTCAGTGCAAACCATGAATAAGAAAAGGTTTCAGTTTGCTGCCGAGATATTTTAGGAAATCGATTTTTTAATAGGCAGTTTTTTTCATCATTCGAAATTATTTTCGCAGACGAATGACAAGTCATCCATAATTAATGCCTTCTTTTTCTACTCACGGCGACAAACAGGTTTCTTTTGGAATACCAACAAAAATAATAATGAATGGGGCTTTTGGGTACGTCGATTTCTAAATGAGACAGGCGAGTTATGGGTGAAGGTTGTTCTTTAGATTTTTTCAAAGAAATTTTTATTCACATTTTCTCTTGCGGAATATATCAGAGTTATTTTTTTTTTTTAAATAATGAATCTTGAAAGATTTTTTTTTTGTTCCCTGTAATTTAAAAAAGGGCTTGGAGCGCAAAAAAATAGGCCGATTCTAATTTTTTTTTTTAATATAAATTTGAAAAAGTTAGCAATCCATCCATAGAAAAACTACAGTAACATACAAAATTTAATCAGCTAAAATAATTGATTACCAAAAATTTTTTTTACGGCAGTAATTTTGAAATTATGTTACGTTAACAAGTCATTTCATCAGTAATTTTTTACAGACATACATAAATTTTTCTTGGAATTATAGAACTGAGGCTAAATCGTGGTCAATCGGTTCAATCAATTAATAATAATAATAAATTAGTTTAAAATAATTAATAAAAGATAATTAACTGTAAACTTAAAAATATTAATTGGTAATCATTTGAGGAAAAATTAAATAACAAAACTGCATACTTTGCAATTTATTAATTTTTGTTTTCAATTAAATTTCCCTATTTTAATTTAGTATTTAAATAAATTTTAATAACTCATTAATAACAAATCAGGATATTTATTTTGCAATTTATGCATTTATAGCTAACTACTTGTATTTAATGATTATTTTAAGAACTTTTTTTAGAAAAAAAATTAATAAATTTTTTAAAATTTTTATTTAAATTTTATTAAAAAAATAATTTCTAATTAAAATTGAGCTGAGAATTTAGGTATAAGTCTTTGTTTGTACATATTTGTACAATATAAAGTCATTTTCCTGGTCATTTTTTCAATTTTGACCTCAAAATTTGCCGCGCAAGCCTAATCCCAATGTGTTCAAATAGCTTTATGTTTAATATCATTTATTTTAGTTTTGGCTAAAGTTTCATAAATTTTAAAATTTGTTTTATAATAAACAAATCTTATAGAATTACATATAAAAAATTATACTTATAAATCGAGTAGTTAAAAAATTACATGAAAGATCAAACTATGCTTTGTAGTTCCTTCTTTGCACATTTTTAAGACTCCTATGACCCCTTAAGCGACGACTGCAGGAGACTGTGGGAACGTCTCGTGACCGGGGCACCTGCATAAATTTAGCAGAGGCCGAGTGTCTCCGAGAAAAGATAATAGATGTCCGACAGGTAACATTATATACTTTTTTTTTTTTTAGAAAAAGTACACTATTATAGAAAGCGATTAAATCAATTTTAAAAGAATAAAAAATTCTGTAGTTTCAGTATCTTTAATAGAAAAAACTTCTTAACTTTGTGAAAAATAAAGTTTTTAAACGATTGAGATATTTTTTTTAAAAAAATCTTCAAAAATAAAGCTTTGACCCATTCATGCCTATTTATAGCAAAATTTTGTACGCTTGTTTGTTTTTATAAGTTTACGTTGGTCTAAAACAAAATATGCGACAAATGAAGGCCAAAAAACTATTTATATGTAGGACAAATTAACTTATAAAAAGAAAAAAAAAGAATTCTAAATATTTTACAGTTAACGTTTTAATCGGTACGGAAAGTGTTAGTGGTGATCACAAAAGAATAAAAAAAATAGGTTGAATAGATTCCTGCTACTAAATTTTTCTACAAAAAAACTTCAACATGAAAGTTGAGCAACATTGAAAATTTTTAACTAAAATATTAACTGCCTAAAATCTAAAAAAAATTAATGTATGCAGAAGTCGGAAGAGGCGAGGGGTCCATGCAAAGGCCTGCGCAATAATTGGTTATGAACTACTAACCTCTTATAATTTAACAGTAGCATAATGCGGCTTTTGAGCAAATGGAAAAAGTTGTCACAATAACTTCAAGACATTTCCCAACTTTTATAAATTAGATGCATTTGTTTAATTTAAACTTTCGAATTATAAAATAATAAATGACTTCACATGATGTCATGCCCACTGAATTGGTAATTAGCTATAGCATTTTTGTGAGGGATATGAAAAAACGAATTACCAAGAAGGGTTCTGTTTTTTGGCTGTTTAGAGCTACTCTTAACTCTTGGCGTCAAAACTATTACATTGGCAGTCGTGTTTAAACGAGGTCATTTAAAACATGGTAAGAAGACGTTTAATGCAAGAAAAGAAAAAATATAAATATAATTCCAGAATGACCTATTTTATCTCCAAACATCCCTTTTCTACAAAACTTTTTTTAAAAAATGTGTCTTGCTCTTATGTTAATTGTTAATAATGTGTTTTCCTTGTACGATTAAATGTAGAAACGAAGGCGTAAGAACAGAATCTGCTGATGAGGGGAAAGGTTTTAATTGGCTTCCTTTAGGTGACATATTCCTTCCAGCTTTCATTCTTACATTTCCTTAGATCGGAAATCAGAAACATGCCCATTGGCTTGTTTAGAGCATCGAGTTGTTCAGGGCCGTCGCTTGTTTCACGTAGTAGGGAAAGAAAACAAAACTAGCAATGAAATGAAATCGCAGTATACAGAGCTTGATGTTTTAAAAAATACTCAAAGAGTTCTATAGTTAGAGGAACGACTCGTACCAGGGCCATCTAGAATAAAGCCCTGCTCGTACTGAGCTGCCATCGGCAGCCATGGCTCACTACGGAACCCGAATAGAGTGGCGAAAGTGCTAGATAATTTATAATTTTGATGTTGAGAAAGGAAGTAAACCGAGGGCAAAGGCGGGCAGAATGCCAACTCAAAAGAGTCGCTCACTTTGCAAATATCAAATTTTTTTTAATTAGCTGTGTTAAAACAATAAAAGATCAGCGAGAATAGGTAGTCAAACAAAAAGTAAAGCTCCAAACCAGCTTAACTGATAATGGCGAAGAACAAACGTAATAACTTTTGTCGTGAGGAAGATAAGCTTCATCTGGAGCTCTTAAGGAAATACCGAGATATCTTAACGAATAAAAAAACAACTGCTGAAATAAACAAGAAGAAGAAAATGACATGGAAACTTCTAGCTGACGAATTCAATCGAATTCGCCAGGAGAGAAGCAAAGGGGCGATCATCAGGACTGCTCTACAACTTCAAAATAGATTCAAAAATGTATCTAAGATAAGAGCTATCTGGACCAATGTTAGTGAAATGGTAAATATATTTTGGCAAGTCACATATTTTTATCATTATTTTTTTTCAGTTATACATTTCTAAAACTGTGCAGTTTCCACAATCGACTGCCCGAAAGGATGCGGAGATTTCACATTAGACAGCGTATTAACGTTCCTGGGTCTCACTTTGATTAATTTTTTGTTGATTAATATTTTTGTTTATTATACCCGATTTGTATAATTTTATTTAAACATGATTCTTTATTTCAATGCTCTCAATTTTAAAATATGACACATGGCACCTGAAATCTTCCCACCTAACACTTGTCCAGAACTCCAACATAGTATATAGATATGTTAATCTTAAAATCTTCTGAAGCGGATAAATCTGCATGTCCCCCTTCTTCTATTACCTTTGGCAAATCACACTTTTTATAGATTTTAAGTCAGATTACTATCATTTCATTATTTGAAGTATTTGAAAAATATCTACTCTGTGATTCTTTATTTCAATGTTTTCACTTTCATATATTTTAGGGTAAAATAGATGAACCATTATCTCAGTTTTTACTGCAACCAATAGAAACAAGTTCTCTAGCAGCATCACATTCAAGTCCCATTCATTCTGCACCACAAATCAGTTTCATACAACATGAATCTGAAGAGGCAAGCCCGGACCAGATAGAAGAGGTACCTATTTGTAAACTTAAATATAAATTATGATACCCGTTGCCAATTTCTCGTGTAGCTCTAGTGCTACGGTAATTTTAACAAACCTAACCAAACCTATTAATAAATTAAAATTTGATTTTTTTAAATATAAAGTTATTGACTTTCCAGCTTTCTGCAGTTATTTCCTATGACATTGGATTTGTCGATTTTATGTCCACAATCAATGGTTTTCAATGTTTTATAAGACTGTTCTTTGGATTTTAAAGGTTCCAGTTAATTGATGATCACTAATCTTACTTTTGACTACTAGGCTCCCATCTTTAGTTTTTGAACTACCTTTGAAAAACATTCATTGATTATCAAAATGTGGCCACATTATAACTACACTCATTTAACATTTCTAAAATAAACTTTACTTGAATGAAAAATGTTTTTTACAATACAAAATACACAAGTGTCACACAAGTTTTTTTTATCTGTTAAAAGAAAAGCCTATACTTTGACTCTCATTGTGCTGTAGCTGTTAGTTTTGTATGGCTGCTGCACTTATGAGCCAGCCACTAACCTCAGAAAGCATAAAACATATTAGATAACAGTGATTGTTAAAATGCTTCAAATGAGTTTTTCTTTTAAAGAAGTACATACAGTAGAGTCCCATTTATCCGAAATTTGTCTTAATGGAAAGGCTCCAGAATTTTTTTTGCTAAAATATTAAATGTATGCGGATAAACGCATAAATAAAGAAATACACAGAAAGTAATGCTTACTTACAAAGTTGGGTTTATTTCTTAAAATATGAAGTAATTATTTATATTTGTTGATCAATTTCGGTTCTTTTTAAAGCAGACCTGTCCCGCCGTCTTTTAAACAAGAGAATTCTGAAGTAGTGCCTTCATCTTGCGCTTCTAATTATCCAAGAGTCTGATCTAAGATTTTTGTTACTTCCTTATGCAGGGTAGGTTAGTCGAATTTATTGACAAAAGATTGCTGCAAAACCCAATTTCAATACCTTTTGTAAACACATGGAAATCCAGGATTTCCTTTAAAAGCCCATGTCTTTTAAAAATAATAAAATATTAAAGTGGCATTTCTTTTATTAAAACCAATTTTGTCACAAAGTTATGTAAGATTATTTGAAGAATAGAAAAAGTTATGAACCAAAAACTCCAAAAAGATTATTTTTTTATTAAAAAAATGAATATCTTTTAAATAAAATAGGTGGAAATCTCTTAATTTGTACAAACACTGCATATTTATCAAATATTTTTTCTGGAAATGAACTTTTTTTAAAGCGTTTTAACAATCTCTATTCTCCACTATATGTTTTATACTTTCTGATGTTAGTGGTTGGTCTCTAAGTGCAGCAGAGATTTTCAGCAAAATGATAGTTAGATTATAAGCCTTAACTTAAAAAAAATATTTTTTTTGTAACTCTTGATTTTAGGACGAAACAGAAGTGTCAGAAGAAAAATTCATTCTGCAGCCAATTGAAACTTTTTCGCCAGCATCCTCATGTTCCACCCCTATTACACCACAAGCCAGCTCCAAGCGACCGCATTGTGAAGACAGTAATCAGGTGCTTAAAAGAGTTGCAAAGCACATGGAGCAAATGCCTAAAGTGCCGGTTGGCAAAGAAAAGTTTGCAGCATTTTGTGAATATGTGTCTGACAAGCTGTGTTGCATGCCACAAGAGATGGTACCCATTTGTCAAAAACTGATTGGGGATGTTCTTTTCTATGGTGAGACACAGAAGCTGGGTTTTTCAGCTCGTGTCGTGTTTGATTAAATTTGTTCAGACTTATTTTGTGGACTTGAAATGCTTGAGTTTTTCAGCTTTATAAAGTTAGTTTATATACAATTGAAACTAAAATTTCTTTTATTTTGTGAAAGCTGTTGTTGCGATCTGTTACAAACTTCTTGTTTAAAATATGAATGATTGTTCAAACACTGCTGCAAGTTTATTGTTTGTAATATTATCATCTTATTATTACAAAAAAATATTAATTTAGCTTTTAAACATAATATTTTTTATGTTTAAATTGTATTTACCATTTATTTATGATCAGATATCGAATGAGCAAATCAAAATTGACTTGAAAGGTTACATCAGTTTGCATTCCTACTTGTTCCCAAAAAACTTGTTTGATTTCTTAAGCTAAACTTAATTTTGAACTCATAATACTGTTATCATTTCATTTTGGAAATTCGTATCCATCAATTCTCTTTCACAAAATTTTATTACAATCTGTTTTTATCAAATGTCTGTGTAAATGTCAAAAATTCATAAGAATATGATGCTACCCAATGCATAAAATAAATATTTTTTATACATACTTAGTTTGAGAATTTTACCATTTCTTTAAAAACATTCTTACAAGTTGTTTATATATGAATGAAAATTAAAATTACAGAAGTTGTTTAATCACTTTCACAACATTTTATTACAATCTGTTTTAATTAAATGTCTGTGTTAATGTTAAAAATTCATAACAAAATGATGCGAACCAATGCACAAAATAAATATTTTTTTATATATATAGCATGAGAATTTTACTATTTCTTTAAAAACATTCTGCAAGTTGTTTATATATGAATGAAAATTAAAATTACAGAAGTTGTTTAATAATTTTTTTAATATGCTAGGAAAAAGGCTCTACCATTTATCAACTGCATATATTTTGTCGTCTGACAGAATATGAGAACCCCTGGCAACCCTTACAGAAACACTTGCGTTTTGGCAAAATAAAACTTATATCATTTAATAATTTTGCTTGAATATTATTCAAATCAATATAAAGTTGCGATTGATTTCCAATTTAATTTATCACTTGTATGGGAATAAAAAAAAGCTTGAATCCAATAGTTGAGTTTAATTAATATATTGAGTTTCATATTTTATTCAACCAAATCAAAAATACTATTTTTGGCAGAACTGTTTACATCTATTCAAAAGTACAGCTAAACCTGGTAATGACGATTCAAGACTTAACTCTTTCAATAACTCTAAATCATGGAATTAGTTCGGATATGACCAATCAAAATTGGCCGGATATACTCCTGGAATAAAGTTAACCTAGAATTTTTGATTACCAGTATAAATCTCAACAAAAAGTTGATTTATACTGGACCCACATGTTTAAGATAATTTTTTTAAAAAAAAGTTAGAGTGTTAGTTCTTTCTTTTATTATTACGTACGGATAATGGTGTATTTCCCCAGTGCAATTAAATGCAGAAAAGCTGGTGTGAGAACAGAATCTGCTGAGGAGGAGTGAGGTTCAATTGGCTTTCTTATACTTTAAGCCCATTTCACACCTGCACAGCTACTTGCAACTGCAACACGCAACTTGTGGTAACCTGGATTTTCGGGCTTCCACAAAAAATTATTCATCTCAAAATTTGGCAAGTTTCATCTTTTTGAAAGCAAACTTTAATCAAACTATGGGCATTGTTTGCCTCAAACAGAAATTTATGCTTCCGAACTCCCTTAATAAGATCAATTTTCATCTTTGCCATCCATTTAATATCCATTTTTAATTGCGCAGATATTTGCAAACGGGGAAAGTTGGCGTCTTAAAAAGTAAATAAACAACCAGTTGGCGAAGTCTAGTTCGCCACAATGCAGCCAAGAAAATCCTGAGTTCTGATTGGCTAAGGGTACATGCAACTGCGATTTTTTCGTGCTTGCAGGAAAAAATCTCACGAACTGAGTGCAACTTTTTAATGCACGGTGTCCTACGGGAGTTGCAAGTAGTTGTGACAAGGTGTGAAATGGGCTTTAGGTGCAAATATTCATAGCAGCTTTCATTCCTACACCTCCTATAGGTACTCTGTTACCATGGGACATTGTTTCAGCAATTGGAGTACGAGAAAGAATTAATTTTCACGTTGCTTTTTCAGTGCTCGAATGGATGCCAACTCAGGAGTCGTTCACTGACCAAGCCAAGATTTAATCCACTGCGTTCAAATATTAAAAACTATTCATTAGCTGTGTTAAAACAATAAAAGATAAGCAAGAGTAAGTAGTCAAACGAAATGTAAAGCTCCAAACCAGCTAACTAAGCTGATCCGGCGGCGTAGTGGTTAAGGCATTGGCCTCTTGAGCTGCTGGATCCGGGCTCGAATCCCGTTCAGGCATGGATGTTTGTGTTTGTTGAGTATATCGGAGGACGTGCTCGTAAAATATGTTGGGTCCGAAAGTCCCGTGGGTGATCATTGCGCAGTTTCCCATGGGTACAGGTCCCTGGAGAAAATTTCCCATGTCTAAATTGCGGAGGTGAAGCGTGATAGATGGCAGCATCTGTCACGTGCATTTGATTTGAGTGTGTTTGTGACTGTCTTACTTGACCGAAGGTTTATAAGCAGCTCTCTGAGCAAGCACACAAGCCTGAAAATATATGTCTACCAACCAACCAGCTAACTAGTCAAAACATAAAAATGCCGAAGTTCCAAAAAAGTTTTAACTTTTGTCCTGAAGAACATAAGCTTCATTTGGGGCTCGTAGCGAAATATCTAGATATCTTAACAAGCAAGAAAACAACTACTGAAATAAACCTGAAGAAAGAAAAGACATGGAAACTTATAGCTGACGAATTCAATCGAATCCGCCAGAAGCGAAGCAAAGAGGCGATCATCAGGACCCCTCATCAACTTCGAATTAGATTTAAAAATGTATCCAAGAACAGAGCACTAATGACCAATGTTAGTGAAATGGTAAATATATTTTGGCAAGTCACATATTTTTTTCAGTTATATACAATTTCTTAGCTGTGCAGTTTCCACAATCGACTGCCCGAAACGATGCGGAGATTTCAGTATCGCCAGCTGGGAGGGGCACCCGCTGTTTTTTTAAAGTGTATTATGAGGCGAGAGGCATTTTTACCAATTAAGAATCCAATTTCTTAATTGCGATAATTATTATCCGGCCCCCGAAATTGCCATTAGTGTACAATCCAATTTCCCTTCCGAATCCGAAATTACAAATCCCAATCGCGAAAGAAAAAAAAGAAAAAAATACTAAGTAGGCAATTTCACCACCACAAGTTTTGAAAAGCATCTTTGTCCAAAATAACTCCTCAAACCCAAGAGCATTTAGGTAACACTCACTTGGCTCTTCATTGCATCAGAATAGTTTAAATAGTTACTTATCTGCTATGCTTAGGTAAACTGCAGTAACCACCCCAATACATTGAATTAGTTTTGCTCACAAATAAACAGTCTTTTGGTATACTTTCGTATACTTTTTTTTTGTAGTTTAGAGTTGTTGAATACTTGCAATGATGGTCAAAGTCATAAGTCTAGTTACTGCATGTTTTCCTGCCCATTCCAGATATGTCATGTATACCACTTAAAACTTTCTGCCTATCACCGGTCCAGAACACCTGCCATAGGATATGGATATATTAATCTCTAAAAATGTTCTGAAGAGGATATTTCAGGTTATCCCCCTTCTTTTGTTAATCTTCTTGGGTCTCACTTATACCTTATAAATCCACATATACAAAAACATATACATCTAAACATATACTTTTAAAGTAAACCACATACACACAACAAATACTTTTGCCACCTCCTGACATCTGCCTATCCCCCTCCCATTGAAAAGGTTGTAAAACTTAGTAGATAGAGTTGCCTAATGAACTTGTGTTGACCCCTTTTGATCTCTAGGGGTTGACACATTCTTCGGCCTCATGTAGGCAGATAAGGATTTATGACTTCCGCACACTCGGAAGAAGGGGAAAAGAAATATTTTTTACACTTTGTAACTTGAATCGAAATACGAAGCGATAAACAGGGCCAATCTGGCACTTCTTAAAACAAGGTCATCTCTATGCGAAGCGTCAGAGCGGGGTGGCTAAGCTTGATCCATTTCTAAGTTCAGATCAGTGCATGCATACCACTTAAAACTTCCTGTCTGTCACCGGCCCAGAACACCTGAAATAGGATATGGATATATTAATCACTAAAAATGCTCTGAAGGGGGTATATCCGGTTATCCCCCTTCTTGGTTTTCACTTAGAAACATTTTTTGTAGATTAATATTATTTGTGTACATAACACTATTTGTATAATTTTGTTTAAACATGATTCTTTTTTTCAATGCTTTCAATTTTAAAATATGACACATGCCATCTTAAATCTTTCCGCCTACCACAGATATGTTAATCTTAAAATTGTCTGTAGCGGATAAATCTGCATGTCCCTTTTCTTCTATTAACGTTTGAGGATCTCACTTTTATAGATTTTTAAAGTCAAATTACTATCATTTCATTATTTGAAGTATTTGAAAAAACATCTACTTTGTGATTCTTTATTTCAATGTTTTCATTTTCATATATTTTAGAGTAAAATAGATGAACCATTATCTAAGTTTTTTCTGCAACCAATAGAAACAAGTTCTCTAGCAGTATCACATTCAAGTCCCATTCATTCTGCACCACAAATCAGTTTCATACAACATGAATCTGAAGACACAAGCCCGGACCAGATAGAAGAGGTACCTATTTGTAAACTTAAATATAAATTTGGATGCCAGTCGCCAAATTCTTGTGTAGCTCTAATGCTACGGTAATTTTAACTAACCTAACCAAACCTATTCATAAATTAAAATGTGATTTTTTAAAAAAGATAAAGTTATTGACTTTTCCCAGCTTTCTGCGTTTATTTCCAGAGACATTGGATTTGTCGATTTTATGTCCACAATCAATGGTTTTCAGTGTTGGTCAAGACTGGTCTTTGGATTGTAAACATTCAAGTTGATTGATTATTTATCCTACTTTAGACTCCCATCGTTAGTTTTTGAACACTGTGAAAAACATTCATTGATTATCAAAATAGCCACATTATAACTACACTCATATCCAAAATAAACTTTACATGGTTTTTTTCTCTAGATATTTTTTTGATGCTACAAAGTGTACAAGTGATTAAAAATATAAATGCCATGTGTTTTTAGTAAATCCTATACTCTAAGTCCCAATTTGGTGTAAGTGTTGCAATGCTGCTGCACTTAGGAGCCATAAGACGCCTTCCAATATATATAGTGGCCAACTGTTATTGTTAAAATGCTTCAATTGACTTTTTCTTTCCAGGATATATACATTGATAAATACACAACGTCTGTACAAATAAAAAAAATCCACATATTGATATATTTCAAAAGATATTAACTTTTTAACTAAATATAATAAATTATTTTCTTTGTTTTTTGCTTATAAAATTCTCAATTTATTGAAAAATTGTATACTTAATAGTGTTAAAAAATCTTTAAAAAAATCATTTAAAGATAACTTTGGACGTAAGTGTTTTTTTTTCTCTTTAAATTAAAATATAGCTTCCTAAAAGTGATTCTTAATTTCATTGATCCAAACTTAAAATATTTTAGGACGAAACCGGAGAAACAGAAGAAAAATTCATTCTGCAGCCCAGAAATAAAAGTGTAGCCTTTTGTCCTGAAGAACATAAGCTTCTTTTGGGGCTCGTAGAGAAATATCTAGATATCTTAACAAGTAAGAAAACAACTACTGAAATAAACATGAAGAAGGAAACGACATGGAAACTTTTAGCTGACGAATTCAATCGAATTCGCCAGGAGAGAAGCAAAGAGTCGATCATCAGGACCCCTCAACAACTTCGAATTAGATTTAAAAGGAGCAGAGCTATAATGACCAATGTTAGTGAAATGGTAAATATATTTTGTCAAGTCACATATTTTTCTTTCTTTTTTTTTCAGTTGTACAATTTCTTAACTGTGCAGTTTCCACAATCGACTGCCCGAAGGGATGCCGAGATTTTACAATGGACAGCTGGGAGGGGCACCCGAAGTTTTTTTTTAAAAAAAGTGTATCATGAGGCATTTTTACCAATTAAGAATTCAAATTCTTAATTGCGATAATTATTAGCCGGCCACCGAAATTGCTATCAGTGTACAAACCCTTTTCCCTTTCGAATCCTAAATTACAAATCCCAGTCGCAAAAAAAGAAGAAATACGAAGTGGGCAATTTTACCACCACGAGATTTGAAAAGCATCTTGGTCTAAAATAACTCCTCAAACCCAAGGGAATTTCGGTATCCCTCACTTGGCTATTCATTGCATCAAAAGAGTTTAAATAGTTACCAATACCCATAGTAAAATTGCCTGTTGGGATGTTACAACGACTGCACGAGGATTTATCGGAATCCTTCCAAAAAAAGCAAAACTCCAAAATTGATGCAATAAAAATTACTTTCTCTAGTTTAAAATTATTTTTCTTTTCTGTTTACTGAGCTGTGGTTGTCAAGTAATTAGTTAAAATTTAAAACTGCTTGTCCAAGTTAAGCCATCTATTGTTTCCTCATTCAACACAAAAGCTTAACTACTAATTTTACTCTTTGGAGTCTTTGTTACATAGAATTAAAAAAAATAACCTAAGGGTGAATGAACCCGAATAACTGGGGGTCTCTAAAACCAAAGTGTCTCTTTGTTAACACAGTGGAAAAACTTATTTTCCAAGCCACACTTTTGGGCAGTATTAGTATTGAATATTTAAACAAGCAGTTTTTTATATTATATATTAAGTTGACTTTCAGGTCTTTATCCATCTTTTTGAAATCGGTTCAAATATTAAAAAAAATTTCGATAAATAATTGTACACGATATATTTGGGTCAATTTCAAAGGTGGGACCATAGAGACCTGTAAGTCAGCTACATTTATCATGAAGAAAAATGTTTGTAAAAATATTCCATACAGCTAGAGAAACATGGCTCGGAAAAAATATTTTTCCATTGGATTAACGCAGCTGGCTCTTTGGTTTGGAAACTGTCGGCCATTCAGGCTCCTTCACTCCTCTTTTTATCTGGTGTGAAGCAATCAAAAGGTGAAGCAAAGTACAGTAAACTCCCGATTATCTGCAGAATTGGGTTTCCCGGCTTCCACAGATAAGCGAATTTGCGGATAATCCGCAAAAATGAAGAAAATGCCTATAAACAAAATTTCTTCTGGGTTTTATTAAAGTAAATTACAGTAATAGTATAAAGTATGTACAAATTTACTTATTTCAAAATGTCTATTACTGTCGTTTCTCCTATGCAAACACATTTGATTTTTAGAGGATCCGTTTTTCATCTTTTTAATGAGTTGTAGTTCGCCTTGAATTGTCAAGACAATTTTTTTTTTATTTTCTCACGCATTTCGCTAGTATCGAAATCACAAAGCAATTCAATTAAAATAGCGGTCAGTTTATTATACAAGTGACGCTTTTTGACAAAAACCTGTTCGTGATGTGCACCTAGCGGAACACCAGGTTTAATATAGTCATTCTTATTTTAATGCATTCGTTGTTCTTGTTAAATGTATTCGTCGTTCTTTGAATGTGTTCGTTGTTCTAGAAAGGAATTCTTCTTGGAAAGCATTCTTCCAAAAAGTTTTGAAACAAATAAAATTCATTTGTCACTTTTTTTTAACTTTTTATATTTGAACTGAAAAATGGGAGGGTAGGATAGTGGCCCGTGGATAATCTGCAAAGCGGATATCCACCCCCCGCAGATAATCGGTAGTTTACTGCTTTCTTCAATAGGAGGAATTAAAACTGATATTCCTCCGAGCGCATCATTGAGACATCATCCTTTTGTTTTTTATTCTTTGGTTTTAGCTTCCACACTACGTTTATAACGTAAAAAGTGGAAGGTTCTATAATCGTGCTGTCCGTCCGTCTGTCACCCACTTTCACAGAACGAACCAAAAGTCTCACAAACAAGTGAAATACGTCATTTTGAAGCAAAAAATCAGTTTAGGCTACATTCCAAATTTCATTAAAAAATTTTAATTAGAAGTTTATTTAAAATTTAAATAACTAAAAATTTTATCTACATTGAAATAACATGCAAATTCCATTTTTATTCAATATTTTCACTGTTGCCATGACAGCAAACGTACAAGAAACTTTATTTAAAATAAAAATAAAATTCTTGAAAAAAAATATTTATTTTTGTGTAATAATTCAATTTGGATTGTTGTAATAGCACAATAAAGTTATTTTGAAGGTTCATTGTATGTGAATGAAGAAATATGCATAAAAATTTTTAAAATTGCATGAAAAATATGCAGTTCCGCTTTTATTTTTAATGCAACATTTACTAATTTATTTTTCGAAATGTAAACTTGATTCTTCGAAAAGATATTCAGTTAAAAAATACATAATTATTCTTCGAACTTCAAAAAAATAGCAAACGATAAAGATTAATTATCAAATCTTCAAAAGAAGATTAAACACAATTATTAATTTTGGTTTATAAAAGTTAGAATTAGAACTAACTAATGGTATCGTTTGGTGAATTTCTTTCTGAGGTGCTGTTAGTGTAATTCCTGTAGAGTGTAAATATTGTGTGGAAGCGGTGTAAGAGACAGATTCTGTAACAAACCAACTTGTTTTCTCTCAGTAGAATAATGATGAGAGAGTACAGTCGGTTGTTGTTGACTCGTGCCTCTACGTCTCTGGAAGGCAAAAGAAGTGCAGTAACATTCGTTGGCTTTAAGCACCCACGAGAGAGTGGATGTCTAGCTTCTACTCCGAGAGGGCGCCACCTCCTCAATTAAGGAGCATCGCTGGAGAGGAGGGCCATTTTTTCCAGACAACCTACACCCACGATACTGCTCAATAGTCGCCCACGGGACTTTTGGACCCACAGTTTTAACAAGCACGTTCTCTGCATGTACTCAGGACAGCACAAATATCTGTCATATAAGAGGTTCTAATCCCGGCCCACTCACTTGACAAGCAACAGTCGAAACCAGCATACCGGTAGAATAATGGTGCATTAGGAGAGTTGGCATCTGTTTGGTGGGACAAGGCTATCTGCCATGGTTAGATAAACTTCAATAACCACACCAATGCATTGAACCATTTTTGCTCACAAATAAACATCTTTTGGTGTACTTTCTTATAGTTTAGGTTTGTTGAATACTTGCAACGATGGTCAAAGTCAAAGTATAGTTACTGCAGTTTACTTGCCCAGGCCAGATATGTCATGCATACCACTTAAAACTTCCTGTCTGTCACCGGCCCAGAACACCTGAAATAGGATATGGATATATTAATCTCTAAAAGTGTTCTGAAGGGGGTATATCCGGTTATCCCCCTTCTTGGTTCTCTCTTAGAAACATTTTTTGTAGATTAATATTATTTGTGTAAAAACATGACACTATTTGTATAATTTTATTTAAACATGGTTCTTAATTTCAATGCTTTCAATTTTAATATATGACACATGCCACCTGAAATCTTCCCACCTACCAGAGATATGTTAATCTTAAAATTGTCTGTCGCGGATAAATCTGCATGTCCCTTTTCTTCTATTAACGTTCGCGGATCTCACTTTTATACATTTTAAGTCAGATTACTATCATTTCATCATTTGAAGTATTTGAAAAACATCTATACTTTGTGATTCTTTATTTCAATGTTTTCACTTTCATATATTTTAGGGCAAAATAGATGAACCATTGTCTCAGTTTTTACTACAACCAATAGAAACAAGTTCTCTAGCAGCATCACATTCAAGTCCCATTCATTCTGCACCACAAATCAGTTTCATACAACATGAATCTGAAGACACAAGCCCGGACCAGATAGAAGAGGTACCTATTCGTAAACTTAAATATAAATTAGGATGCCGGTCGCTAAATTCTCGAGTAGCTCAGGGCTATGGTAATTTTAACTAATCTAACCAAAAATATTCATAAATTAAAATGTGATTCTTTAAAAAAATAAAATTATTGACTTTTCCAGCGGCATAGGATTTGTCGATTTTATGTCCACAATCAATGGTTTTCAGTGTTTTATAGGACTGGTCATTGGATTGTAAACATTCAAGTTGATTGATTATTTATCCTACATTAGACTCCCATCTTTAGTTTTTGAACGCTGAACACTATGAAAAACATTAATTGATAATCAAAATAGCCACATTATAACTACACTCATATCCAAAATAAACTTTACATGGTTTTTTTCTCTAGATATTTTTTTGACGCTACAAACTATAAGAGTGATTAAAAATAAATGTGATGTGTTTTTTGTAAAACCTATACTCTAAGTCCCAATTTGGTGTAAGTGTTGCAATGCTGCTGCACTTAGGAGCCATAAGACACCTTCCAATATATATAGTGGCCTACTGTTATTGTTAAAATGCTTCAATTGACTTTTTCTTTCCAGGATATATACATTGATAAATACACAACGCCTGTACAAATAAAAAAAATCCACATATTAATATATTTCAAAAGATATTAACTTTTTAACTAAATATAATATTATTTTCTTTGTTTTTTGCTTATAAAATTCTCAATTTATTGAAAAATTGTGTACTTAATAGTGTTAAAAAATCTGAAAAAGAAATCATTTAAAGTTATTTTGAACATAAGTTTTTTTTTCTCTTTAAATTAAAATATAGCTTCCCAAAAGTGATTCTTAATTTCATTGAACCAAACTTAAAATATTTTAGGACGAAACCGAAGAAGCAGAAGAAAAATTCATTCTGCAGCCTATAGAAACTTTTTCGCCAGCATCCTCATGTTCCACCCCTATTACACCACAAACCAGCTCCAATCGACCGCATTGTGAAGACAGTAATCAGGTGCTTAAAAGAGTTGCAAAGCACATGGACCAGCAGATGGCTGAAGTACCGGTCGGCAAAGAAAAGTTTGCAATATTTTGTGAATATGTGTCTGAAAAGCTGTGTTGCATGCCAAAAGAGATGGTACCCATTTGTCAAAAACTTATTAGTGATGTCCTTTTTTATGGCGAGACACAAAAGTTGGGTCTTTCAGCGCATGTTGTGACTGAATAAGTTTGTTCAAACTTATTTTGTGGACTTGAAATCCTGGAGTTCTTTCCAGATTTATGTTGTGAAGTGAAATGTAGAGGATGCCATTCAAATCATACATAATTTTGTTTTTATGCAAAATAATGATTACAATTTTCTTTTGTATTTGAAATTCTACAAAGTCTGCTGAACTATTTTTATTGGAAAAATTTTTGTATACCCTGATTGTAAAAGTTAGATTATAATATTGATAATTTAACTTAGCATATTTCTAACAAATTTCAAATTCTACACCTTTGATAGAGGTATCCTGTGTTATTGATAACTGAAGTTTTAAAATTGATTTTTCAATTGAAACTTTAAATTCCCTTTTTAAAATATATTTTGTAAAAGCTTTTGTTGAATTTTGAACTCTTAATAGTGTTATGATTTTCTTTTAAAAGTTCATATTCATCATTTCACTTTTAAATTTTTTTTTATCCTTATGGAGTTTTAATGTCAAAAATTCATAAATGAATAATTACACGATGCCTAAAATATTTTTTTTATTATCGTATGAGATTTTTACTATTTCTTTAGAAATAACTTAACTACCTATTAAACGAAATAACTTATTTTTTCGTTTTTTTTTATACCTATACATGTGAATACTGTTTAAGTGTTTTCAAACATTTCATTTATGTGCCTGAAAGTTAAAATTATTGCAGAACCCCACATGTCTTTTTATAGATGTTGTTTATATATGAATGAAAATAAAAATTACTGAAGTTGTTTATTGAAAAAAGTTAATCTGCTGCTAGGAAAAAGGCTGTATTATCAACATATATTTTTTCCTCTGACAGAATACAAGAATCACTGGCAACCCTTACAGAAACACTTTCATAAAATTTTATTGCAATTTGTTTAAATTAAATGTCGGTGTTAATGTCAAAAATTCATAAGAAAATGATGCGAACCAATGCACAAAATAATTTTTTTTATATATAGCATGAGAATTTTACTATTTCTTTTAAAACATTTTTTCAAGTTATTTATATATGAATGAAAATAAAAATTACAGAAGTTTTTTTTTTAAATATGCTAGGAAAAAGGCTCTATCATTTATCAACTGCATATATTTTGTCGTCTGACAGAATATGATAACCCCTGGTAACCCTTACAGAAACACTTGCGTTTTGGCAAAATAAAACTTATATCATTTAATAATTTTGCTTGATTATTATTCAAATCAATATAACACTTTTCATAAGTTCTCATGTTAGCATAATCGTAAATTGATCTTTAAACAATTGTTAAAAAAAATAATATTGTTAAGATGCGATTGATTTCCAATTTAATTTATCACTTGTATGGGAATAAAAAAAAAAGCTTGAATCCAAGAATTGAGTTTAATTATCGTTGCACTAGACTAGAGGCTGCACGAGGGCTATTGGGAAAATAGCATAGAAGTCAAACATGCTAACCACTACTACACTACTGCGGCCACTTGAATCAAAGATGTAATTTACTTTTTTTTGTAAATATATTTTATTCTACCAAATCAAAAATAATATTTTTGGAAGAACTGTTTGCACTTATTCAAAAGTACAGCTAAAACCTGGTATTGACCGATTCTAGACTTAATTCTTTCAATAACTCTAAATCATGGAGTTAGTTCAGATGTGACCAATCAAAATTGGCCCGATACTCCTGGAATAAAAAAAAAGTTAACCTAGAGATGGTGATTACCAGTGTAAATCACAACAAAAGTTGATTTATACTGGACCCCCATGTTCAAGACAATAAGAAAAAGTTAATGATATATATATATTTCAAATTGATTATGTTTTATTACATAAATACTTTAATTTGTTTACGCCTTTTCGTAATATAAAAAGTAAATAATTTATAATATACAATATGGGCTGGGTTATTTTTTAATAATTTTTTTTGAAGAGTTTTTCGTCATGTTTGTTTTTTTAATTTCGGAATGAAATCCACTATTACTATGGTAGAAAACCCCTTCCTCACAATCTTGGATTAGATCTTTTAAAGTTAACGGTTTCTTTGGTAAGGAAAGTGTTAGTGGTGTTCAACAAATGGATAAAAAAAAATAAGCTTAAGGGTATCCTGCTACTGAATTTGTCCTCAACAAAAATGAAACATGAAAGTTGAGTAACATTGAGAATTTATAACCTAAATATTTACTATCTAATCTAAAAAAAAAAAAAAAGTTAGTGTATGCAGAAGTCGGGGGGAGGGGAGGGGTCTACGCAAAGGAATTTCTTCACAATGCTGTGGTTATGAACTACTCTCTTATAATTTGACAGTCGCATAAATTTGATTCCAGCATGACCTATTTTATCTTCAAACTTCTCTTTTCTACATAACATATATATACTTTAAAAATTATTATTTTTTAAAAATATTTTTTGATCTTATGTTAATGCTGTGTTTTCCCAGTGCGATTTAATGTAGAAAAGCTGGTGTGAGAACAGAATCTATTGTGGAGGGGTGAGGTTTAATTGGCTTTATTTTGGTGCAAAATTTCCTTGCAGCTTTCATTCCTTCATTTCCTTTGATAGGTACTCTGTTACCGTGGGACATTGTTACACCAATTGGAGTCCGTGAAATAATTCATTTTCATGTTGCTTTTTCAGTGTCCGAATGGATGCCAACTCATTAGTAGTTCACTGAATAAAAGCCAAGATTTAAACTACTGTGTTCAAATATTAAAAACTATTCAATAGCTGTGTTAAAACAATAAAATATAAGCAAAAGTAGTTAGTCAAACAAAATATAAAGCTCCAAACCAGCTAATCAAAACATAAAAATGCCGAAGCCCAGAAATAGAAGTGCTGGCTTTAGTCCTGAAGAACATGATCTTCTTTTGGGACTCGTAGCGAAATATCGAGATATCTTAACAAATAAGAAAACAACTCTTGAAATAAACAGGAAGAAGCAAACGACATGGAAACTTGTAGCTGACGAATTCAATCGAATTCGCCAGGAGAGAAGCAAAGATGAAGAGGCGATCATCAGGACCCCTCAACAACTTCGAATTAGATTTTAAAATGTAGCCAAGGGCAATTTTACCACGACCAATGTTAGTGAAATGGTAAATATATTTTGGCAAGTCAAATATTTTTTTTCAGTTTTACAATTTCTTAACTGTGCGGTTTCCACAATCGACTGCCCGAAAGGATGCGAGATTTCACAATCGGCAGCTGGGAGGGGCACCCGCTTTTTTTTTTTAAAGTTTATCATGAGGCATTTTTACCAATTACGAATTCAAATTCTTAATTGCGATAATTATTAGCCGGCCCACAAAATTGCCATCAATGTACAAATCCTTTTCCCTTCTGAATCCGAAATTACAAATCCCAATCACAAAAAAGAAGAAGAAATATGAAGTTGGCAATTTTACCACCACGAGATTTTGAGAAGCATCTTTGTCCAAAATAACTCTTCAAACCCACGGGAATTTCGGTAACCCTCACTCCCTATTCATTGCATCAGAAGAGTTTGAATAGTTACCAATACCCGTAGTAAAATTGCCTGTTGGGATGTTACAACGACTGCACGAGGAGTTATCGGAATCATCCCAAAAAAAGCAAAACTCCAAAATTGATGCCATAAAAATCAATTTCTCTAGTTTAAAATTGTTTTTCTTTTCTGTTTACTGAGCTGTAGTTGTCAAATAATTAGTTAAAATTTAAAACTGCTTGTCCAAGTAAAGCCATCTATAGTTTCCTCATTCATCACAAAAGCTTAACTACTTATTTTACTTTTTGTTACATAAAATTAAAAAAAAAATAACCTAAGGGTGAAGGAGCCCGAATAACTACGGGTCTCTAAGCTAAAGTGTCTCTGTGTTAATACAGTGGAAAAACTTATTTTCCAAGCCACACTTCTCGGGCTGTATTAGTATCAAATGTTTAAACAAGCATTTTTTTATATCATAAATTAAATTGACTTTCAGGTCTATTTTGAAATCGGTTTAAATATTTTTAAAATTAGGATAATATCATAAATTAAATTGACTTTCAGATCTTTATCCATCTTTTTGAAATCTGTTTAAATATTTTAAAAATTTTGATAAATAATTGTACACAATATGTTTGGGCCAATTTCAAAGGTGGGACTATAGAGACCTGTAAGTCAGCTACATTTATCACATAAAGAAAAATGTTTGTTAAAATATGCCATACAGCTGGAGAACGTGGCTCAGAAAAAGTATTTTTCCATTGGATTAACACAGCTAGGCACTAGGTTTGGAAACTCATGGTCATTCAGGCTCCTTCACTCGTTATTTTATCTAGTGTAAGCAATGAAAAGGTGAAGCGAGGTACAATATTACGTTAGGAGGAATCAAAACTGATATTCCTCTGAGCGGATCATTGAGACATCGTCCTATGGTTTTTCATTCTTTGGTTTTTTCTCTCAGTAGAATAATGATGAGAGGGTACAGTCGGTTGTTGTTGATATGTGCCTCCACGTCTCTGGAAGGCAAAAGAAGTGCAGTAAAGCTCATTTCACGCCTGCACAACTACTTGCAACTGCAACTCGTAACTTGTTGTAGCCTGGTTTTTCGGGTTTCCACAAAAAATTATTTATCTCACAATTTGGCAAGTTTCATCTTTTTGTAAGCAAACTTTAATCAAACTATAGGCATCTTTTGCATCAAACAGAAATTTATGTTTCCGAACTTCCTTAATAAGATCAATTTCCTTTTTTGCCATTCATTTACTACCCATTTTTAATTGCGCAGATTTTTGCATTTTTTGCAAGCAAGGAAAGTTGGTGACTCAAAAAGTAAATAAATAACTAGTTGGCGAAGTCTAGCTCGCCACAATGCAGCCAAGCAAATACCGAGTCCTGATTGGCTATGGTTACATGCAACTGAGATTTTTTCATGCTCGCATGAAAAAATCTCACGACTTGAGTGCAACTTTTTAATGCATGGTGTCCTATGGGAGTTGCAAGTAGTTGTGACAAGGTGTGAAATGGGCTTAACATTCGTTGGCTTTAAGCACCCACAAGAGAGTGGATGTCTAGCTTTTACTCCAAGAGGGCGCCACATCCTCAATTAAGGCGCATCGCTGGAGGGGAGGGGCATTTTTCTCCAGACAACCAACACCCACGATGCTGCTCAATAGTCCCCGACAGGACTTATGGACCCACAGATTTAACGAGCACGCTCTCTGCATGCACTCAGGACAACACAAATATCTATGTCATATAAGAGATTTTAATCTGGGACCACTCGCTTGACAAGCAAGAGTCGAAACCACCATACCGGTAGAATAATGGTGTATTTTGGCATCTGTTTGTGCATCTGTCCTATGGGTCTTTGTACTCCTCCTGTTTTGTCTCCTATGGTGTCCTTTGTACATCTGTCCTATGGGAGTTGGCATCTGTTTGGTGAGACAAGGCTATTTGCCGTGGTTAAGATAAACTTCAGTAACCACACCAATGCATTGAACTATATTTGCTCACAAATAAACAGTCTTTTGATATTCTTTCGTATAGTTTAGATTTGTTGAATACTTGCAACGATGGTCAAGGTCAAAGTCATAAGTCTAGTTACTGCAGTTTACCTGCCCACGCCAGATATGTCGTGCATACCACTTAAAACTTCCTGCCTGTCACCGGTCCAGACCTGAAATAGGATATATATATATGTGTTAATCTCTAAAAATGTTCTGAAGGGTATCTGGTTATCACCCTTTTTTTGTTTACCTTCTTGGGTCTTACTATGATACATTTTTTGTAAATTAATATTATTTGTGTAAATGACACTTTTTGTATAATTTTATGTAAACATGGTTCATTATTTCAATGCTTACAATTTTAAAATATGACACATGCCACCTGAAATCTTCCTGCCTACCACAGATATGTTAATCTTAAAATAATCTGTAGCAGATAAATCTGCATGTCCCTTTTGTTCTATAAACGTTCGCGGAACTCACTTTTATAGATTTTAAGTCAGATTAATATCATTTTATCATGGAAAGTATTTGAATAACATCTACATTGTGATTCTTTATTTCAATGTTTTAACATTCATATATTTTAGGGTAAAATAGATGAACCATTATCTGAGTTTCTTCTGCAACCAGTAGAAACAAGTTCTCTGGCAGCATCACATTCAAGTTCCATTCATTCTACACAACAAATCAGTTTCATACAACATGCATCTGAAGACACAAGCCCGGACCAGATAGAAGAGGTACCTATTCGTAAATTTAAATATAAATTATGACGCCTGTCGCAAATAGCCCTCATGTACCTCTAGTGCGACTTGCAACAATAATTTAAACTAACCAAACCTATTTGTAAATTAAAATTTTATTATTATTTTTTGAAAAATATACAGTCATTGACTTTTCCGGCTTTCTGCATTTATTTCCTGAGACATTGGATTTGTCGATTTTATGTCCACAATCAATGGTATTCAGTGTTTTATAAAGACTGGTCTTTGGATTGTAAACATTCAAGTTGATTGATTACTTTAGACTATTACACTGACTCCCATCTTTAGTTTTTGAACTAACTTTTAAAAATATTCATTGATTATCAAAATAGCCACATTATAACTACACTTATATCCCAAATAAACTTTAAATTAATTTTTTTCTCCAGTTTTTTTTGACGCTACAAACTATACAAGTGATTAAAAATAAATGTCATGTGTTTTTAGTAAAGCCTATATACTCTTAGTCCCAATTTGGTGTAAGTGTTGCAATGGTGCTGCACTTACCATAGGAAGGAGCCATAAGACGCCTTCCAATATATATAATTATAAAAGGGCTGGAGAGCCCAGTCGGTTAAGCACTCGCTTAGCATGCGGAAGGTCCCAGGTTTGGGTCCTGGCATCGCCAAAATAGCTGCCGACCTATAAACGGCCCGTGCAGCCAAAAATGTCCGACGAATAATACCCCGTGCAAGGGAGTGCACGTTAAATATCCTTCAAAGTCCTGACGCTGCGTATGATGTCGCCCTTAACAGTTGCGTTGGGTGCCTATTCAGGTGTTGGCTCGTCACCTGACTGTTGTTCTAAAATATGACACCCGTCGCCAATAGCCCTTGTGTAGCTCTCTAGTGCAACGATAATTCAAACCTAACCTAACCTTGCAATATATAGTGGCCATGATAAAATGCTTCATATGAGTTTTTCTTTTCAGGAAGTATGCATTGATAAATACACAACGTCTGTACTAATTTTAAAAAAATCCACATACGAAAGATATTAACTTTTTAACTAAATATAATAAAATATTTTCTTTGTTTTTTATACAATTCCCAATTTATTGAAAAATTATGTACTAATTGTGTTAAAAAATCTGAAAAAAAAAATCATTTAAAGATGACTTTGGACAGGTTTTTTTTTTTTTTTTGCTCTTTAAATTAAAATATAGCTTCCTAAAAGTGATTCTTTATTTCTTGATCCATACTTAAAATATTTTAGGACGAAACGGGGGAAACAGAAGAAAAATTCATTCTGCAGCCAATAGAAACTTTTTCCGCAGCATCTTCATATTCCACCCCTATTACACCACAAACCAGCTCCGAGCCGCATTGTGAAGACAGTAATCAGGTGCTTAAAAGAGTTGCAAAGCAGATGGCTGTACCAATTAAAAAAAATCCCCATACAAAAGATATTAACTTTTTAACTAAATATAATAAATTATTTTCTTTTGTTTTTTGCTTATAAAATCCTCAATTTATTGAAAAATTGTGATGAATGTGTGTGTGAAAAAAAAATCATTTAAAGATAACTTCGGACATAAGTAGTTTTTTTTTTTTGCTCTTTAATTAAAATATAGCTTCCTGAAAGTGATTGTTATTTCATTGAACCAAACTTAAAATATTTTAGGACGAAACCGGAGAAACAGAAGAAAAATTCATTCTGCAGCCAATAGAAACTTTTTCGCCAGCATCTTCATGTTCCAACCCTATTACACCACAAACCAGCTCCAATCGACCGCATTGTGAAGACAGTAATAAGGTACTTAAAAGAGTTGCAAAGCACATGGACCAGCAGATGGCTGAAGTACCGGTCGGCAAAGAAAAGTTTGCAATATTTTGTGAATATGTGTCTGAAAAGCTGCGTTGCATGCCAAAAGAGATGGTACCCATTTGTCAAAAACTGATTAGTGATGTCCTTTTTTATGGCGAGACACAAAAGTTGGGTCTTTCAGCACATGTTGTGACTGAATAAGTTTGTTCAAACCTATTTTGTAGTCTTGAAATGCTGGAGTTTTTTTTTTCAGATTTATGTTTGTAAAGTGAAATGATGTCATTCAAATCATACATAATTTTGTTTTTATGTAAAATAATGACTACAATTTTCTTTTGTATTTGAAATTATACAAAGTCTGCTAAACTATTTTTATTGAAAAAAATAATGATTACACGACACTTGCCCAAAATATGGCTGCCATACTATTTCTTCCCCTCTTTGACCATTTTCATGGGTTGTAGTTTTGGCATGTTTCTCTCACCAGTTGAGATTTTGAGGGTTGATAGCATAATTAAAGCTAATTGTCCTTATACGCCCCCCTACTCTACAAGCAGATCGAGGGAGTCGAGTTAATAATGAAGTGCGCGTATTCCAAGATCTTGCCAGTAAGCTGAAACTTGTTTGTCGTCCGTTTCAGCGGGGGGTTATTCGGTATTCTTCTCTATCAGACATTCTTATCAACGCTAATGTGTTAGTTACTTTCAATATGGCTTAGAAGGCCATTGTGACTATAGCTTCCCATTTTTGGAACGTTTTGATTTTGTTTTTTCAAATTGCAATTGAAATTTGCTGGATTACCACAAATACGTTTTTAAGAAAAAGTTATTTAAAAGAATATGCTTCAATATAAAATCTGCAATTTATAAGAATACTTAATTTGATTGTTCTTGCACGAGTTTTTCGATAAGTAAACATATTTGCAGGGTGAAATCAATGATTATTGGGTAATTTCCAAAAGTAAACGTGTTTTATTCGAATAAAATTGTTTTTAAGCTTATTTTAAGTTTAAGTTAAGTTTAAATAACAATGAAAGCAAGAACTTTTAAAAGAACTGACATAACAACCTACTTTCCAATTACTTTAACACTCATAGAAATTATTATTGTTAAAATTTTAGAAGCGGCCATTTAGCTTTCGATTTTCATTAATTTTCTTTCACAAATTCAATGAATATTCTTTATATTTTGTTAAATTTATTTACGTTCGAAGCAAATTCATGCAAAATTGCTACCTCTAAAAATGTAAACGAAACGTATCACGTATCATTATTAATTTTAATTTAGATTTTTTCGAGCTCTGTTATTTAAAATTTTGTAGCAAACTATCAATGGTAAGGTTTTCAAATATCTTTATAAAAAAAAACAAATATAAACTAAAAAAACCTAACTTGAATAATGAACCATCAAAGAATCATATTGCGATAAAATACATTATGATGTCATTAAAAAAAGTTTGTCTTTCAATCTTTAATTTTATATAAGTTTATTGTTCGATTGTAAATGTTGGAACAGTGTTTCCTGGAGACTATTTCCCTCCCCTTCAGGGACATGTCTAAATTGTGGAGGTGGAGCGTGATATGTGGCACAATCTGTCACGTATACTTGTGAGTGTGTGCGTGCTGTGACTGTCTTACTTGACAATGGTTTATAAGCGGCTCTCTGAGCAAGCACACAAGCCTGAAAATATACGTATATCAACCAAGGAACAGTGTTTTAAATTCATAATAAAATTCCATTCTAAGGGAATTTAAATTATTACTGTGTTTTTTAATTTTAAGAGGGTCCAATTCGTTGCTTAATATTATCTTTATTTTCGCACTTTTCAGCATTTAATTATTTTTACATAAGCAGTAAGAATAATAATCACTTTGCAGCCAAAATAACTTAAAAATAACTTGTGTATAATTGGTCAAAATTAAAAAAAATCGTCAAATTTTTTTACTTTTTTAATTCTCACTCCTCTCCCAGCGCATTTTGTTACCTGCGTACCACTAATCTTTTTTAAAGAAAAATAAAAAAGATAATCTAGATAATAAGGTTTTTAATGTAAAAAGTTTATTTAAAAAAGAAATCGTGATTATTCATTCAATTCCAATTTTGTTTAACATTATATAAATAAAATTAAATATAAATTATTAGGTATGCCGGACAATGCCCGAACCCGAACCAGGGACCTCTTGTGTTGGAGCCAAGTAATTCTCCTTGTTTAATTTGTTTCGGTCAAGAACTGTTTAACTGTAACCGCAGTATATGTACTGCGGTTTATGTAAATTCAAGTGATAACTTTGTATATAAAAACCCTGATTGTGTGATCAATAAAGTCTTCTTCTTCTGTTCTCGTCAAAATGTTTCGCTAGTTATTATTTCGCAGTTATGTTTAGCTCTAACCTCCAACAGGTTATGGGCCGTTTTACGTGTTTGAGGAGCCAATTACGAATTTAAGTAAAATTCTAAAATTTAAAGATTAAACTAAACGTAACTGATATAAAGAAATACTTTGTAAGAGATAAATTGTCTTGGACTATGGCTGACTTTGCATCAACCGTATCTTTCCCTCGACTAGACGGCACTAATTACGTCCGATGGAAACAAGACATGAAAGTCCTCCTGATGGATAGAGGATGTTGGGAGTTTGTGACTGGTAAAGAAGAGGAGCTTGCCGTAGACGCTACTGCTCGTGAGAAGCGGGACTACAATCTTCGAAAAACAAGAGCGTATACTACGATTTACCAAGGCATCGAATCAAAGTTTCAGACGTTGATATCCCAAACCACGGATGGAAAAGAAGCCTGGGAAGCATTAGAATCAAATTTCGAGCCAAAAAGTAAAGCCAGACTAGCAACACTACTGGACGAGTTCAACGAGCTACGATTCGATCCAGAGGAGGAAACCATTGGGATTTTCTGCAAAAGAGTATACGAGAAGAAGGTACAGATAGACGAAGCTGGATTCAAAATACCCCATCTCTTGGTGTGTTTCCAGATGATTCGAAGGTTACCCACCGAATACGACAGTGTAGTACAGACTCTGTATCGATTAGAAGATGACAAGTTCAAGTTTGATGAAGTGCAACGAGAACTGGTGACAGAATCTGGGAGAATAAAGCTGAAACAAAAAGACGAACTATCCGATACCCTCATTGCAGACGCCTATCTTTCAAACTCCAGTAAGAAGTCAAGATCTTGCAGGAAGAATATCCCAAGATCAAACAACCAAAATGCCAGTGGTCGCGTACTGGAACCCTCCACGACTTCAAGAGAAGAAAAAGGTTTTTACGAAAAGGACCGACGTCAAAGAATGGGGCCGTGCTCGTACTGCAAGATGAAGAACCATACAGAAGACCGGTGCTTCAAGAAGAAGAAAGAAGAAAGACAGACATTCTACAGTGAAACAGAAGATAGTGCAAGTCCAGGAGCATTTAACACTGACGGTAGATTGGTTGAGTTTCTGGTGGACTCTGCTGCAACTACGCATTTTTGCAACGATCGAAATCTGTTCCAGAACTTCAAGCAGCTGCCGCCGACGAAAGCTCTAATCGGAGATAAGAATTCTACCTCTCTAGTGACTGGAATGGGCGACATTCCGCTGATCGTAAAAGACGTCTCGGGTAACGTAAATCTGAATCTTATTAATGTGTTGTACGCCCTAAATATGAGACGTAATCTAATTGGAGGAGCAAATATGGATCTTGCTGGGTTTACAGTAGAGTGGGGACATTCAAAAATGGTTATTTATAAACCAAATGGTAAATATTTCTTAACTGTTAAAGTTAAAAATAAGTTGTATGTATTATATGCATTTCCTAAAGTTCAAAAACCTAATGTAAATTCTGCGATGCATGCTACGTTAGATAGCGAATTAATACATCGTAGGTTCTGCCACGTTAACTATCCTCTATTAAAGCAAATGAGTGCTGAGGAAAGCGTAAAAGGTTTAGAAAATTTAAGGTTAACTAAAGCAAATAAAAATTGTGAAACTTGTATAGTGTCAAAATCAAATCAAACCTCATTTAAAAGAAACCATGTTTATGAGCGTAAAACTACTGAATGCCTTGAAAGAGTACATTGTGATGTTTGGGGACCCTCGCCCGTTAACTCTATAGGCGGTCATAAATATTTCTTAACAATCGTTGACGATTATTCACGTAAAGTGGATGTTTTTGTAATCAAAAAGTGAAGTCTTAAATTGTTTCAAACTATATTTGGCACGTTCTGAGCGTGAACTTAACAAAAAGATAGAAACTGTAGTAAGTGATAATGGCATGGAATTCGTGCATAAAGAATTCGAGCAATTCCTAGATGAATTGGGTATTAAAGCCGAACGCACATCCGTTTATTCACCGGAAATGAACGGATTAGCCGAAAACTTTAATTACGCTGCTTTAAACGGGATAAGATCGTTATTGCAAGACAGCGGATTAAAACCTAGTTTTTGGGCTGAAGCGTTAAAAACTTTTGTTTATGTTAGAAACCGATGCACACATAAACTAACTGAAGGTAAAACTCCAATAGAAATTTGGAAAGGATTTAAACCATCCATTAGACACCTAAAAGTGTTTGGATCGTTGGCGTATGTCCATGTAAATAAAGTTAACAGAAATAAACTTCAACCTAAAGCAAAATTGGGGATTTTAATTGGTTATGCAGTTAAACGTAAAGGATATAGAGTATATCTCCCTAATGAACGAACTGTAATTGAAACAATACACGTTCGTGTAGATGAAAGTAAAAATGGGGTGAAATCATTATTTGGGAAATCAAAAGTGCAAAGTAATGTAAATTTTCAAGTGGATAACTATCAGATTTCTGATGACAGTGAACCGGAACCTGATAAACCAACGCCTCTCAATATTGATCAGTGGCGCAGAGTTGAAAGTCCTAGAAATCGAAGTAACAAGATTTACGTTAATTATTATCCCCCAAATAGTGAGATTAAACTTAAATCACTTAACGATGTGAAAGAATATTGTAATAAAAATAAAATACCCTTTGACCCTAAAAACTTTAACTTTAAAGCAAGTGTAGCAAAGGAAAAACCTAAAAGTGATGAAAATTCGTGTTTTAGTGATTTTGACGAACCTTTGTATGAAATCTTTGACGAAACGTACTTAACTGAAATCCCGCAAAACTTTCATGAAACACAAATTTCTCCTGATAAAAATAGTTGGGACGCGTCCATGAAAGCGGAGTTGGACGTTATGCGTGAACGAAAAGTATTTGAATTGGTTGACCCACCACCAAATGCAAAAATCATTGGTAGTAGGTGGCTATTTTCAATCAAGAAAGACGACAAAAACAATGTCAAAAGATTCAAGAGTAGATTGGTTGCGAGAGGATTTACACAAACCAAGAATAAAGACTATTTCGATGTGTATTCACCTATTGTAAATTTTTCTCTAATCAAATTTCTCTTTGTATTATTAGTGTCCATGCTAGGTTGGTTGCATGCCCAGTTAGACGTGAGAGCTGCTTTCTTATATGGGAACCTAGACCAAGAGGTTTTCATGAGCCAACCTGAGGGACATGTAGCAAGAGGTGAAGAACATAAGGTTTGTCTACTTAAGAAAGCCATATACGGCTTACACCAAAGTGGTCGACATTGGCACAATACTTTGGACGAAATTCTGAAAGACCTAGGATTTGAGAAACTGGACTGGTGTCATTGTGCATATGTTAAACAAAAATGTTATCTTAACTGTCTATGTAGATGATGTGGTCTGTTTTGGTAAGGATAAAAATGTTTTAAATAATGCTATTGATTTAATTAAAAGTAAATTGGATATTGTAGAGTTAGGAAAAGTTAAATATCTTTTGGGTGTAAATTTTGAAGAAATTAATGGGAATACTTATTTGCATCAAGGAAGAACTTGTATAGATAAACTAAAAGTTAAATTTAAAGACTTGCCAAAAAGTAATCCAAGCTTACCTTTTAAGGTTGGTTATAGTTTGCTTGCTAGAGTAAGTGTAATTGAAGAAAATGATATTATGAAAACTTTTCCTTATCGTACGCTAATTGGTTGTCTATCATTTCTAGCTAATCGTTCTAGACCAGATATTGCTTTTTCGGTTAATACCATGGAACAATTTTGCAATGGTTATAATTTTGAACACTGGCTAGTTGTTGTAGATATTCTAAATTACGTTTTTTCCACTAAGGATTATAAAATTAATTTGTCTTGCATTGATAATTCTTTGTTTTGTGCATATTCGGATGCCAATTGGGCATGTAAGACAAATGATAGACATTCGATTAGTGGATATATTGTTTATTTTTGCGGTGTTCCTATAACTTGGAAGTCGAGCAAGCAAAAGTGCATAGCACTGAGTTCAATGGAAAGTTAATTTATTGCTTTGACCGAGAGTGTCAAAGAAGTGAGTGTCTGATTTGATTTAAACGTGTTTCTGATCAAATTTATTTTACAGATATGCTTCCAATTCAATATTGTGATAATCAAGCATCGATTTACTTTACCAAAAATGGACAAGAAAGTAATAAAACGAAGCATATTGATGTAAAATTCCAATTTGTAAGGCAATTGTTAAAAGATAAAGTGTTTGATTTGAAATATGTTAATACTTCAAAGAACTTTGCAGATTTTCTTACTAAGCCTTTAATGAAAACAAAATTTCAATCTGTGTTAATTGATGTTTGTAAATTTGGTAAATGAGTAATTATTTCTTGACCGATGGGGCCGTATGTTGGAGCCAAGTAATTCTCCTTGTTTAATTTGTTTCGGTCAAGAACTGTTTAACTGTAACCGCAGTATATGTACTGCGGTTTATGTAAATTCAAGTGATAACTTTGTATATAAAAACCCTGATTGTGTGATCAATAAAGTCTTCTTCTTCTGTTCTCGTCAAAATGTTTCGCTAGTTATTATTTCGCAGTTATGTTTAGCTCTAACCTCCAACATCTTGCATGCTAGGCGAGTGCATAACCGACTGGGCTCCCCAGCTTAAAATGGTTTTGAACAATAGACATTAAAATATGCGGCTTGCGAATAATAAATTCGACAAGAAGCTTTAAAAGACCTAAAATATAACTCTAATGCTCATTGAAACTCTAACAGAAAAACAATTAGTTTTGTAACAGTAATTGTCCCCTAGATACGCTACCACATAAGATTTGAGGGGGGAAAAGCAGCAAGATGACAGCATTTAGTTTTAATTTAAACTTTAAACGGGCGAAATTTCCCATTTTCATAAATTTTCTTCCACAAATTCAAATAACATTTTTTATACCTTGCTAAATTTATTTGCATTAAAAAAAATAATTATGTGAAATACCTTATTCTAAATATTTTCTCATGATCTGACTCCAGGAAAACGGTTTACCGAATGCAGTATATAAAAAATAACCTCATTTGCCTGTCCTTTTAAACTTAATCCCAAATATGTAAAAAAAAATTATTAATTTATATTTATTGTCCATTGTCTTACAATTAATGACTTGTAAGCGGCAGTTATACTTATATAGGTAAAGTTAAGAGGAGACAAAAACAGTGGCGGAGTTGAAAAAAGAGCCCAAATAATTGTCTCCAGATATCTGGCATAGTGTATTCTTAACATTGCACAAACTCTCCAGTATACATTATCGAGGGGGCCCGGATGGCCTAGTGGTTAGCATCGCAGGCCAGCAGTCTGTGCGCTGTAACGGGTGCGGGTTCGATTCCTGCCTTCGCCCTGGGTATACTTCCTTTCTCTGTGACAGTAAAAACTCTTTCTGTGTCTGTCTTACTTGACGAAGGCTTATAAGCGGGTCTTTGATCAAGCACACAAGCCGGAATATATATGTACCTACCCTACCTACATTATCGATCGCTACAACATACAAACAATCTATCCTTCAAATAGGGTAAGGTGGGGTAAGTGGGCCACCTTTTTGGCATAATTCGACTTTAGACCCTCATACCACTGGATATAATCGGCCTAACCACTTATTTTTTTTTTGTGGTCCATTCTCTCATATGTTATTACTGTACCCATGACAACCTTAACTCAAATTGGCAAAAAATAAATTTAAAAAATATGTTTTTCTTTTTAGTCATCCGAGTGGCCCACTTGCCCCGCATGGTGGGGTAAGTGGGCCACCCCCTAATATATTTTTACACATAACTGGTAGAGATATGGTGGGGAGATATGGCCTGGTAGAGATATGGTAAGTGGAATAATCTACATTATTTTTTGAGTGTTTGAAAAAAAAGTAATAATGTATCTTAAATGGTTCCCCCATAGCAACTTTTTCTGGCATGCAAGCTTACTACAAGAAAAAATACATTAATTTTCATCTTGTCATTTTTGCATGTAGTGTAAAAAAAAATGTTAAGGCTACAGATTTTAAACTGACCTATGTCAATGAATAGGACTATGAATAGTGAATATGTCTAACCCTATGAATCAGTAAATATGAATTTTTTTAAAGTATATTAAGGAGTTGGGGCAAGTGGGCCACCCATGGCCCACTTACCCCGCCATTGTGGTGGCCCACTTACCCCAAACGCGGGGCAACTGGGCCACTCCAATTTTCTTTTAACCTTATCAACATAACAAGTACATGACACTACAAAAAGATACTATGTTTTATACACTTTCAAAATATATAACATTTTGTTTTGTATCATGAACCGTTTGGAAATAAATAAAAAAATAGTATGATGGCGTGAATTACGAAAAGATGCAATGTTAAAAATTTTCACAAAAAGGATTGTACCTTGTTACAGACTAAAATGAAAACGATGCCATAATGTTTCCTGCATCTATTGGGGTAAATACGTAAAAATATTGTAACAGATTTTTTTTACGTCTATAATTCGGGAAATGCCAGGGGGGGTGGCCCACTTGCCCCAATGGCCCACTTACCCCACCTTACCCTAGTCTCTTATTTTCAAATGCTTTCGTAAAAACAAAAGTAGCTAAAGTACATGTCACAGTTGACGCCTTTATAAGTTGCACATTGATAAAGAAAGAAAAATAGACCTAAACTAACCAGCTTATTATGCAAAAAATGAACACTGTACACCGCTTTCTTAGTATACAGAACATAAACATTCAAAGAATCACATTCTTTGAATGTTCTGCATATTATGACTTCATTTAAAACTGATAAAATTTTTCTTTAAATAATAATTTTTTAATTAGTTTCGCTTGTGACAGTTGATTTGGTTAGGGTAGGGTAGTTAACATCTATATTCCGGCTTGTGTGCTCAATCAGAGACCCGTTTATAAGCCCTCGTCAAATAAGACATACACACAAAGCGTTTTACTGTCACAAAGAAGGGAAGTACACCCAGGGTGATGGCGGGAATCGAACCCGCACCCGTTACATCATGCCGACTGCTGGCCTGCGATGCTCACCACTCGGCCATCCGGGCCCCTTGATTTGGTTATTTTTCTTGTTCATACTTAATTTTCACTCGCGCTGAAATTTGTTTTCAAATTGGGAATAAAAAGTATAAATCTCATGCTTACAACAATGAACAATGCTATATCTATGGAGAGATCAGTTCACTTTTTGCATTCATATGCCCGTTTAGGCTAGAAATTCGAAGAATCTCCTCTTAAATGACGCCTTCGGTACATAGGAATAAGCTAATTAATATGAGGAGTCCCGAGTCTGCAACTAAAATAATTTCGAATGTTTGATGATGTGCGATCCAGTCAGTAAAAACTTTGTTTGTACACTGTAAATAATTTTGGTGTATCTTCACACCAAATATGGTGGCAACAAAGTAGCCACCAAAATTGGTGCAAGGAAACACCACCGTAAATCGGTGTAATGAAACACCGATAATTGACAGGTGTGTAGAAACACCACATTTGGTGGCGTCTCTGTTGCCACCATTTTTCGTGTAATAAAACGCCACAGTGATTTGGTGTACTTAACACCTAATAACCTAACAGGGTTCTGGTTACTAATTTCAGAATCAAAAAAATAAAATGGTTATTTTATTGGTTATTTATTAAAGAACACTTTTTGGTGTAAAATGATTTCTTACAAATCCTGAACAACAAACATTGTAATGTTAAAAATAACTAATTTTGTAACGCGAGTTGATTTGCTACTTGAGTTGAACTCAACGAGGATACCTTTATCCATACTACAAAAGGCAAAATGAAAATGTACATGTATTATAACATAACTCAAACAAAATTAATGTTTAGAAATATTTAACGAAAATGAAAGATATCAATAGGGTTTCCGGGCATAGTTTAATTTGTTACTCAACTATCTATACAGAACTATAAAATTGTGCAATTAACCTCATTTTAACTATTTTATAGTTTTTTCAAACAAAACGTAAATAAAATATCATTTATGAAAGTGTAATGATGATTTCATAATCGAAAAGTTAATCACTGAAACAATTCCGATATCACTGAGCTAAATGGCTTATGGGAAAATACTGTTAAAATACTTGCATCATTTCAATATCTTTTAATCATATATATATATATATACTCGCACAAAGATATAAACACAACCCTAATTTACTCGTTCCAACCAGAATTCCTAATATTGTTTAAGTTTTAATTAAACAATTTAGTAGTATTTCATTTATCTTTATAAAGATTAACTATAATTGTTCCGCTTACTTTGAATTTTCAGCAAATACAAACACGATTTATCATCATCAAAATCAAACTCATGCTGTTATTTAGGGCTAACTGAGTGTAAACACACAGACAATCATTAAAAAATAATAAATGCACGTTGAAATAAGTTTTCTATCTGGCTATTTTTAAACTAAGACTCAAACCATGCACGTCACGAATAAATTATCAAAACACAGCTCTAATTTTCCCGTTACAACCATAGAATTGCTAGATTCTCTCGATCTGTAGCACCAAATTTGGTGCTTCGTTTTCAAAATGTTGTCGAAAGTCTACAGTTAATCAATTCTTGGTGTATGCTAACACCAATTTTTGTTTAAGTTTAAATAAAAACCCGTTTGAGTGAATGATAACACCTATTTTGGTGCTGACACCACAAGTCGTGTATATTTACACCTTATTTAGCATTTCATAAACCCAAAACAAGGGTAATAATACTCCCTTCTTTTTACAGTGTAGATGTAGATTTAGTATGTTTTGAAATTGAGATATGTTTTTTAGTTTCGTTTAGAAAGTTTTTTTACAAATTTGTTTTTTGCGTAAAAAAACATCAAGCTAAACTACTTCGTTACGTTGTTCATTTTCACCTACATTTACGACTACAAAATCATAAAAAGAAAATTTCCAAAGTTTTAGGTGGTTAATTCTTCTATTATTTATGATTTATACGGCTATTTAACTGCCATATTCTTAAATTTAATGAATTTTCCTGTCATATTCATCTAACCAAAACTTAAACAAATTTTAAAAACTAAAAGTTATAGAACTATTAAAAAAACTGTTTTTTTTTAATTGTTATTGCAAGAACTCCCAATCAGTGTGATTCATTTTACAAAACGCATGAATGGCAGGTGCTGTTTACTGAACCAAAAAATTCTGTAAAAAATATATTTGACTTCCATTTGAATTATGGTTTTGAAATACTGAATTTAGTTTTTATTGATTTAAAATTCTTTGTTGGTTATTCATTTTACGTAGGTGTACGTAGGTACGCTCTTATAAAATTATACATTAATAAACTAAGGAATGCAAATTAAAACTAACCATCTTTTTATACAATTAAAAAAAATGGATTGTTGTATACTGCTTTCTTATTAAAGAGACAATAAACAATTTGGTACACAGTTCAGTTTTTAATAATATTGTATATAATATTCTTTTTTGGAAATTAGCATTAGTACCTAAATGAATATGTTTTAAAAAAAACTAAGTCATCCTAAAACGATGACAAAATAGGCGCCAAAAAAATCCTTCAGCCACGTCCTAATTATTGTGCAGTTGTCAGGGATGTCAATCCCAATTCCTAACCCCCCGCGAGGACAAACCTTCCCAAAAATTCCTACGGCATAACCATCTGTGAGAAAGGGGCTAAGCGCAAATTTCAAACAATTCATTGACTCAAGATTTGGTCCTTGGCTACATGGCGAAAAATTGCTGTCGTAAAAGTAGCCAACGGTCACCCCGGCCCCCTGCTGAGGGGGGAAAGCATATAATCGGTGTTTTCGTTTTGGGCAAGTGCGCTGCCACCAAAATAATGAATACCCTGATTGTAAAATTTAGATTATACTATTGATAATTCAACTAACCATATTTCTAACAAATTTCAAATTCTACACCTTTGATAGAGGTCTCTTGTGCTATTAGTAACTGAAGTTTTAAAATAGATTTTTCAATTGAAACTAAAATTCTATTTAAAAAAAATTATTTTGTAAAAACAATTGTTTAATTTTGAACCCATAATAGTGTTATGATTTTCTTTTAAAAATTCATATTCATCATATTACTTACATTTTTTTTTATCTAAATAAGTTTAAGTGTCAAAAATTCATAAATGAATTATTATAAAATGGCTAGAATAAATATTTTTTAAAACTATAGTATGAGATTTTTACTATTCCTTTAGAAACAACTTATAATTTAACTACTTTCTAGAAATAACTTATTTTTCAGATTTACTTGATTACCTACACATGTGAATACTGTTTAAAGTGTTTTTAAACATTTTATTTATGTGCAAGTTAATATTATTGCAGAATCCCACATGTCTTTTTATAGATGTTGTTTATATATGAATGAAAATAAAAATGTTTAGTAAAAAAAGTCATGTTGTTTAGTAAAAAAAGTTTAATCTGCTGCTAGGAAAAAGGCTATCATCAACACATATTTTGTCCTCTGACAGAATACAAGAATCACTGGCAACCCTTACAGAAACACATTCATTAAATTATATTACAATCTGTTTCAATTAAATGTAATATGCAACCCTTACACAAACACCTGTATTTTAGCAAAATAAAACTTATTACTTAGTAATTTTGAATCATTATAATTCAAATCAATATAGCACTTTACAAACGTTCCCATGTCAGCCTTGATCTTAAAACAATAGCCAAACAAAGGGTCTCGATCAGATTAATTTGCAACACACTTGTTTGGAATAAAAAAAAACCCTGCTAGAACTCAAGAGCTGAGTTTATTATTGTCATACTAGAGACTGTTGTACAAGGGCAATCAGCCTGGGTTGGACAGTATGGAAGTCAAACATGCTAACCACATCACTACTGTGGCCACTTGAAACAAAGAGTATGGAACTTGCTATTCTTTTATTCTATTCAACCAAATTAAAAATATTTTTGGCGGAACTGCTAACCCCTATTCAAAATTACAGTTTAACCTGGTATTTGAGATTAATCTCTTAATAACTCTAAATCATGGAATAAGTTCTGAAGTAGCCAATCAAAAGTATCAATATTGGCCGGATATTTCTGGAATAAAGTTAACCTAGAGTTGGTGATTACCAGTATAAATTAACTTTTTGTTGACAAACCTTTCTTTCATAATGGTATAAACTAATCTTTGCAAAATGAGCAGATTTAAAACCTCTTACTGCCCCCATGATACTGTCAATGATTTTTGTTGGACCTAAATACAGGGTGGTCCCGAATTCATGGTACAAACTTTAATGGTAGGTATAGGATTGTAACAATGATTTATTGTATGGGAATGTATAGTCGCAAGTGACGCAGTGAGGAGTAAACAGGGGAAATAAGGGCCGAATGGAAAAACAAAGATTTTATTGAAAGCGTTGTTGACAAGTGTCATGTTTACAGTAACTGTTAAAAATTGCGTCCACCAGTAGCGATACATGCTCAACAGCGTCAGTTTAGCGATTGGCGTACACGCTCAAAGATGCCTGATATGTCAAGCACACCTGCAGCAGCTACAGATATGCGAGCAACGAGATCCTCACCTGAGTCAACTGGAGTCGCTCCAATCAATCGCTCCACCGACGCTGTCGAGCATGTATCGCTACTGGTGGACGCAATTTTTAACAGTTACTGTAAACATGACAGCTGTCAACATGACAACTGTAAACATGACACTTGTCAACAACGCTTTCAATAAAATCTTTGTTTTTCCATTCGGCCGTTATTTCCTCTGCTTACTCCTCACCGCGTCACTTGCGACTATACATTCCTATACAATAAATCATTGTTACAATGTCCTACCATTGTAATACCATTAAAGTTTGTACCATGAATTCGGGACCACCCTGTATATGAGATAATTAAGCAAAAGTTTGAGCTATTTTCTTCATATGTTTTATTACCATAAATACTTTTATTTGCTTACACCTTTCCGCAATATACAAAATAAATATTTTCTAATATACAATATGGGCAAGGTTATTTTTCGATTAAAAATCTCTTGAACAGTTTTTCTTCATGTTTGTTTTTGAATTTCGGAATGAAGTTCACTTTTACAATGGAAGAAAATCCCTCACTCAAACTTGGCTCCTTGAACTTAGATCTACAAATAAAAAATAATTAGTTATCAGAGAAACAATATGAGGCAGCACTTAACAATGTGAATAAATTAGACTGTCCAAGTGAACTGTCAGACTTACTTATATGCATTTAAAACCATATCTGTCACTCCTTTGTGTTTTTCATCAGGACCCAACAATTCCCTATACTGCAAATGAGTAGATTATTAGAAAATATACATTTAATTGTAACTTATAATTAAATGAAAAACTGATGTGAATAGTCGTAATATTTTTTTATTTTTAATTGGAGCTTTTTAAATCTGTAAAGTTGTTTTAGCCAGTAGTTTTTAAAGAATTATAACGAATTAACAATCACTATACATATAACCAACCAGTGCCGGATTTAAAGACCTACCTAGGACCCCTAGGCACTTGACATTTGGGGCCCCTCACCATCTCGAAGCTATATTGGAAATTTAGCAAATTAAATACACTATTGCGGATTTTAATTTTTTTACAGCGATTTTATCATTTTAAGGGCCCTCTTCCTGACTGGGTCCCTAGGCACTGGCCTTATAGGTTTAAGCCGAAATCTGGCAGTGTAACCAAAGTTTTATGGTGTTTTTTTTTTTTTTGGGGGGGGGGGGGGTTGTTTCAGTATTGACCTATGAATTACCCTAAAGTATGTAAATAATAAGAATGCTGGAAATTCCTTACATATTGATGAGTGGATGAAAACATAAATGACTTTCACCTAAAAAGTTACTTTTCTGGTTTCATTACACAAAACATTTTTGTTTTGGAGTGTGTGAGGTTCTTTTTTTGAGATTATAGCACCCTTTGGAAAATGCTTGCCAAAATTAAATCATCAATAAGTAGAATTTATATTAATGTTATAAAATCGCATGACTACATCTAACGAGAAATCTATAGATTTTTTGCTCAAGGGAAGCAGGGACTTAAACAGAATTAAAAAATGGATTGAGAATTTTTTTTAATGTAAAGAAACCCTTTAAACTTTTTATATGATTAATAATTTTCTGAGTGTAAGAATCATTTTTTCCGAAACTATAAATGAAAAAAAATTGACCTAAAATATTGAGCATATATTTTTACTAATATATCAAACAATTTGCGTGTTGTGTTTGAAAAAAAAAAGTAATTAATCAAAACAAGTACTTAATTTTAGCAAGATTTGTTACATTATAAAAACAACAATTTTTCGAAACTTTTATTGTTAACTGTCTAATAAACAATGCAAAAGTAAGTATCATGCAAAATAGAGAAGTTAAGAAATCAAATAAAAATACACACCACGTTATTGTGTTTAGCTTGTTCTAAAGAACATACAAAATAGAAACATCGACACGGGACACCACATTTCTTGGAAAGCTCTATGTATCTGAAATTAAAATCCAATTTATATTTTTATTACCATTATTTACAAGAACAAAATTTAGAGGGAAATCTTGAATTACCTGCTGCGACTCTCAACATCCGGGTTTGTGTTGTCAATAACGACCCTATCTTTTTTACCGAGGGCTTTGGAGCACTCAGCCACACACTTCTGCCAAGATCCTAAAGTATCCTAAAACAATTAACATTTTCAGTTCAGATATTATTTACTTTGTATCATTGACTTTAAATTACCATAGATACTACACTCTGTGCCGACATAACTTGGGTAAAAACAAAGAGTTAAAAGGTAGAGGGAAAAACGGGATTGGTATGTTAGTTGGAAACTCTTGTAAGGCAATATTTACATTAACTTTTTTACCCCCATAGGCTATCATGAATTTATTATACATTATGAAAACACAAATTGTATAGAAATTGCACGAAAAAAAGTTAAATTACTAAAAAATATTTTTTTTGTATTTTATGCAAAAGGGCAAAAGCTATAATCTCTATGGGCAAAAGTCATATATATATATATATATTTTAATATTGAAACAGATAATTATTTTTTAATAACCTGAAATTTTCTGCAAGAGTTAAATATTTTCCGCGAACGACGTTTGTCTATATTATCCAACCCTGCTTTTCATTCAGATAAAATTGCCAGATTTTCTCAAATAATATTCAAATCTGTTAGACCTTAAATGAAATTAATGTTCTTAACATGTTTTTTGGATGGATTCACAAATAGTTTATGGAACTCTTTACAAGCGTAGAAGGATCTTCTCCATAGCATATTTCTTTTTACCCAACTTAGGTTGGCAAGGAGTGTAGCTGTCCAAACACAACATCTATTGTAAATACAGTTTCTAATACAAACAAAATTATTTTTAAACACACTGTTTCCCTTTTTATTGTACTTGACCCAATTAATTGATTGTATTTAAATGATTATTATAGGTTTATTAACTACATTAATGAATCAAACAATATCAGAATTTCTAAATTTATTGTAAAATAAGAAAAGGATTAACTTTTCAATGATATTATTCCAAAATTTCGTTTTGTTTTAACCCTTATAACAATTTACATTTCATTCAATTAATGCTTATCAGAGGTGTATTAATACTAACAATCTAGCTATGATAATGGATGGTTTAATGATTGGGTGAATTAAAGATAATTATTCTTACCCTATTAATGTGGACATAACCTTTAGGAATTAGGTATGTTGAGGCAAAATGGCTTTTTCCAGCTACAATGCAAGGGGAAAATATAAAGTTTGAGAAATCACATATTTTGTATTACTAATATTATAAAATTACAATGTATAGAATACACATTTTTCAATACACATATCCCTTTTCCAATTAAGTACTGTGCATGCATTAATTTAGAGAGATATACTTCGTTGAAATTTTTTTGTAACAGATTTTTCATGGATTTTACTAAAAATTAAATGACAAATATCAAAATTTTAAACTAGTTAAATATTTACTTTAGTAAATTAATGACATTATTTTTTACCTGCTGGAAATCCAACGAATACTATGACCTATAAAATAAAGAATACATTATCACTTTATATGCAATTCCGTAAAAGTTTTTCTTAATAGAATAATGCACACCCTGTTAATGCGAACTCGTTTAACACGAAATTTTGCTTAAGATGAACTGAAAGCATTTCAATGGCTACAAAGCTTTGAGCTAATGCTAAAAAACTCTTAACACAAAATCATAATTTGACTTTTTTTCTTAGTAATTCGAAGAACAAATTAAACAAAATATTACAAAAGCTACAAATGAACATTATAAGAATAAATTGCTTTCTACTTCTAAGAAAATCACAAGATCTCCTATGATTCATCAGTTTTAATCCAATTGCTGTTTTAATTGGTGTTCCTTAAAAATTTACTAATTTTTCTATAGTATCTACTATTCCAAAGAAACTTTATTAATTCAATTACTAATTAAATACATGTATTTTTAGTGTATTACATTATAAATTGGAACAATTGTTACACTCCGTGCCACCCTAACTTGGGTAAAAACAGAGTAAAAAGAGCGAGGGAAAAGCGCGATTGGTCCATTAGTTGGAAACTTTTGTAAGGTAATATTTACATACAAAATGATCTGAATACAATTTAACCAAAATACGCTTTTCATTCTGATAAAATTGCCGAATTTTCTCAAATAATATTCAAATCTGTTAGACCTTAATGAAATTAATGTTTTAAACATGTTTTCTGGATGGATTCCCAAATAATTTATGGAACTCTCTACATCCGCGGAAGGACCTTCTTCATAGCATATTTCTATTCAGCCAACTTAGGTTGGCAAGGAGAGTAGATGTTATTCTTTTAAAAGCTAGTTATGGGTTCAATGTGTACACCCTGTTATGGGTTAGTTATATGGGTTCAATGTAAAAAAATCCTGATGATTAAAACAATTTTTGGTGCTCCCTTCGAGTTCGTGTTCGACTGTACTTAAAAATAAATCCATTGTATATTATGTGTATGATGTATATTATGATAAAAAACTAGTCTCAATTTGCCCTCTATGGTCAATGCCTGCTGATCCATAGAGTTAGGAAGGAAGAGTAGAGGTGTCTACCAGTTCAAATGGCTTGAAGCACGGCCGTCAGGTTTTTTGAGCTACTACGCATAACAAACCGGCAGTGAGGTATCCCAAGATGCACTGTGTTATCGGTTTTTTGAGCTACCACGCTTAACATAGTAGCTGAAACTATGGAAACTGGCACTGAGGTATTCCAAGATGCACCGCTCTAGCCTGCTTCTTTTGTGCGTTACTGCACACATACATGGCCCGCTCTATTCTCTTTCCTAACTCTATGTGCTGATCAGGATAAGACCAGAGTACAATGCATTGGATGTTCTAGTCAGTTGGTCCAGCCTTTGCAAAACCTTCTTGTTTAGTTACTTTAACCTTTTGTTCTCCGTTTGCACAATTTTTGTTTTAGTATATTTCATACCTCTGAAAGGGCCATAGCTGCCCATCAAGGTGCTTTTTTATTTTGTAAAACTTTTTCATTGTATAAATAAATTATTATTATTATAGTCCAGATGGCTTGATCTTTATTTCATTGGCCCAAATAAAGGCTGAATATGATTCATAGAGTTATTAATAACAAGTACCTCAGATGAAGAAGATGCAACAGAATCTGAATTTAATTCTTCTAAAGGAGGGGGTTGAAACTTGACAGCCAAAGGAGAAGTCTTTATGTGTCTCTGGAAGAGTAAAGAATGTACATCATATGCGAAAAAAGCTCAGTAATAGTAAGCATCTTGGTTATAGAAAACTTAAAGGACTAAATAAAAAAATTCATTTACATATGTCAGAAGATTTTTTTTAATAACAAGGAATGTTCACTTTGTGTCTGCAAAAAAGAACCTGTAAGAAACTATTATAGGAGGAGAAGGGTAAACTTTTAAAATTATATCAAAGTAAAGCACAATAATAGCCAATACTTTGGATTGATCAAAATTGTACGAAGTTTTGGATTAACCAGGAATTATTCACACGACATCTAGAGAAAAAGTCAATACATGTGAAATAAATGTAAAATATATAATTATTGTACTATTTCTAACAATAAGAATCTGCTTACAGGATCAAATGCTGGCATTTTGTAGTTTGCAGGTTTCTGACCAAGGAAAAACTCTTCAGGAGTAAAGAACTTCAAGCCAACATTTAAAGCGAACTGCAAAAATAAATTTATGATCATCATATAAATCACAAAGTATTTAAAACATGTAAGCATGCAAGTAAAATAGACATAGCTTAAATGATATGGACAATGGGCAGAAATACTTTTGAAACCGAGACATAATGCCTTATATTGATATGAAAAAACTTCATTGAATGATAATTTTTAATTTAAAATGTACACAAACCTTCAACCGAAAAAAATAAACAGAACATTAACTTGAATAAAACTAAACTTCAGACAATGAGTTAGTCCTTAACCTCACATAAAACAGTTTAAAGGTTATTTTTTACAATGTTTAAAACTGCACATGACCATATTTGTATAACCTTGGTTGCTAAAAATAACAACAATATTGCCCTTCCAATCTTTTTATGGAAGGGCAATATTTTTAATGAAAAGAAACACAATTTTATAAGCTGCATCACTTAATTCAAAAGGAAAAAGTACAATCACATACCCTTAGTTGGGGAGATTTTTTTAAAATTATAAATTTAATTAACTTATGACTTATGTAGGTCGCAATCTCCGTGTCCCTTTATAAATGTACTTCAAGAACTGACTGCCCACAATAAGCACCAACATATTCAACCTACAAGTCGATCAGCACAGGAAAAATCTTTTTTCTTTTTTGGAGCCCAGTTCTCAGGTCTTCCAGCAGCGTCTATAATAAACACAAGCATGTTACAGTTTGTTTAAGTGCATCAATATACTGGTAAACTACATTGATTAAAAGATTGAAGCCAAGTGGAAAAATATTGAGTACAAAAACATTGCATTTTAACTGAGGATTTAGGATTAAAATAAGGCTGGAAACCTGTGTACTTTCTGATAAAAAAAAATTATTATATTTATATTATTCCATACTAATATAGAAGCTTTAAGGAATTGTTTTTATTCTAACAATGACTTATTTAATTTAATGAGTAGGTAATATATTTTTATCATAATACAGAATAACAATGACTTATTCTGTGTTATGATAAAAATATATTACCTTCTCATTAAATTATTTATTGTTTTATCCTTTGTTTAATTATATGTATAACTGAACATTGTAAGGGAATAAAAATAAAGTCCTTATGATACAATTTTTAGCTTCCACACTACGTTTATAACGTAAAAAGTGGAAGGTTTTATAATCATTCAGTCCGTCTGTCTGTCACCCACTTTCACAGAACGAACCGCAAGTCTCACAAACAAGTGGGATACGTCATTTTGAAGCAAAAAATCAGTTTAGGCTACATTCCAAATTTCATTAAAAAATTTAAATTAGAAGTTTATTTAAAATTTAAATAACTAAAAATTTAACCTACATTGAAATAACATGCGAATTCCATTTTTATTGAATATTTTCACTGTTGCCATGACATCAAACGTCCAAGAAACTTTATTAAAAATAAGAATAAAATTCTTGAAAAAATATTTATTTTTGTGATATAATTCAATTTGGATTGTTTTAATCTATAATAATAAAAATGAAGTTTTGTATGTGTGTGTGTATATATGTCTCTCCGAAACTCACAAACTAGACATTTGTTTGACTCGTAACTTGGCACAAATGCGTAGTTCATACTTGAGTTACAAAATAAGAACTTTCAGAGCTCAAAATGTTCTATTTTTAGAGAAAATTCGAATTTTCTGAAAAAACTGCACCACTTTGGCTCAAATCCGATCATTTTTTTTACTTTAATGATGCCATCTGCTGAAACAATTAAATAAAACTTTTAACGAAAATAAATAAAATTGAAAATGTTTATTTTATTGTGTTGCCATAACTTTCAGAAACTAAATTCATTATTTGAAAATAATTGATATGTTTCAAGTGACGTATTTCCGACAAGCCTTCATTCTTGGATTTATTATGGTTTTAGTTGATGATCTCTTCAATGATGGTTCTGTTGATTACAAATATGCATACTCAGGCAATAAATGTGTAGTTAACCTATAAGTTCTAGAGCTGCACATTAGGTCTTTATTTTCTCGCTAAATACATTGCCAATCCCGTCAAATTATAATTAAAACTCGCCCAATGGGCAAATGGTTTGTTAAGCTATAACTGAACAATGATGGTTAATAAATGCCATCGTACGAGCTGCATATTAGGATTTTATGTCTTTATTTTTCGCCAAATACGTTGCCAATCTCGCCAATTAATTAATTAAAACTCGCCAAATGAGCAATTTTTTTTTAAAGCTATTAGTGAACTATGATGGTTAATAAAGGCCATCGCACTAGAGCTGCATTTTACGATATTATGTCTTTATTGTTTCACCAAATATGTTGCCAATCTCGCCAAATTATTTATTAAAACTCTCCAAATGGGCAAAATGTTTTTAAAAATAATTTATAAGCTGGTTGGTTGTGATAAAATCGTTGTGTTAGAGCTGTATAATGGGTGTGTTTGTAGCTATATCTATTTTCTCGCCAAATTATTTCCCAAAACGAGCCAAAAGAGTTAAAAGGTTTTATGTATTTCTGAGGGAATTGTGATGACATTTATGAGTGCATTTTACAGCGTATTTTTGACTTTAGAATATTAGGGCAATGAATTGAGATTTTTTACTTGATAACAAGTGGGAAGAGAATAACTTAAGTTTATGATTTTATAACTGATTATATGGTACACATACTTGGATCGATTTGATATTTATTTAATCCGTGCGAAGTACGGGTATAAATTTGCTAGTTGCACAATAAAGTTATTTTGAAGGTTCATTATATATGAATGAATAAAGATGCGTAAAAAATTCTAAATAAGCAAGTTTCGCTTTTATTTTAAAACAACAATTTCTCAAATTCATTTTTCGAAATGTAAACTTGTGGCTGCAAAAAGTAGTTATATATAAAATATATCATTATCCTTCAAACTTCAATAAAAATTAGCAAACGATAAAGATTAATTATCAAATCTGCAGAAGAAGATTAAAGAAAATTATTAGTTTTTGCTTATAAAAGTTTGAATTAGAACTAGCCAAAGGCCCTGTTGGCGAATTTCTTTTTAAGGGGAGTTAGCGAGCTTCCTGTTGAGCATAAAATGTTGTGTGGAAGCGGTGTAAGTGACAGATTCTGTAACAAACCAACTTGTTTCTTTCCAATGTTACTGTTTTGTTGGCGGCTTAGCCTTTGCCGATGAGGCATATACCCATAACTGAAAGTCATTTTTCTGTGCCACCATCTAGGCGACTATCGCTACTAATTTTGATGCTCAAATGCAAAATAATTTAAAAAAAAAACTTTTCTTGAATTGCAAGTAAAATGTACAATAATTCAATATAACTAAATTTGAAGTTTCCCAAACAAATAAGACACACCTGAATTTTAAATGTACAAATTTTAATATGGAAAGTGAATGCAGTTTTAAAAGTGTTAGTCAATCAACATCTAAGCATTATAAAAACAAACATACATACCTCCAACATAAATGCATGAATCAACATCAACAGCGACGCCATGATTACATTTCTGCACAAAGTACTCCCACATTCCGGTATTTGGTTTGCGGTACTTTCCGGAACCAGTGGACACCATTGCCTGTATAGGGATCCCTAACTTTTGGATGATTCGCTCAACTTTTTTCTTGAAGTCAGGAGCTGATGTACGACCACGAGAGATTCCTTTCTGAATGCAGATAGAAAATACAACAGTTGAAATAATTTTGATAGTTTTTGTAAATAGCATAAATCCTATGAAGGATATACAAATAGCCAAAGGGGTAAACTTTATTTGAGTGTATGAAATTAAAATTTTTAGCAACATAAACAATTATTTTCCTTCATAGATTACCATGGAATCTGCTAATTATTTGGCTCAAGCATGAAATCATAGTACCGACTTTGCTCTTGAATATTTTTTTTTTACTTACAGGACAATGCATGGTGGCTAATAATTGAAAAAGGCAAGCAAATTTTTTTAAATAGTATATTCATTGAGTAGTTATTAACTTGAAGAGAAGGGCCAATGTTACTCCACTCTATGGCAGTGTATATTATCTGTGTATAAACCAATCCAAGCATAAGCTGACCCATCTTTTAACTAAGTAAAATACAGTACTATTTTAATACAAGCATTTAGAATTTAATTACCAGTATTAATCACTCTTTAAATTTAATTACATAGAATCCCATTCAATAACTGCACATAGGTTATCTTGTATTAAATAGTTTAAAAATGGCCTTTATAAGAAAGGAACTGAATATTTTATTACACAATGAAAATATTAAACTTTAAATTAAATGAAAGTAAATGTATGTACTTGATTAGTGAATAGGACAAGCTTGTAACCTTCTGAGTGCAATTTTTTCAATTTTCCTGGAATTTCAGCATACAAAATCCTGAAAAGAACTGATTTAAAGCACCAGTAATAATAAAACAACGAAAACGTAATAAACCAGTAAAAACCATAAAAGAAAAGTAATTAAACCTCCAATCATCTGTGCTGACAGGAAAAACTTTTCCAGATTTCGTTCCAATAATAGTATGATCCATATCAAATGCAGCAACCTATAACAGATATGACAAAACAAATTATTTAAGAAGTATTAATCCTCTAAAAGGATACAAACATACAAAACCATCACCTGACTATCAGCGTTTCAGCAACATGCATCATTTAAAAAAAATGAATTTTTATACTTTCATTAAATTTTAAAACTTAAAGAATGGAGCAGTCATCTATAATCATTTCCTAGATAAATAAAATATAAAAGAATGAAAAGAAAATATTCAGCTAAAATTTAATAATTTTAATATCATGCAACAAAAACAAGATTACACTTCAACCCAATTGCATGTGTCTCAGTGGGTTAAACACAAATTCATAAAAAAAATCTTACATTTAATTTTGGAATTTGTTTTTTTTTTCCAACAAAAGCAACATTCTCGATATTTGTTTTCATGCTTTCCTATTGGATTTTATTTATATAAAAAAGAGCCCCGAGAGAAAATTTTGCAAGAGATTTCCCATCAATAAAATATGTAAAATACATAGAATTTCAGAAATTCAACATTGATTTTAGACAAATGAATACAGAAATATTTAATATTTTTTTGGTGATTGTTAAAATTGACTCTTCTTGACTACAGCTGTTATTCCACACAATGACTCAATTGAGGGTATGCAAACTAACACAAATCCATAGTTTATGCTATATATTAAATTATTAATTTGACATGATCAGCCATTGAATGGATTGATTGAAAACATTTACATTCTGAAACAGTTCACAGTCTAAAACAAGTAGGAACAATCTTCCACACAACAGTTGTGTTTAACAGATAAAAAGGAGCCAAACACAGCATTTATTCTATATTAAACTTTTAAAAGCTAATTTTGGATAGTTTCATTTATTTTATTTCGAAAATACAATAATTATTACTTATCATTTGCAAAAATTAATTTATATATCAAAGAATAAATATGTAATATTCCTCACTTTTGAATAGAATGAAAACATTTCATATCAACATACAAACAATTTTGTAGTAAAATATATTTGACATCATTTTAATCTGATCGATGTCGAAAGAATACATTTTAATTTATTGTCTATAAGAATTAAAGTTTCTAAAGCGATTGTTGCGAATGACAATGGTGATTTAGTTCTAATAAAAATGGCTTCCAATGCTTTTTAAATGAGCATTCAACTTTGCAGTTTTTTAGTAATTGAAGAACTTTCTGAAATTTTCAATGTATTCTACTTTTGATGTGCTGATTTTTTTTTACCTATCACATTTGTCTGTGGCATTTGTAGTCTGGGCTATGAAAGTGGATGAGGGACGAAAAGCAAGACAGGCTGAAAGATTGCAGGGTTCCCACTCTTATTTGAAAATAAAAATCAAGGAGTTTTTAAGGACTTTACAAGGACTCCCAAAATATTTTTCAAGGACCTTTAATCATAATGCAACGATTATTTTTCTGATTAAAAACCAACCGATTTATCGATTTTTCCTCCTTACACGAGGCGATTTTTTTATAGGATTGAGCGAAAATATAACTGGTTAGTAAGCATAGTTTTGTGGAATGCCGAAGGCCTATGTGTGCCATTTAGAGCTAGCTGACTTGGCACGATTTTAAGAAATGACTTCTTGAAATTTGAATGTCAGGAAGGAAGATAATCAAGGGCATTTCAACAATTGTTTGTCAAAATTAAGGAGTACTAAAGGGTAGGTACTTGAAATTGAAAATAAAAATCAAGGACTTCTTAAGAGGACTCCCTTGGGAATTCCACATCTTGAAAATCGTAATGTTATTCCTATGGAAAACATCACAACAAAAACACACAAGTCAATTAACGCCACAATTTTAATAAAAGGTGACTAGTTTCTTGTATCATTGTAAAGAATGAAAGGAGTAGATTTTGCAAAATTAATTTGTTTCATGAAAATCACAGTTAGTATTTTTAGTAATTTTTTGAAGTCAGAACTTAATGTGTACTAAATTTTTTAATTACTTTAAAAATTACTAAAAATACTAAATATGTGTGATTTTCACAAAACAAAATAATTTTACAAAATCTACTCCTTTCGTTCTTTACAATGATACAAGAAACTAGTCACCTTTCATTAAAATTGTGGCGGTAATTGACTTGCAAATGTTTTCCATAGGAATAACATTACGATTTTCAAGATGTGGAATTCCAAGGGAGTCCTCTTAAGGACTTTCAAGGACCCGTGGGAACCCTGGATTATTAATACCTTCCACTTTTTTCGTAATAAACGTACTGTGGAAGCTAAAGAGAACCTAAAAAAATTAGATTTTCATACACAACCTTCTCGCGGGAAATGAGTCCTACAGGTGTGAATATAAGGATTTTGCTGTGGTCATATTCTTCCCATCGGTCTTCCGTAGACAAGGAGCTGAAGGCATTCATGACTGTTTGCTGCACACTTTCAAGTTTTGTTTCTGTGTTTTCTGATATAAGAGATACACAAAATTAAAGTTGATCTTAATATTTGATCTATAAGTTAAATCTATGACATTCTAGTCAAGTAAAAATATCATGACATATAAATTATGTTTTTTTATTTTGAAAAAATCTTAATTTTGTATTTTACTAAGCTAGGTCATATCATATTTAAGCAATTCTTTAAAAACTTGAATAGTGTTAAAAATAATTTTAAGAGTGCTAAAGTTTTATTTTGTTGCTTTCTGCTTCTGAAAACACAAAATTTAAAGTTGTTTTTTATGCTTTATTTATAAATAAAAATAAAACTTCTGATGTTCTACTCAGATAAAAAAAAACACCAGAACAATTAAATTCTGTATTTTATTTTTAAATAATCAAACAGTTAAATTTTTTATTTTACTAGGAGGGCCTCTGGAATTTGAACTCGGAATTCTAAAATGATTAGTTATTATAAAAAAATAATAGCTATTAAATAAATAGGTTAGAATTAACTTGGTCATTTTTTTAGTGTTACTCTTCAACAGATTAATTATATTTTCCAGATTTAAATAAAACAAACAGAACATGAACAATTATATAAAAACATCATTCATCAAATCAAACATTTAATATATTATTTATATAAATATTTATAAAACAAAATACTATACCACTAAGTTCTATATTTGGAAGAACAGAATCTGCGTCATTTGGAAATAAAGATGAACTAAAATTTTCTGTATCCATACTGTCATCAGCTCTTGAAGGGGAAGTAACAGTTTTCAGTTTCTTAGGTGTAACATTAGGCGAATGATGTTTGTGCTTAGTTTGATGGCGAGGTTCTAAGTCTAAAAACTCTAAAGTGTATTTTAAATCTTCAACAATAAGATTGATACTGGACCCATTTTTCACTTTGATTTCTTCTTCTGGAACAAGCAACTTGTTTTCTACTTCTGAAGGATTTGGGCCTAACTGCAACACCAAGGCACTTTTGCTTCTGTAGTCGGCTGTTACTTGAACTGAAATTTTAAATAAGTTCACTCGTCATAATTAGGATATATAAATGAAAGGTATAAGAGATGCATATGAACAGTGGAGTAAATATGTTGTAAGTACGAAGCTCCTAAAAATATCATGTTATGATAGAATAGCTATGATATAGAGGCCGCTCTCCATTTGCGTTATGTTGCCAATAAACAAAAAAGCTAAAATTCAGTACACTTCCCACTTTATATTTCATACAAAAAATTGGTATAGCAACCCAACCTTAAATTTTCAAGCTTGAAAAATTAGCCAATCAGGAGACCAGGCATTTTATCATAGCTGTATCCTTATGACGACCAAAATAGATCCTCATGCTTAGATTATGCAGCAGACAAATAAAATTAACTAAAGAATAAATCACAAATAATATTTTCAACAAAGTTTTTAATTCGACATCTGGAATGTCAATACAATACGGATTTTATTAAGATTCATCCTAATTTTTTTATGTAAGAAGTCATTAATATTCAATCATTTTTATTAAAAACCATGCATTAAGTTATATGCAGTAACAAACCCTTAATTTGATAATCATCTAAGATAATTAAATTTAAGCAATGAGGATACTCAAACAATTTTCCCTATTTAATGGGACATGTCTTAACAATTAAGAGAGACAGTTAATTAATATGTATAAATTTATCAGGTGGATGGAGTATTTCAGAAGACAAAACAAGAAATTGCGAAATCAAATGATAATCTTTCCAATAAAGAATGACCCACTTAAAGTTTCATATTATAGTATCAATGGTCTGGTCATATGTCATTTTTTCAAATGGCACGATATTTAAACACAAATGTTGACAGTTATAAAATTTAAGATATTGTTTGAAAAATTACTTTGATTCTTTGAACATTTCCGATCACGAATTTTTGTCTGAGGGCCACGGCCAATAATTATAGGAACTTGGTCAGGTAAAATAACATCACGAAATTTGTAATTTCTGCTACGTAAAATACACTGTTTGATTTCATCAGAATTTGATGACATTGTTAACTATTACAAATTTCTTTTACAAATTGAAGGGCAAACAAACGAAGATAAACACATGGAATGAAAATTAAATAATCAAAGAAATAATGACTGACAACCCATTGTTTACAAAATTAAAATTTCGAAACTATTATGTAACCGCGGTTGCAGTGTTTTAGCCCAGGGTTAATTAAATGAGAAACAACTGAAATAATGGTAGGCAAAATAATGTAAGCAAAGATAAGCACACTTTAATATTGACTAAAGAGTAAGTGTTATTATCATAATAAATCTTCATATTCATTGATTGTTAACTGAAAATTTACTTTAAATGCCCATATTAAAAAGAAATATAGATTATTCGAGGGTAACTCTGTTTTTACGGATAAACCCCGAGTAGTCCTTTATAACTCATTGAGCAGCTTGACGTCGGGGTTTCTTGTTTACTTTTTGACTTTTTCAGTTTCAATATGGCAACATATTATCGAGTGACTTGTTGCAGTTTTTTTCATGGTTTTTTTTACTTTACTATTTTCTATGTTGTCTGTGAATTCTGAATTGGGTTGTGTTCGATGTGTGTTAGTGTTTAGGAATCCGCAAAGAGATTATTCGTGGGAATTTGTGTGTCTTCATGTGTTACTTTGTGTGAGGGTTAATAAAATATTGTATGATTGATCTATTTCTGTGTGAATTTAACGGGCATCGATGTGGAATATCCGTTTCTGTGCATTGTTTACTCCTGGAGTTGCTGTCAATTAGAATTGAACTGGGCGGAAAACCCTAGTTGTAAGTCATCATAGGATGTTACAGCAGATGGGCCTGGTGAGTTACTTGCATTTTAATAATTTAATTTCTGCATTGCTCATATTAGAAATTCTGATTATTGTGCAAAAAAAAAGTATATATTCCAAAATAAATCGACCATTTTCTCGTGTGATCAAGAAGCTTGACAGGCTGTGTTTGTGTATGCTCGTTTTATAATTTTTTTTACAACATTGCGAAATATAAGTATTTTTGCAGGAATTTTTTTAGTTCTAAACTAAGATTTCGTTAGGCATAATAGATCTAATTATCAAAGCTAATTAAGTTAAGTAATATATTTCAACATATAGCATTCCCATTTTTGTATAAAATAAGATGGACATCTTTATTTATGTCTAAGAAAATTTTTATAATTATGAAAAGTCAAGAAACTTCACTGATAATTTTACTTAAAACACAGTTTTGGTTTGATTGAAACATAGGTTTATAATAACCAGTAGTGTAAACATGTTTTTAGTAGGGAGCACATTATTTTCTTACACATCTTACTAGGTAATCAAAGATTGGGTCCATAAAGCATGATGCGTCCAAACATGATCATATAACAATTGTAACAGCGTTTGTAATAAATAACTGCTTTCATATTTATTTAAATTGAAATTGGGGTCAAAGTGAATCTAAAATAACTATATACACAAATGCCCTTATTTTGATATTTAAAGATGGGGCAAATGCTCAAGTTGTTGCCCATTTTGGATCACCTTTACTGTACGGTAACTATTGGCGCGATTTTTCAGATTTGGTGCTAAATAGCTTTTTTTGGTAACCTGTCTGACTTCGACTGATGATTCAAATCCTTTGGCTTCGCAACAATCATTCGAAACATTCGCAACAAACAACAGTCATTCTAAAGCAGGTTCAGTCAGTTGATTGTGCATTGTTTCACATAACTGTAATTTGCAGTCAGTATCGTCCTCAAGAAGGCCTCGTAACAGTCTTGGGCGGTATAGTTTAAGGTTCATCAGCATTGTAACGTTGCTCTAGTTCTGTCCTCGGTGGGGCTCACAATTCTGATGGTTGCTGGGTCAGCGCTTGTATTCGGCTGACGACCGCCGTGCACTTTAATGGTGCCTGGTGCACATTAAATCCGTCGTGTCACAAAGTCCTCCAAGTTCCCATACCAAATCAATACCTCTGGGGGTGACAAGTCAATTCTGGGGATCCTCTAGTTGGCCTCTGTCTCTAAAATAAGATGGATTCACTTGCAGTCGTCAGTGCGTTGCTTTTGAACGAGGGAACTTGAGCAATAGACCCAATAGAGACGGCGTGATAGGAGTGCAGCATACTATCGTATTGCTGTCGAACAAGGAACACATGTAGTATACTTGAATTAGGGATTCACGAAGTAGACTTGAACGGGAGAGGCGCGGTAGTGGTGCCACCCTCTGGTTCTGCCCTCCGTGCCGCATGAATAAAAAATTGACTCTTCAGCTCTGTGGAGAATGTGGCTCCTACCGCTGCATCACTACAGGGATTTGGGGTTGGTACAAAATGCCTCAAAGGCAGAGGGTGCCTTAGCCCCCAAAACCACCCTAACAAAGACATGACAACGTTGCTCTAGGGAGTCTCAGCTCCCGAGACGCTAGTCGTGTGGGACTTAGCTTTATGTTTATGAATGTATAAGGGCTGCATTCATCTCATATTCCTGAATCAATGTCGTCCATGTTCGTCCAGAATTATGTACATTGGTAATGGAACTCAAGGTCTCAAACTCGCCTCTATGCATAAAATCGTTTGATAGAAAGGCACAGACAAATTAAATTCATTTTCCCATATCCTACCCACTGTCTTCTCTTTCTCATACTTTCAGTTGGTCTTAAGGTTCCACCGTCGGTGCTCCTTGCTCAGATTCCCAGAAATTGTTTGCACTTATGAAAAAAAAAACACCCATTTTCCACCAACACAAATATTTTTATCGGATTACTCGCAGGTAACGAGATTCAATGTTTCATGCTCTGGAGTGGAGACATTATTTGCTTATTCCTCGAGCATTAAACAAATATTCCGAAGCTATCTCAAAACAAAACCAAACAAAGTAGTAGCCACTCTTAGGATCAAATCCAGCTGTAGTACGACTTAAGTTTAGCCAACCAACAAAATTAAGCATTGACTATGTCAAATACTTGTTTTAAATAACCTTATTCATTGAATTTTCTAAGCAGGGTGGAAAAAAATCATGATTTAAAAAAAATCAATCAGATTTATTTGATTTAAATAAGATTTTTAATTTTTTTTTTTATATTTTGCATACTAACTTGCATATTCTTGGGAATTTGTTTAAGGACTTTTTACTTATCACTTAAAAAATTAATATACACCTAAAATGAAGAATATTTCAAATTTATACTTTACAAAAGTATGAATACTAATAAATGGATTTTATTTTTTTAATTTTACAATCTGAACGATTTAAATTAACATTCAGTTTTATAAACTGTAATACAGTAGAGGCCGCTTAATGTGATCACGGTTAATGTTATCAATCGCTTAATGTTATCAAAATCGCTTAGTCCCGTCCTCTTATATCAAAATACATTGAAAAATCATCGTTTATTGTAATCAAATGTTCGTTTATTGTAATCAAATGTTCGTTTATTGTTATCAGTTTATATGTAAATTTCCCGAAAAAACTCGATATGAATGCTAAGGATTTTGAAGCATGGATGGAGATTGACGAGAAGGTTGCGACTTCTACTTCGGTAACTGTTGAGGACATTTGCGAAGCCGTGTGTGTCAAAGATCAAGCTTCGTCACAAGATTCTAATGCCAATGATGAACCCAAAAGTGCTATATCGGGGACAAAATTCCGACGCCTGCTCAGATGAGGAAGGCACTTCGAATCTTACATCTAGGTGTGCAAAACAAAGCCGATGCGGAACACTTTCCTAAGCCTTATGATTATGAGCGATTCGTAAATGACTTGCTTCGAAAGGATGCTAAACAATCGATAATTGATAACTTATTTTTCTGTTAATAATTAACCTTTTGCATTTTTCATTGTTTTCTGCAGTTCATCATTCAATACATAAGCATACTCACTAATAATTATTTTTCTTCAGTGTGCATTAATTTCTATTGAATACTATAGAGTTTCACAGCAACAACTCATAATTTAAAATTAATTTTTAATTTAATGCGTATGTTAAAAAAATCCTTTTTTTAGTTTAAATTTTTTTTCGTATATTTCGTAATCAATCGGTTATTGTTATCAAATCACGTTCGTCCCGATGTGATCACATTAAGCGGAGTCTACTGTAGTAATCAACATTCTCTAAATATAAGTAAAATAAATGTGGAAACATGCTATACTGAAACTTAGATTTATCTTAAAATAATTACTAATCGTAATTATAACCAAATCTTGATCTTACATTAAAACTTAGGATTCCACATTAGAATAAATTTAGCCAAAAAATGTACTAAATTACCATGATGACATTCTTGCAACTATCCCCATAATAGTTTTACCATAGGTTTTACATTGGGCTTTTAACCCTTTTCCAGTTTTCTTTTCATTGAAATTAAGTCCAAACTTGCTCCTTTTTCCTCCCAGACATTTTGAAATTTTAAAATTTGATTATGGGAAGTGCATTTCCATGCAGTGTGGAGTTGAGTTGTAGGATTTAAAGCAGGAAGTGAAATAAAAAAAAGTTTTTAAAAGTTTAGGTTTTATGATGAGGAAGGGCAATATAGAATTATTTATATCAATTTTTTTAAAAAAAATTATAATTGGTTTGAATCTTGATTTAAATATTTAAATCAAGCTGAAGCTGATTTAATTCAATCAACACTGTTTCAAAATATATTTTTAATGGCATATTATGTAAATATTTTGCAACACACAACTTTTGTTGCTCATTTATTTAAAGACTCAAAAACTATCACATTTATATAATTTTTAAAATGTCATTTTTAAGACAAAAATAAGCAATTTAAAACCTCATTACAATTAAAGCCTCAGCAATTTAAACCTCATTTTCAATTGTGAAAATATTAGAAATTGACTCATTTTTTTTTAGTCTTGTAACTAGTAATACATTTCTAGAAACATTTTAACTTTTGGACTAATCCACGTAGTTATTTTGAAATGTTTCTTACAAACATAAAATACTGACTTTGGCATATGTGTGTAATTTAAAATTTAAGGGCGCATAAGCAAACCTGTTTGGTTTAAATGAAATTACGTTGAATTAAAAAATGTTTGAAGTTTCACTTTTAAATAAAGTTCTTAATCTATTTAACATTATCTAGTTACTTGTTTTACTTTTAAGAGTAAATAATCAAAACCTTTAAATATAAAACAACTTTGCAGCAATTTTTTTTTTAACGTTTTGGTCTTCCTGTGCAACTTGTGTATTTAATTAATTCTTTTTTTTTAAACAGAAGTAATCAACTTAAGAAATAATTTTTTTGAACTTCCCAATTACTTGTTCTGAATTCTTTCAAGCAAAACAGCTAATTACATCACATTCTTGTAATCATCTATTTTGTTCTATCCATTTAAATTTAAAAATACAAAACAAGCAGTTGTTTTAAATAACTCTTTTAACAAAATTACTTCTTTTTTAAAGAAATTAGCTGTACAATACAAAGGCATCACAGAAGTCTTTTCTACTTAGATAGAGGGGGGTCATGTTCCTGCTGTGCTTGTTAGACCTCTTTAGCAGTGTTGTCAATTTATTTCTCAAGGAAGTAACTCTTTTTCTTGGGTGCTGAGTTCATAGGCAGGTGGCCTAATACAGATATTAATGACAGTTTAATTAAAAATTGTTTTTCTTTTAGATTATCTTAATGTTTATCCATGTCAAAACTTTAGCACTGTGGTATTTTAGCTGAATTTTATCTGATTATGATAGACATTAGACGATTTTACTTGAATTTTTTAGTGTTTAAAGACAGTTAAAAAAAACAAGTCTGTATGTATCAATAAAGTTAAAATAAAGCTGAACTATAAAATTATGAAACTAAATAGGGCCTTTTTAAATCAGCTTTTAATTGAACATATCTATCCTCATCAATAATCGATAAACTGTAATCAATAAACAAAACATATAAATAACGAGGGTATCAGTGTATGAGTTGAGTTACTTTTCATATTTAAATTAAAATATGAGTAGTTTCATAAATGTTTGCCTATCTACTAATATGTGCGAACCTTGTCTTGTTTTGAAACAGTAAAATGAATTATAATTAAGAATTCAGTACGCTTAACAGCAATTGTCCATTTGAGAACATCTCTGGGAAACTGATTTCTTTTCCTCTCTGGGTAGGTAAACTTTCCTTTTTCGAGTTGTTAATAGTGTTACTTTCACAAGCAAACGAAACAGCTTCTTCTGAATAAATAGATCAGCAATAAAGCATTTAACTATCCTAGTTGCAATACCCACCATTGTAAATACTTCTTTATGGATGTTTGCCTGGTCCTGGCTTATCTTTCTTTGGAACCCCACTTCATCTTTCCCCGTTCTTGTTTATCGCAACCCCTTGACCCCCGAATGAGTGGGTGGTCGTGGTCTACGAACAGTGTGGCAGCCCACCCATGACTAACAACAACAGAAACCTGACCACTTTTACCACGTGCTGTCTGGTATGCAGATGAAGTGGTATCCGATAACATGTCTGAGCAGAAGATATTCGGTCTTCTAAGCACTGGTATCTAAATATTTATATTTTGTGGTCTATGCTGTGAATTTTGTGAGGGCGGAATGTTGTTTAATATTTAGGGTGCATTTGATATTAATGGGAATTCAGTTCGAAAATTACTGAATGGTGCTTACAAATGGCATAGTGAGTATACAAATTTATTATTTAATTAAAATTCTGGTGTTATTACTGCGACTAATATGGACACTTGTCACTAGATCAGCAGCTCCGTCATTTCACCTAATGTACACGAATGGTACGTAATTTTTTTTGTGCCCAAACGCTCTTGCACATTTTAAAAGTGCTTTTCCAGGCTGTCATTTTTTAATATAAAAGGTATCTATGCTTCCCGGATGTTTTAAAAAGAACTTTCCTCAAATTTCAGCTGTTGCCTTCTCATAAACACGACTGATTACATTTTGTAATTTATTGTAACCATCCTACTGTCGGTTTGTGAAGGAAACAGACTCAAAGTCAAAGGCGAAAAACATCGATGTGGCTGAAGAAACTGGTTCCGCGCATTAAAAAAACCTTTTTGTAATGTTGTGCGATTCATAGTTTTCTTTTCATCACTATTATTATTTCATCTGGTCGTATTAACCTGAACTTGATGTAGGTCCCCAGTGATGCGGCAAGATCGTGACTGTAAAGTGTTGCTCCTACTACCCTGCCTAACCTGGTTGTCTTCGACAATGTTTTAACAGTTTAAAGGGTTCATTTTAGCTGGTCGCTTGAAATATTAGCCAGAAAATTGTTTTTGGTTTGCTCTCACTACGTTGTTTGGAAAATGGAAATCTATTGCATAATTGATTGGTAAAATTTTATGTGTGTTGTCTGGCCTCCCATCGCTCTTTGTAATTTCGTATCTTACTATAACCACATGCATAATTTAAAAAATTTTCATCATTCAAATGAATCGCTAAGTAATTTTTAATTATCAGTTAACGATCTTGTTTTTAATGCGATTTGCAAATATAGGAACTGGTTTATGAAATTTTCAATAGTTATTAAAACAGCCTACTTTCAATTTCAAATCGTGATTCTAATGACCCTTCTCCATGGACACAGCTTTAGCTAGTGAATTCTTATTATTATGTAATTCATGAGAATTCATGAGAATTCAAGTAATTTTAGAAGTTAAAAATAAGTGTTCCTTTATATTAAGGTTTCGAGCAATTTGCTTTGAAATTTTTTAAATGAAAAAACCATGGTCGTCGTGTATAGTTTTTTTTCTTAAATTTTTTTAGAAATTTTAGGCAAACATTTTTAGGATTAAAAACGTTCGTGTAAGTTTGTACTCATTCGCTGCTTGTGAATGCCAGACAAAGTAGTATATACAATTTTTTAGTCACTTCCTAAGTTCAGAATTGTCAAGGATCTAAATGTTGGAAAACATAAAAAATACAACGTCGCTATTCTCTTGTTTACACTGCTGTAGTTAACTGTATATAAACTTCAAGACCTCTTCTATTCTGTACTAATCATGGATGTCATTTAGATTGGTCCTTGTCCATTTGTCATCTCAGAATACCCTTCCGAATTCCTTTTTATTAGGTAATAAATAAGACTTCCGTTTCTCTTTGTTAATTGTAGCTCCATCTAACTTTCGTTACGGCCTTTGAGTCTTATTGTTGGCCCGTTACAATGTTCGTTGGATTCGCTTTTTTTTCATTGGAACAGGGACATTCTTGTGTTGGAACGTCCTTTTATACCGTATAAAATCATCAATGCAACACGAGCTAAACTAAGGAATTGGATCACCTGTTTTCGTGCGACTACCTTCGACTTTGTTTAGCTGTGTTGTGTATGTCAGTATGTGTAGGGATTTATTGCATCAAGTCATCTGTAACCTGCGGAAAACGGTGTTTCAGAATTGTTTTCCCCTGAAAACTCTTTATTTTAAAGTACTATTTTCTAGTTTTCTATTTCTTGTTGTTTTATACACACATTTTATGTATCAGTAGTATAATAGCTGACCTTATCCGTTTCTTTTTCATTGTTTATTCAATGGCTACAGTGGCAATTGAAAGTGATAGTACACTTGAAAAAATTGGGTACCTATATTAAAAATTTCTCGAAACCTACTAACAATATATAAAATGCTTTTGATGACTTCTATAAGTAGAAATCGTTTTGGACCGTCTTGATCTTAGGAAGATTAGTACTTTTAATGAAACCGATTAGGGCGGTTTAAAACGTTTTTTTTTAAAAATTTATCTAATACTCAATTAGACGTCCATCTAACTACATTAGGGACAGTATTTATGCGTAAGAACATGTACCGTAACACTTGTTTACTAATCATCAAAAGTATTTTATACATTTTTGTAGACTTTGAGAATTTTTGAAACATACCCTCAGCTGCACCACCTTTTGACTGCTGGTTTGGGTAGATATACCATAACATTTAGCTCCCCCCCCCCCTCCAAAACCCAAAGTCTTTGCTTTAAACTGCTCAATACATAATATACTGTAATAGAGGATTACAACTCCAGTTTTTCAGCGCGTAACTTGGACTTAATAATTTCTCTTCATCTCATACAGATCTCGAAGAAATGAATCAAATATCGAAACCGGTCCCGCTTTTCCTGTGTGTCGGCAGACCAAAACGAAGATCGTGCTTGGGTTGGTCAAGGTAGGCTGGCCACCATTCCGTTTTGTGACATGCCAGCCAGGCGCCGATAGCTGGATTACTGCGTGGATTATTCCGCACGCGACTTTGGGTCCATAGCCCCCTTTTCCCTCTTAATAACATTGTTGCATACTTATCACCATTAACTTTTGTTTAAAAATGGATAGGGCAGTGTTCCCCCTCTGGTATACGGTAATCAGCGGGATATGAGAAAAAAAAAACGTTATTTCATTATTATTATTTTTAAAGGAGGAATGGCTCAGCGTGTATTTGATGCCCGTTTCAGTGAAAGAATATATTTCATATAATTAAATTATTATGAGTCATATTCTTCAATTATATTTTCATTTATTATTTTAATTTATTTTATATGGGGGGTTCTTAAAATTGTAGTCTGATAATTCAGATCGTATGAATGTTTACTGCCTAATTGTTTTGCTAATGCACTCAAGGCCAGAGCTAGAATTCAGTATAAGGGAAGAGCCTTTACTGCCCCTTAATGCAGTGGTCGGCATGATAATTTTTCATTAAAAATACCAAAAGTATAGTTTTTGAAAAATTGCCGTCGGACGTTGCGGACCAACTTTTGTGTGTGAGACTCTTTGAATCCTCTTCAGTACTTCGACAGCAGAAAATAGAAGATATAATTTTTTTTAATAAGGATTTATTAGTACTTTAATAGGACATTTATTATTATTACCTTTTTTTTGTCAGTTTTCCATTGTTTTCGACTCGACCCAAAGTTTAATGAAAAAGTATCGATTGTGGTACAAATAATTAGGGAATAAGATCGTTTAATGATAATCACCCGTTTAGAGAAAATTATCTAATTCAGAATTTATCATTCGAAAGATATTAAAAAGCATTACTCAAACATGTAAATCATTGTTTGAAGATTAAACAGTTTTGCACTATTGAAATAAGCGATAAGTTTTTGCATATCATTATTATAATTTATAATTATTTATAATTTCCTTCCTCCGTGCCGTCTCTTAAATTTGTCTCATTGCATGTTGCACTCAATTCGTTGCATTTTGATAATTATTATTTGTAAAACACTGACAATTGTTCCAATGCGAAAAATATATTAAAAAAAAAAACACTTACAAAATTAAAGCCCCTTGCAATTCGCCTATTATGTTCAGGCTTATTTGTTAATCAAGTACTACCCTTCTTTCTTGTAAGAGTAACTTCAGTAAGAAAATAGATTTTTACTAGGCAGCCAAAGTCGTTCTAATCTCTCGGTTTTTTATTTTTCTAAAAAAAATTACAATAATTCCATCTGATTTCAACTCGACTTTGCCGAAACAGAATTTCTACTGTATAATTTTGATCCAAGTATTAAAGCTGCTCTTAGCCTCTGCGTGTCGATTGTCGTAACACTATTCTGATTGTCAAAGACAGGATGATTGTCTTTTTTTTTTATCTCTGCTTTTAATCACAGGGTCAAAGGTCGCGTGCTGGGAATAACTGCTGAAAGGTTGGGAGAATGTTCGTGTATGACGTGTTGCCCGTTTCGAACATGCACTGGTCGCGTAATTTTTGTAGTGTGGGTTGATGATAAAAATTCTGATTTCTACCAATTTTTTTAGGGCTTTGCCGTTTAAGGTTATCAACTTGACTTGGTATCTTATTATTATACAGACGAGTCACGGCATATTTTCTCTGATAAGATGTTCTAAGTTTTTGATATTTAAAAAAAAAATCTTTATGTTAGTAGTCATTAAAAATTAGCTTTCCAATTGTCTTTTTCTGCCTAAATTTAGATTAGTGTGTCAAATTTCACGAATTAAAAATTTTTTTGGATTCATTTTTGTAAATTAGTTATTTCATTCTTTGCATATTAAATTCCCATGTTTTCTTTTTCGTTTTTTTTTTTTTTTTGTTGGTGGTCCACCGAGCCTAGTATATGAACAATACACACATCTTCAACAAAATTGAGAAATACTCTCACTATATCGATGCTTATGCGATCCTCTAATCTAATTTATTAAGGTCTAAAATATCTTAGTTAAATGGAATTGTATTATTTTTGAACCAATAAAAAGCAAAAAGATGTGTTTAGAAACAATTCAGGAGCCTTGTAACTTTAGACAGACAAACTCTGCTTAGTATTCAAGCGATTGCTCACCGGACCGGGACATTGCTCACTTCTGTCTGGCTTTTAAATTCATGTTTTCAAATGTCCACGTTAGAACTACCCTTTAATTATACTCTTAATGCATTTGCAATCCAATTTAAATTACTTCACCTGCCCTCTGGCTGTCTTATGTTTTCCACGCATGATAGGCGTGCGTTGAGTGTCATTATTCATAATTGCCTTTCTTGACGATCTACTTGTTCGGCGTCGCGTTGCAGCCTTGACCACTGAACAGTGTCTCTACCTCTCCCCTCGTTGAAATTCTGCCAGAAAGGTGATAATAAGGCTTCCAGATTTTATCGCGACATTCATTCCGAAGTTTAATATCGGGACTTACCATCAACCCAAGTATAACAAGCATGCCGTGAAATATTTTTTGCAAATCTTGTTAGTAGGCATAAGCAGTGTTTATTAGTGCAGTGTCGGAATAAATTACGGCTGGGTGTGTGTACAATTTGTTCGAGGTGAAGTTGTTTGAATAGAATTAACATTCCTTTGTATCATCATCATCTATGTATTTTAGAATATTACAAGCCAATCTCTGTTGATATATCGCCTTCGCCATGTCATTGCTTAGATTAAACCTAAACAGCCACATCATTATTCCTAACAATACTTATATAGTTAAGGTTAATTTTTTTAAAACCATGATGTACGAGTTACGAGTATTGGGATGTCTTTCTAATCTTTTGTGTTGCTTTCATTTAGTAATCGCATCTCAGTTTCATGTTTATTCTCTTACCATAAGAATTCGATCGCCGATACGATTCCCCCCATATCACGACCATTTTCATCATTTAATCCGTTCTATGCATCTACATATCATGACTACCAATTACAACGAGAAAGGATTGCATTCGCAGAAGGAAATCGGTTTCTCCGCGTCTTGTCCGATCGACCCATGGTACACGCTGGGGCAAGTGCGTGCCTTTCAAGCACCTGCTCGGGAAAGCGTGCGAACGCGTGCTGCAGGTTTCCAAACTCGATATGGTGGGCTGGCTTTTATGGGTTTTATGATGCAGCTGGGTTTTATTTAATGTAATTCGTATTGGCAAGTGCTTTTGCTGTCTGTCGTTTTGTATTATTTTTCCTCTTTGTTTTTCAAGATCACCGTCGATGCTGAAAGAATGGCAAATGATTTTTTGCACCCGTTCTTTTCGACGCTTAAGAAACAGCTTGATTTGGAATTCTCAAATGTATCATCTTGGTTTTTAGTATCTAATCTCTAACCCCCACTATAAAACATGTTATATTGAAATGTGTCCAGTTCTAATGCGGCATTAGTCGAAAGTCCCACACACCCCTTACTATGTAGCATGTCCCCTTTCATATATCCGATTTGGCCTGTATAATTTTCCCCCTGTCTTTTTGAAATCTTAAAAGTAATTGTTTAATATAAAGAGCAAATTGGCAACAGCAGTTCTTTGAGAGCCTGTTTGTGATTGTTTTACTTTTAGTTTTCTAACCACTCGAATCATCCAATCGGTTAATCTATAACATAATGGGCCTAGATTATGTAATTTAGCAATAATAAGTTTTAAAATTTCTCTATGATGGTCTTTTCGGATGGTTTTGGAAGCAATCGGATTGATGGCCATTGCAACAGTTGGAACATGTAGCAACATTTTTCGTAAAAGAACGTAAAGATCCATGACTTTATCCTCGCATACAACAAGTGGCAATTTGTTCCCGTTTCCAAAAATTCACGATTCACATCTTTAGGGATATGGGCAGGCTGTTTTGCATTATGTGCGGGAGTTTGGGTTTTCCTTGCCATTCCGTCGTGGTAGAGGTAAGAGGTGTGCGCTGCTATGCAAGGGAAAGTTCATCGTGTACCTGTTATTAAAGAAAGCGAATTTCGATTCACGATTTTGTGAATAATATTTGTTTAGGTTCTAAATGTGTGGTCTGGTGTGCATATTGTTCAGGAATTCTTTATTGTGTATGAAAGCGTTATACATTTTCCTTTTTTAAATAAATTCTTCGTGTGTGATTGACCGTCAAAGCATTGACTTTTCATTATAGCTTTGGGTTTTCATCATGTCATTACAGCTGGGATGACCTTACAATATTAATCGAAACAGCAGGAACAACGAAGTTTTTCTACCAATTCGCCCATAGTTCTCAATGCCGTTACAAGCTCTGTATTTCGGTACGGTACTATTTGTGTAAAAATTTCCTCCATAAATGTTTATTAATGGGAATTTTCAAAAATTTTGCTAAACGGAAAAATTAATGTAGTTAAATGTAATTAAATTTGTATTTTTCCACTTTTTGTGTGGTTAAAATTTAGCTGATGGGCTATCAATCTGGGCCCATCTTTAAGATTTCTGGAATTCTACGAGTATATACAATACAGCAACTTATATCAAGTATTTATTTTAAAATAAACATTGATTAAATTAGTGATTGGTCTTTTATACATTCAGCATAAAACAAGTCAATACCAACAAATAATCCTGTTCCGTAAGACAACTTAATAACCGTGAAATGTTTTGTCTTACTTACGAGAGAAGTGCCCTATTAAATTAATTTATGCACGATGAAACAGTTATTTCAATTACTTTTTATATATGAAATGTCGTCGATTCTCAATCAATGAAATATTAAACTGGGTTTAGAACACAAGGAACATGCCAACCGTACATTATGAACAGTTCCAGCACACGCCATTTTGCTTTTTTATGTCTATCTTGGTCTGCGAGCTCGGAATTGTATTTTTGTTGTTATTCCTCTGTGGGCATACGGTTTCGTGCCTCTGCTGCAGTGAGAAATTATGTTGCTTTCTTTCTCCAGAAGGCATAAGTCGAGTCAGCAGTGCTTCCGCTTCGCAACTCTTTCAACTCTAATTACGCAATTAACCGAGTTCCTGGAGAATTGATGTAAGAAGTTCACTTGCTGTATCAATGGAACGGTATTTTTGTATTTTTTTTCTTATTTGACTTGTTTCCAATTTGCTTGGATACCTCAAGATATATGAAAATGTCGATAAATGGGTCATTTTGGAAGAGACAATTTTTTTTGGGTAAACCTGAAGATTTGATTTTGTAACTATCAATAAAAATGTTAGTTTTTTGTGTGTCTTATTTTACTAATCATGTATTAACTCCGCCGTAGTTAGTTTCACCTTGTGTGCCTACTGCCTATGTGTAAAATATTTTCTTCGGCATGTTTGGTTACGCTGCTTATTGAGTTTTAATAGATAACAATGACCTAGTATAGTGTAACCAGTTACTAGTACTATTGAAAACATGCCACTGAACTGTGTTTCTAATATCCAGATAAACAAATTTCCAAATTAAATAGTATCTGATCTAAAACCTAAAATTTGCCTGTCACTGAACGAGCATAATGTCTCGTATTCCCATTATTGTCAAAACATGCGTCATCATGGCGTTAATTAAGTACACCAACATCCCGTAAATTATTCCTCCAACTTAAATAGGTCCTTTAACCCTTTCCTTTTAATCTTCTCAAGAAATCTATCAAAGTGTAACTGAATTGATGTTTTCTCTCCGGGAAAAAGCAGTCGTTGATCCTGACTACCGTGCTGACAGCCCTAACCCATTCCCAGGTCCACTACTTACTCAATTATCCTCTTGACATCAATTATGCATGTAAATCACATTTTCACTTGTCAGGAGGATCTTTTACAGGAAAGTTGCTGCAAAAATCAGAAGTTGTCCGTTTATGAATCTTTTAATCCAACAAATATGAGAGTTCGTGACTTTTTAATGATCTTTTCCTTATCTCTGGCTTGCCGATTATCGGCTTATTATTAATGTTTGAACGTTTCAGAACAAGTGAGGTGCTAATTTTGAATACACTGTGTCATAGAAATGCTGGTGGTCCCGAAACGGTTGTTGTGTTGACGGAGGTGCTTATTTTTAGTGGATAAGGAAAAACTGTCGAGACATATAGTCCATTTTATTGATTGCCAATGAATATTCATTATGCTATTATGTTTAACTCAATGTGTTTTACATGAAAAAGGAAGGGGAGAACTCAATACATAAACTACGACTTAGTGAATCCATTAAAACTTTCCGAATCCATTAAAACTTTCCGAATAATAACGTAAACTACAAGTTTTTTTTAAAAATTCATTTTCTTGTGACGTAATTTGTTCTAACTAAAAGCTCATTTTCTTGTGACGTAATTTGTTCTAACTAAAAGCTCATTTTCTTGTGACGTAATTTGTTCTAACTAAAAGCTCATTTTCTTGTGGCAAATTTTCTTGCCAACCGTCGTTAATGGGTTAAAAGTAATTTCGAGTAAGACGTTTTATAAATGTTTAGGCATTTGTTTATTAATAGCAGATATACTATTTAATATAAGTACATCGTTTAGTTACTATATTAACCGATTGTACGCGTACAAAGAAAGATAGAAAAGAAGAAATCTTTAAAATTATCAATTGAAAAAATAATAGCTGTAAGGGACACGATTACAATAGATACATTATTTTATGAAAATATTTGTAGGTGAAACTAGTAAAACTGATCAAACACTTTTCTTTCCATCCTTGCTTATAGTGACACTTCGGCTAGGGAAGCTTTTCATTTCCACTGGAACAGTGTTTATAATATTTCCTTATTCCACAATAAATTTTCATAATCCTTAAATATTCACTTGCATTAGATCCTAACATCTTTTATACGTTTTATCCCAAATGATCCAACTTCCTCTCTTGCTATTGTTTTTCTCGTTATCACTTTGATCCATCATTTAGAATGACTGGCTTTAAAAGGCATACGACTTCCATCATTGATTGTTAACAATAGAGGTGAAAGATGACAGATAAAAGTTGAAGTTTTCTCCGAAAAGTCAAATTTCTCTTTCATCTTGATATTGCCAATACATTTTTTCAATGTATAAAATTTTTATCGGATATGATTTAAATGTGTTTTCTGTGGTGGTTGTAATAAATAAATAAAATAAAATAAATAAAAGGATTCTGATAGATTTTGTTAGATCTAACTGCTGACTTTTGATTTTCATCTTTTAATAAATTAAAACCCGCTTACGGATAAAAAAAAACTGAACCCCTTGAAGTATCACACAACTTTTCTTATAAATATGAGATTATTCTCATACAAATAATCATTAACAAGTTTAATATTTATTGATTTATTTAACCTTGATATAAAGGTGAACTTCTGTAGCGACATGACATTTAAAAATTGACACATTTCAGTGTAACCCATTCATTTAAAACTTTTCCCCATGTATATTGAATCAAATGAGGTTAACGTCAGCCATCATCCCTCGGCTATGTTTAATATGATTAATGAATCGGGAAACGATTAAAGTTTGTCTTTTCCTAGCTTTTATGACATGCTCACTTGTCACTATGGATTCTCCACGGTGATCAAGTTTAATTATTCCTTCGGCTCGTTTTAGCTACGACCTGTGGGGTTTTGGCTAAGGTTACTAAAGTGGAACACTATTTTTAATTTCGGATATTGTTTTTGTTGATGGTTTTTATTTGGAGACGGAACTTGTGATTCGGAACCACGGTCAAGTAACGAAGCCGGTTGCTGTACGGACGCTCATAGCAATGCAAGAGCGACATCATATGTAGTGTCCGAATTTTTTTTTCCGATTTGTCAGTGTAGCCAAAAAGTCTGATTAATAAAACGCAGTGCACGTTAAATATTCTCCAAAGGCCGGACGACACGTACTATGTTGCTCTTTAAGTTGTGTTAGGTGCTCAGGTGTCGGCTCGTCACTCGACTGTGGTTCTAAATTACGTCCAAATCCACCCGTCGCCAATAGCGCATTCTCACGTAGCTCTAGCGCGACGATATTTCATTTCAACACAATTTGACTGTAGTTCTAAATTATGACGCCCGTTGCCAATAGCCTTCATGTAGCTCTAGTGCGACATTAATTCAACTCAACTTCTTTGACGGATTTAATGCGCACCTGTTCCAAAGCTCTCACCACATTGATATCACATTTTTGTCTCCAGCAACAACATATGATGGTTTCATAATTTTCGCTCAAGTTTTTGGCTAAAGGCGTCCGCAATATCGATACACCACATAAAGTAATGTCTATTGTTTGGTAGCAAACGAGGCTCGTCACAAACGCGTTCATCTGTACTTAACAAAACAAACCTTTTCAACAAGTCTATTTTTCCTTACATAGTCGCAAATTCAGTTTTTTTTTACATAGGGTAGTAGTTACATTTTTTTCCTGTTGCAAGTTTGATTTCTGTCAAGCATGAGCGAGCCAGCTCCTACGCAATAATAAGTGTTTGGTTAATAGCCTTGCAAGGGCCCCATAAAACTGGTATCTCTCGTAGGAGCAACGATTAACTTCAATTAGTAATGCTACATTGGGATCGGAAGTATAGACATTGTTCTCACTATGACTTGTCACTGAATTTCAAGGTCTGTTGCTTGCCTATAACGTTATTTTATAACTTTTTTTTTACCCTTTTGATAGTTTTTTTTCTATAAAAGAAGTGTTATATAAGGGAAGTTGGGTCCATCATTGCTCTCAGCATGCTGTTTTTAGATTGGCGATGGTAAAAGCATAAGTATATATAGTCTGAAAGCTGCGTTCCTTACTAAATACGCACATTAACTTTTTTTGGGTTGGTCCATTAACTTTACTCGTAATTGCAAAAGATAAAAACTCGTTAGGAGTAAACATGGTTTACGTAACCTTAGTTAATTTGTGAGTAATTATTCTTAGAATTTAAATTTTTAACTACAGATACTGTAAACGATTTTATATAACCTGTGATGTTGCTACATGTCTTTGAAAAAATAATTCTTTCTTGAATCAATAAAAAGTTTCAAACGGTTTAAAGTTACCGTTGCGTACAACTGCGGTCATCGTTTCATAACAAAGGAAAAAGAAATATTTAATTTCCAATGATTAAATAAAAGCGGCAACCGCAGAGATTAGTCACAGTTTATTGCCTAAATATACATTTGAATTTTCATTTCTTGCTGCTTCGAATGCATGCATGTACTATTCGTCTTATAACAGTTTCTATTTGGCGAATTAATTTGAGATCCTAAAGCACAATTATACCTTTTCTACACGTGACTAATTGTATGTTTTTGTGTTTTACAATGTCTTGCTTTGAGTTGGTTGACTGAGGGTTTAAGAAGGAAGCTTTCTTCTAATCCTGTTGTTTAGTTTATACGTTTAATACACTTCTGGGTTTCTAAAGGAATTAAATGATGTAGTGTGTAGTTTGGGTCACTTCTTTTATATGAGGATAAATAGCTTGCTATTCTATGTTAAATGAAAGAAGGCTAACCAACAGAAGAAACCTTTTTTTTACTTCGAAAATAATACGGTAACTGCACGGTGACGAGCCTCACACCAAAGAATTTGATTTTTTATCGTTTTATATGCCTCAATTCCCCACATAGTGGAAAATACTTCCTTTGAAATTTTTCAACGTTCACCACCAATAATTTTTTTTTGTTTGAAAGCAAATTATACATCGTTTTTATTTAAAACCACTTATACTGTATATTTAAGATGTTCGGTAAAAATACAGTGACGATGGTTTTTAATTTTAATAAGTTATAAAAAAATGTTGACCATATTTTTTCGTTTGCATTTTTATTATAAAAAAATATATTTTTTTGGTCGATTCTCTCTATGTAAAGACGAAGTGACAAATCATTTCAGCAATATGACAAGCTGTTGAGTGTCCTTGTTAATTTTTTTTTGACATTTCCCTTATTTTTAATGCTTGTACAAACTTTTTGCAACTCTACATTTCATTTCATCACGTGAAATGTCTTTTTTGTGATTCACATTTTTCTTTAGAAATAGTCATTTCTGTTTTCTTGTTTTAATCAGGGCATTTTTACAATTTCATTGCAGTCGCAATCGAAAGAACATGCTAGTCTGACGTGCCTGATTGAACTTTAGGTCATGTTCCAGGATGTTGGGAAATTTTAATGTAACTAACATAACAATGAAGGTTTTTTTCTCTCATGTTTTTTGTTGCTAAAAAAGAAAGCTTTTGTCATCATATGATCTTTTCTTTCAAAAGATGTATATCACTCACTGCAAGACGTATTTGAAAGAAGTGCCTTAAAATTTTATGTTATTCATGCATTTGTTTAAAAAGTTTATCACCAACCGTTTCAATTTTCTAAAATAAATTTTAAAGTAATATATAGTTCTATATACATTATAACCTGGTTATATCGTCCTTCAAGGAACAGCTGTTTAAGACGTTATAGCCGAGTAACATTATATAAATAAGGTTGAATATTAGGTGTATGAACTCAAAGCTTAAAGGACGTCATGTATAATATTGATTCTACTGAAACGTACTAATTCGTTACATTTTTTACTCAGTAAGTTCCCGATTATCCACGGAATTGGGTGGCGCGCAGGGTTTGCAAAAACACGGTTTTTTTAAAAAAAAGCCCAGCCCGGGTGGGTTTTATTGGGCTTTTTTGGGTTTTATTGGGTTTTTTTAAGATTCAACCTTAAAATGTCACTGTTTGGTTTAAATTTTAAGTATTATTTTAAGAAAAGAGAAATTTCAGTCAAGATAACAACTCATTCTAAATTAATATTTTTTTAAATTATTAAATTTAATTAAAATGGATTTTAATGGAAAAAATGAATTTTCAACGAAAAAAATATTAATTTTCAACCTTGATTTACGCTTTTTTTAGGATCTTAATATTATGAAATAAAGTGAGTTTGCGTGATAATTTTTTTAATTAAAAAAAAAGAAGAAAATACTTTATTACAGAGTTTTACCTTGATTTAAGAAGCAATGACATTGGACCGCTGTTTCGCCTTTTCAATTCCAAGTACATTTGTTAGTACTTAGCTATTTTATTTTTATATTTACGAATTTAACTTAAGTGAACAAACTCGTTGTATGAGCTGAGCAAAGTTGATCAGGTGTTCGATTTGAATTATGTAATAACATAATATTTCAGGAAAGCAAAATACTTTAGTAACTGGCCTTAAAATCAGTAAGATGGTACCATAAATGCGTCAAAAATGTAATCAATATAAGTCAAAGTAGTAAGTATTAAGAGAAATATGTAAACTTTGACATTTTTTATTCTGTGTATACCTTTCAAACTAATAAAAATATTCAATCACAAAAAAGTTGAAAATTATTAATATTTTTAAAAAACCCACTTAAGCCTGGGTTTTATTGGGTTTTTTTAAGTGGGTTTTTTTAATAAAACCCGCCCGGGTTTTTTTGGGTTTGTGGGCGGGTCGCAAACCCTTTTGGCGCGGCATCCGCGGATAAGCGAATTCGCGGATAATCTGCATAAGTAAAGAAAATGTTCACCAAATTGCTTCTGTTTTTTTTAGAAAGTGAAGTACAGTAATCATAGTATTATAAGGGAAAAAAGTCGTAAGTGGTATGTGAAATAGGAAGATTTACAAAGCAGTTGATTGAATTAAAATTGCGAGCAGTTTATTTTACAAGTGACGCGTTTTGACAAAAATCTGCACGTGATGTGCGCCTGGCCGAACACATTTGAGCACATATCAAGTTTTCTATGGTCATTCTTATTTTTTAATGCATTTGTTCTTTTAATTCATTTTTGGTCTTAAAATGTATTCATCGTTTTTGAATGCATTCAAAGGAATTCGTTGTTCTTTTAATACCTTCTTGTAACGGTGTTGCAAGTTTTGAAAATTATTTTTGCAGGGGAAAAAAATAGGATGATCGGGACCCGCGGATAATCCACTCGCCGATAATCGGGAGTTTACTGTTTTCTCTTAACAAATCTTTATCTTATGTTTACCTTAATTATTTAATCAGAAATTAATTTTTCTGGTTTCTCATCTTAATTAATTTCCCCTTGTTTCGGTCTGTAGTTAAATGCAGTAGCCAAACATTCCCATTACGTTCGAACCATTTCTCTACTTATTCATAGCGATAACAATCTAATCGTAATTTGTGGTTAATTTCCGACCAAAACGTTTGTAATGTGGCTTCCTCAGGGACTCAGGGTGGCTGAAGAAACAACCCAAGGTGTCTGCCGACGATTCAAAGACAAAAAAAGGCATTGCTCTTGCGGTTCACCGCACCTCCCAGCCATGGTCCTTGCGTGGGGGCACCAAAAGCCAAAGGCTCTTTCAAGGCCACAGCACCTTTTGTCACACAATCAACCCGTAGGCAGTGATGTCTTGTCTTGCAAGTGCCTTAATTAGCTCGCACTAATAAAAAAGTGGTCGGGAATTCTGATCAACACTTGACATCCGCTGTTTAATAGACTGTGACAATGTTCTCGCCTCGATGTTTTACCTTTTTTATAGAGTTGTATTCGTTTTTTTTATGTGGAACGTCAATCGCAGTATAAACATTCGTCTCGGAGGAATGGTTTCGAGACTGAACGCTCGTTGTTGCTACTGGAAGAATTACTATAGGACACAATTTCGAACTTTCTTGTTAATTGGAGGGACATTTTAAATTTGTAAATTCCTGCGTTCTGATCAATAATATCACTATCGATAACTAGTAATTTTATAAGTGTTTTACTTGAATAATATTTTTAACCGTTGAGCTTCAAACCAGAAAGGAATAGAAGCAAAAATCTGATCACAGTGTCTTGAGAAAATAGTTAAGTTTTGCGTGGTTTTGGGCCTCTCTTGCGTATTTTTTGCGATTGTCCGTATGATGATGCCAGTGTGCCGACATTTCTTTTTCCTCTATCAGTATAGTATCAGCTACCTCCATGATTTGGGGACCGCCTAACGGTTAACGGGCCTTATGGATTATGGGACCGGGTTGTAGAAAAGCGTGCGACATTTTCTGCAACCAACCTAATTCAACAAACATTTTCTTCATTGTCGGTATTACGTTCAGTAATATTTTAAACAACAAAAATAAACCGATGTTCACATTTTTGTATCATTTTGCTTTTCTCGTAAGAGGGATATGTGCAAAATTTCTACTTTTGGAAACTGATAAAAAAAATTAACATGATTTCATAATTTTGGGAATGGTATTCGTTTTCTTTTATTGACGTTTGTTCTTTAAAGTCTTTGTTTGGCATTTGCATCCATTTGTTTTACGATATCTTTATTTCTTTCATTGAAATTTTATAACAAAACAAAGAGTTTTAATCGGAATTAAAAGATCCAACACAGCAGTTAAAAACAGATTAAATAAATTAATTTTCTGTAAGGTCTTTATCATTGTTTTAGAAATCAAGGAAGTGAATGAGAAATTAATTTTTTCCATCTTAATATCTCGTGTAGCATAAAAAGTTTTAAATTTAAAAAATGTAAAGATAAGTGAATTATGTACCTTTAACTAAGGTAGCAATTCTCTTAAGTCCAGGTTACTGACCATACCTAATATTTGAATCATTTAATTTTGTTAATTAATTTATTAGGTCACTTTTAAATAAATAAAACTCGTATAATTATATCTTGTTCAAATGTATATTTTGGGAGGTTAATTACTTTGAATAGGTATTGGTAAATACAAACTCATTTAATTACATATTGTTAAAATTAGATACTTTGGAAGAAACAAAATTTCTCATTGGTTTTTCATACAGAAGGCAGATCCAAGATGGTTCTCCGAATCGAATGTGATGTTTTCACCCACACTCATCAATAAAAAAAGCAACACATCTTAATTTTTTCTTTAATAAATGTATGAGACTGAGGGATTTATATGTATAGGTGGGCTAAGCTTTCTCTTTTTTATGTGAATAATTAAACATTTTTTTTTACTCTGATATGTTGTTTGACCTTGAGATCCAGTTAATAATTCTTTTTTATTGAGAATCTGGTTTTAGTAATTTAAAATATTGTTATGAGTTTTTACTGTTCTATTGCTTTCGATTTTTTTTTGGGGGGGAGGGGGGGAGTGAGGAATGGTAGTTTATAGTTTATTTGAAATGTTAACTTTTTCGTACATTACTAATTTGTAATAAAAAAATTGTTATTTTATTATGTAAATATAACATAACATTTCAAAATGGTTAAATATAAATATATATATTTTTTTATTAAATGGTGATTTAGACTTTTATTGTGGTTATTATATTTTATACAATTTTACTAATGTGCGTAAGTTTTGTTAAATGCTTTATTCTATTTTTTTAAAAAAATAAATTGAGAAAGTTTGCTTGTGGGAAAGAACTTGATGAATACTTGAACTGAAATGAGTAACATATTTTACCTCCAAAATGTATTTATCCTCATATGAAACTTTTCGTTTAGTTGTGTTGAATGTTCTTTTTCATATATATGGTATAAATATTATATTTTTTCAATAAAAGCTATTTAATTAGGCAATATATTTTCGTGATCGTTTTTTGAGTAGTAAGCAATTTGTTAAATTATCCCCGTCTTTTCTTCGCTTGGGAGATTCCACTTCCCGGAAGAGGCTGAATTCATTATCGTATCGGTGTAGGAATATAGTAATTATATTTTGCAAAAAAAAATATACTAAATCGGAAAATCAAGAGCTTTTTTCCAAAACCGACAATCCACTTTTTTGTATTCATTTATCGTATGTCCTCTCCGTTTTCTTATTGATGAAGATTGTTTACCTTGATATGAAATGTTTGCCATTTTTTTAATAGTTTAAATGTTGCACAACAAGGCTGACCAATGGTGTTAAACTATTAAAACATAGATAGTTAAATAAACATTCATATTTAAATAAACACTTCCTTAAAAGGATTAATCTTAAAAGTTTTTTTTTTTTATGAAGTTGGTCCCAAATCGTGTTTTGTTCCCATTCCGCCTAATTGAAATCAAGAATTAATTTATGCAAGGAAATGTGTGTTACTGTGAATGTAAGCAAATATACAATAACATTAAAGAAGCAAATAACATATAGTTCCATCTAGTTTTTAAATAATGACACTCCCCCCCCCACAAAAAAAAGTGAAGATAATTTTAAACACGGCGATATTTAGTCTTGAACTCATTTTAAAGTTTAAAGAAAATCATTTCCACCCCTTTGTTTTGATATCTAAAGTTGTAATTTATAAATAGTAGTCCAATTATTTTAACATTAAATGTAATTTGACTAGCCTCTTTATTCTTGATTACCTGCCTCAATGAATGATAAAGCCGCATTAAAAAACAACACTAAATTGTTCTGCTCCTCATTAGATTATTACTATGTATTTGTAGCAGTTGAAACTGTGCTTTGATACTACGCAAATGGTTTTCTATAGTGAAGTATCTTTGCTAACTTTAATTTTTTTTTGCAGGTATGAGTGTTAGATGGTGGAATTGGTGTGAAGGATTCTCCATTGCCTGCTGATGGCTCCCCCAACTGTGAAAATTAAACATATTACTAGGTAGGTAATTTTTCTGAAGCCATGGTGTAATAATTTATTTTTTTGTTAGACAAAATTTAGCTTCGTGCGAAAATAATCTTCATCTGATATAATTATTCCCCTTTTCCATATTACGATGGTGGCGCCATCTTGTGCGATTGAAAGAACAAATAATTAATTTAAAGAATTACATATTTTAATAACCATTATTAATTCAAATCTTCCATTACTATTTTTTCATTTGAAATATTATAAATAATTGAATTATTTTAATTTTTGATATATTAATACAAATTAGCTTCAGAAAATTACTGATGTTTTTTAAAAATTTGATTAAAAGATATTTTATATATATAAAAATAGGTCTGACATTGGGATTAATGAAAAATATTTTCTAATAGAAAAAAAGTTTGAGTTTTCGAATGATGTGCTTTATGATATCATTAATGGTTATAAATGATCAGAAAAAAAATTCTAAAATGATACCAAATTGTCATTGGGACTGAAGGGGTTAAACTTATTGGTATAGTTATAAAAACATTTTTCTTTTTTTTAGGAGTCCATCTAGCTCAGGAGATACCAGATTTCCTAAGCTTGACGAATGTGCCCACTTCCACTATGAAAATGTTGAACTTGGCCCCATCAAAGTAAGCGTTGTAAAATCTGTCAATTATTTTTTTAAGTGTTTCATAAGTTAATTTGATTCAAACTGTCAATATAGTTATTCTTAAATTGTATAATGATTAAAAAATTGATTGAAATGTTGTACATACTAAAAGGAGATGTATTGTAATTTGTTCCACATTGAAAGTAATCATTTGCAAATGTTTGTGATTTTTTTTACAAAAAGTATTCAACCTGATAATATATAAAAAATGTTGGTTTCTAAATTGCATCATATCTCACTCTTCCATTATGAGTTCTAGAGAAATGAGAACGCTCAAAACTTTTTCTTAACTAACCAAATACAGTTATTTTTTAAAATGCTTGTTGAGTTTTATGTCATATTTTTTTTTATACGAACTAAACTAAGCATCAATCAAAGGAACTATAAATTGATACATTCAGCGTACCTCGTATTTAAAGCATTCAATTATCACCTAAAGTTTATTATTATTTAGTTAGTTTATACTTATTTAGTTCATTAAAACAATGTTATACTCAAACTCGTTTATACGGCATAAATGTTCGGTCCTTGGATTGTCCATAGACCTTAATTGTTATAATATCTTGCCCATAACAACAATTTTAATTTTTAATATATTCCTAGGTTACAAGAGTAAAGATACGTTTATATATGATATCCAAAATGCCTTCATAAAGCCATTAAAAAACGTTTTTCCCTAAAATTATGTTTTATTCCCCAAATGATGCTAAAAGTAGCCAAATTTGAAATTTAATTCCTACTAAAAATACTTAACTGGAGAAATTTAACTGCTACATATTCAATAGATGGCATTTTATAACTTAAATTAATAATATGAGAATTTAATATGTACAGGGTCCGTAAGCCTCCTGAAATTCCTGAAAAACTCCTGAATTTTAATTTTTGCTCTTAGGGCCCTAAAGCACCTGAAATTTGTGTCTCAGCTCCTGATATTTTCCCCCATCTCCTGAAAAAAATTGACAACGCTAATTGTTGTTCTCCTTTCTCAGCCGTTTTTCTTCCATACTTTATTCAGAATTAGTCTTGTACATGCACAGTATAAAAACAGAGTTCGGACATCTCGTTACTAGTTAATGTCCAAGAATGCACCACACAACTCTTTAAGCGTAGATTTTTATCTTCTGTTTCATAGTTTGTAATGTAGAGAAGGCAATAGACTGATACAATAATAAACTAACATATTCAATTTTATTCTGTATTACCTCCTGAATTAACATTGCTGTACTCCTGAAAAACTCCTGAATTTCACTATCATAGATAGAGTATGAACATTGTATGTAATTGACACGATTTTCTACACTTAATATTCAAACTGGTTTATCACATTACTCGTTATAACCATAGTATACAGTACTTAAATTTTCTTGGCTTCCCTTAGGTCCTCCTGTGCGAGAAGCAGAGCGACCCTTGCAAGTCTGTCCTCTGCTCTGCCTCCGCCAATAAGGAAAACGAGACAGACCACTTATGCTTCCTTGTCACTGTGATCAGCAACAGCAAGAAATGGGTGGTACGGAGGAGCTACAAGAACTTCGTCTTTCTTGACACTCAACTTCATCGCTGTGTGTATGATAGGAAATACAGTTTGCTCCGAGAGCTGCTCAATTTGGTGCACAATGAACCCAAAGAAGAGAACTTTGAGGTAGGTTTTGGATTAGTTCATTCACAAGATGTATTAATTGAAGAGCTTAGTGGAAGAACATGCTAAGTGACATGTATGAAAATTTTTGGTTTTTATGTCGATAAACATATTACTAACATCTTTCAAGTTCCCCTCTTTCATAAACTTTAAATTTAGTATATTTTTTAGGCTTTACAAGTACAATTTGCAACAGATCCGAGTGCAAAACTTTAAAGCCCATTTTCTTGTTTTCACCTTTTTGTTACTTAGCACGTTCTTCCACTAAGCTCTTTGATTGTGAAGTTATGTAAATATTATAATGAGGATGTTACTTGAAACGGTAAGTTTTGTGGATTTCTGGATGCGAAAGAAAAGTTAATTTATTGATGGGAGAGTGGATTCATTATATAGTTTGATTTTTTGATATTACTTTAATATTTTTGTTATACAAACATCCTTCTCAGTCTTACAAATTTTGTTACATGAATTTATAACCACTTAAACTGCTTTGATTTTGCATAAAATGCAATGTAAATAAATTTTTACTTTGTTAATTTTTATGCCTAGGTTAAGTGTAACTTCATTGAATAACTTTACTTTTACATTTGGTTAGATAATACAACTGAGATATAATAAATAGAGAATAGAGATAGAATATTTAGTAATAATAATGTTTTGCTTTAAAATATAGTTGATAGGCTGTCATTTATCTTTTCTTAATTGCCTATTTAGTGATAAGTTCAGTGAATTACTTATTTTTTGAACAGCAGTAACATGTTGATAAAACTTATTTCCTGGTAAATGATTGTATTTTTGAAATATGTGTTCTTTATTTTATTAACGGCGGCATAACTTAATTCTTATAAAATACATATATTTCCATTTTCAGGAAAATATCCGTACCTTACTATCTGAATACCTAGAGCGCTTTTCACAGCTTGCTGGAAGCCTAATTAACTGCGGACCTGTTCTTAATTGGTTTGAAGTAAGTACTCATTTGAACATTTATTTTGCATGTTTCCAACACTCGTCTTTTCTATTAAATGTTCAGCATTAGCATTGCATCTAATTTTTCTGAAATGTATGTTTTCTTTGTGCAGTTGGACAATAGGGGGAACCGACTCATAGTTACAGATGAAGTTGCCATCAATACACCGGCTGTGGCAGCAGCCTATGTTGTGGTGCCTTACTCTGCTCAAGCCACGGACGAGATTTCTTTCGATGTAAGTAACATTTGTTGATGTTTTCGTAGAACTTTTGGGAACTTTAAGACCACCTAATAGAGTGATGATGTCTTGTTCATGGATAATGATTAGATGGAACCAAAGGTCTTGTAAGACTGCTTCAGAAATCTGCAGACAGTGATCCTCATAACGGTCTTGTGGGGAAAGTTGGTGATTTGCTGAATTTTGCCAGGATTCCTGGACAAAAGAAAAGATGTGTTGGATCCAGTTCCGAGTCAGGGCAGTTCCTGCTGTTGGAATATTTCCTAGTTCCATCTTTTTTTATCCCTTTGAAGTGGTCTGTCTTTAATCTAGTTGGGGTGGTTCGGAGTTACCCTATTGGTGTTTTATTCGCAGATTTGGTGTTTAATTTTAACACTTCTGCTGTTAAATTTTGCTTTGGCCACTGAGTTGATGTCATTAAGAGTGATTTGGGGAAGAACGTCATTGTCATTGTTGAGTTTTTTGCTTCGATTGACAGAATATATTTGCTGCTCTTGCTCGTATTTTGTCCAGGTTCTTCAAAGTTGATTTTTTAGTGTGTGACCAGGTTGTAGAGGCGTATTCAATTATGGTTGGGTCTGATAAGAGTGGTGTAGGAGTTTTTAAGGGTCTTGGGGCTGAAGCCCCATCTACTACTGCATAGACTTTTCAGAATTCTTCGAATATAGTGATGTCTGTGCAAACTAAATCCTGAGGGCAATATTAAGTTTAATAACAAGAAGTTATAAAAGTACTAGAATAGCCTACTATCTTATTACTTTATGACTCACTCAAGTTGTAAAGTACAAAAAATATACCTAAAGAAATATATAAAATAAGGTATCTGATGATATATACCTTTCTAGCATTTTTAAAAAAAAAAACAATCTGTTGGAATGTAAATTAAAACGAATCGTCCATACAGAACAGATGGCTTGACATAAAAGGGTACAGACAGATTTACAGAAAGTAGGAAATGTATAGGTATGTGTAATTAACACAAATTCCGAATACTAGTCTCCATGACCAAGTAATTACTTTGTCGTATTAGTTTTAGGCGCATTAGTTTTAGACGTATTAGTTTTTGGCTTGTATGTAAGCGTCCAAGATCAAAATCGGATAGGTCCGTACCTTTTCAGTGGTGACATTGGACATGATACTATCTAACTGTGCACATCTGACAACCTTCATGCAACCAGAATAAAGTCCTGAGATTCTCATCCTCATTGGCGTCAACCAGTGTTGTAGTGCTAATTTTTTTTCCCGGAACGGTCTTATACAGGCGTGCCCAGGGATGGTTCAGTATTGGGCTAGCATGTAAAACTGGTTCGGCAGGGGCGGATTTAGGCTTAGGCCCGTGAGGCCCGAGCCTAGGGGGGCAAATTTTGACTGGCGCCAAAATTTTTAAGATGACTAAAATTATTAATTATGTTAAAAACATAAATGTTTAATTGAAACCTGTATCAGATTTCCTATTATTATTGTTATCATTTCCATATATATATATATATATATATATATATATACAGTAAACTCTCGATTATCGGCGGAATTGTATGGCACGGTATCCGCGGATAAGCGAATTCGTGGATAATGCGCAAAAGTGAAGAAAATACATATCCACAAAATTCTTTCTGAGTTTTATAAAAGTAAATTACAGTAATCGTATTGGATGTACAAATTTACTTCAAAATGTCTCTCACTGTCGTTTCTCACCCATGCCACGCTGCAAACACAGTTGATTAAGGATCCGTTTTTCATCTTTTTAATTAGTACTACTAGTTCGTCTTGAATTGTCAAGACGACTTTTTTTTTCGTTTCTCACGCATTCTGCTATCATCAAAATCGTGTAAAATAGTTCAATTAAAATAGCGGGCAGTTTATTTTGCAAATGACGCTTTTTGACAAAAATCTGTTCGTGATGTGCACCTGGCAGAACACATTTTGGCACACACCAGGTTTCCTACAGTCAGTCCTATTTTAATGCATTTGGTGTTCTTTTCGTTAAATGTATTCATCGTTCTTTGAAAGTGTTCGTCGTTCTGGAAAGGATTTCGTTGTACTTGGAATGCATTCTTCCAAAAAGTTTTGAAACAAATATAATTCCTTTTGTCGCGTTTCATTAAATTTTTATATTTGCACTGAAAAAATGGGGTGGATAGTTGCCCGCGGATAATTCGCTAAGCGGATAATCCACCTGCGGATAATCAGGAATTTACTGTATCGTCATATATATAGGGCGCCATATCGTCTTGGGCCTAGGGCGTCCTCGAACCTAAATCCACCACTGTGGTTCGGGTACATCTTCATAGGTCTCTGATGTCATACCTTTCTAACAAAAAAAACCCCGATTTTTAAGATCTAATGGATGCGCCAATTTAGAAAGTGGGGTAATAACAGATAGACAGACAACTCCACCATGTCAATGCCTACCCTCCATTTTTTTAAAAAAAGATTTCAAACAGGAAAGTCACTATTGATAATATTTACTTGGTAGTAGAGGTGATACATAGCTGCAAGAATCATCGCCTGATGAATGTTGATGGTTTGGCACATAAAGCTTCTTTCCAGGGTTTGCAAAAACCCGGGTTTTTTTGAAAAAGCCCAGCCTGGGTGGGTTTTATTGGGCTTTTTTGGGTTTTATTGGGTTCTATTGGGTTTTTTTAAGATTCAATATTAAAATGTCACTGTTTGGTTCAAATTTTAAGTATTATTTTAAGAAAAGAGAAATTTCAGTCAAGATAAAAACTCATTCTAAATTAACAATTGTTTTAATTATTAAATTTAATTAAAGAGGATTTTAATGGAAAAAATTAATTTTCAACGAAAAAAATATTAATTTTCAACCTTGATTTACGCTTTTTTTAGGATCTTAATATTATGAAATAAAGTGAGTTTGCATGATAATTTTTTTAATTAAAAAAAAAAGAAAATACTTTATTACAGAGTTTTACCTTGATTTAAGAAGCAATGACATTGAACCAGCTGTTTCGCCTTTTCAATTCCAAGTACATTTGTTAGTACTAAGCTATTTTATTTTAATATTTACGAATTTAACTTAAGTGAACAAACTCATTGTATGAGCTGAGCGAAGTTGATCAGGTGTTCGATTTGAATTGTGTTATAACATAACTTTCAGGAAAGCAAAATACTTTATTAACTGGCCTTAAAATCAGTTAGATGGTATCATAAAATATGCGTCAAAAATGTAATCAATATAAGTCAAAGTAGTAAGTATTAAGAGAAATATGTAAACTTAGACATTTTTTATTCTGTGTATACCTTTCAAATTAATAAAAAATATTTTTTCTTAAAAAAATCACAAAAAAGTTGAAAATTATTAATATTTTTAAAAAACCCACTTAAGCCTGGGTTTTATTGGGTTTTTTAAGTGGGTTTTTTTAATAAAACCTACCCGGTTTTTTTTGGGCTTGTGGGCTGGTCGCAAATCCTGCTTCTTTCACCTTAAAATTGCACACATAGGCTTTTGTTTACTAATAACTTCAAAAATTTGTTTGTTTCCTTTCATTCTTATTACAAAGTTGATGTTATAAGAAAAAATTCATCATTGCTTTAACAATTTTTTCTAATGCTTTTAGTCCACCTTGCTATATATTCTGCTGAATATTTAAAATAGTTTTTGTTTGCTTAAATATTGCTGCAAAAATTTTTAATAAAAAAACATAAGTTAAAGGCGCTCTTGTGAATATATTTATTTCTAATTATGTGCAAAAAGTGTAACTTTTTGTAGCTAAAATATCAGTCTAAAAGTGACATATTACTTAAATTATGTGTAAAAATAAATACTATATCTTATACTATAATACGAGGAATTGGTGCCAAGTCGAAAATCGCCCCAGAATTAATAAACTCCGGTAAACTTGGGGGTCAGGGGTTTTTGGCCACGACGAATCGATTGGCACAGGTTTTGAAGCGCTACGGTCAAGCAGTTCGGAGTTACAGATAGGATATTTTCAAACTTCATTAGTTCGCCATAATGGCTACTTTCCTGATGCCATCTGCTAAAGCTATAAGCCTCTGCTTAAGCTATAAATGTTTAGTTAAGATTTTAATTTTTCAAATTTAAATAAATTCAACCTTGCTTTAAACTTTATTGAGTTTTACAGAAATATTAACATGAATATTTTTGTAGTTCCAATCAGCAGACGATTTTAGTTCTATTCTGTTCATTGGCGATTTTTGGCGATCTTGAAAATTTAACGTATGGTTGCTATGCCTATCGAGTTGAATGAAGTATGAAATGGAATGTTTACCACATTTCGACATTTTCGTTGCTTTTCAACAAAACACCAATTATCAATTACGTTTAATTTCCTATGACTTTTAAAACTTTACCTTTGTATAGAATAGTTCCCTTTCCAAACTCTAGCTTTGTTTACAATGGTGCACTTTAACTAATGTGACCAGACGTCCCGCTTTTGGCGGGACAGTCCGCCTTTTGGCGGGACAGTCCCCCTTTTTGTGTTACTGTCCCGCAGGCCGAATGTCCCGCCAAAACGTCCCGCTTTTTTTGTAAAAGTCCCGCAATGTCCCGAAAAACGAGGAAATTGAAAATAAAATAGACTTTTTTTTAATGAATAATCATTGTAAAACGCTATGACGTCTTTAGAAATTGTTAAATGAAGTTAAAGTCATCAACAAATTGGTGGAGTATGGTTTCTGTTGGCCTGGAACCACTGCTGCTGTTGAACGCGCCTTATCTTTCTTATACCAAGTGCATCATTGTGTGAAGGGACTATTATGTGCATAAAAAAATACTTAAAAAATACAGGGGGGTTGATGGGGTGTCCCACTTTTTGATTTTGAATATCTGGTCACATTAACTTTAACCGGTTATCTTTTCACCAATGGTTTCACAAAGTTTCTTATGGTATGTATTGTTTTGATAAATCACAATTGAAAATTTAAATCTTCGAGTTAGCTTCGATACCTGTTTTCTCCGAGCAGAGCTCGGTCACCCGCTGGTTTACTAAATGCGTTCTGTTAGTTTTGTGCTTAATTTGTTGTGGATGATACAATGCTGGATAACATTGTATAATCCATGCTGCTGGTGGCTCAAACTAATTTGGGAAAGAAAATTTTGAAGGGGCCCTGGGCAGCCCAGTTAGCCCTGTCTTGAATCAGGCCCTGTTCATATGACCATTATTAACCGATGTTGGTAATATATTTTTGAAATAAGTTTGGCAACATTGAATTAACATGGGTTTGTAAAACGATTTCAGGTGCTACTGGAGAATTTGAAATCAAATACATATGTACGCAATATACTCAAATTTACTTTTGAATACCACCATCCACCATCTGTTTTACATGTTGTAGTACATAGTACTAACTTATTGTCCATAATAAAGTAAGGGTCAGTTCGTGGAAGAAGTTGGGTTCCTTTTATTACTCTTTAGGAAATTCAATTTACTAAAAATTCTGTTTAAAAAATTTCTATGTGACCAATATCCATTTTTAAATTTAATTCATGTAAAAAATTGAGCATACCTTAGTAGTAACCTCTATTTAATTACTTAAAGCTTATTTACTAGCATGAGGTTTCTTGTCTCCTATCTATTGAATTAAGAACTTGGTTAATTGAATTTTCAGTTATTGTTGCTGCTCTACTGCCTGCAAGTTTTCAAGAATCTATATCCTCCCCTTTAAAAAAATCCTATTGAAATCAATGATCCTCAAGCCATTAATTTTTTTTTTCAAAAGCAGTTTTTGAAAACTTTGTTTTTGCCAGTATTCTTATATTGTGTAATTATACTTTTCTTTTTTACAAAGAAATTTTTTTATATATTAACTCTTTAAATATACTTATTATCAAATTATGATGTAATTTTTCTTTGATAGTAAGTGAAGTATGGCTTTTTTTTCTGTAGTTAAATTTTGAAAGAAATAGCCAACTAAATAAAAGCATGATCTACTTACATAATACGTTTGTGAAATCTTTTACCGATTCTGAAAATTTGCAATTTTGCATTTAAATAAGGTCAAGTAAAATTACATTGAAATCGGATTGCCTTATAATATCTGTGATTCATTCTTTATTGCCCTGATACATATATACCTTCGAAAATTGCTTTTGCACCAACTGATTCCTATATAAACCCTGACCTTTTTCCATAGCAGCGAAACGCGTTTTCCATTGACCTAGAAATACAACTGTAACTGTTCCTTTTCGAAGAAAGGTGTACTTACCCCCCCCCCCCCTCTAAATTTCTTTTCCATTCATTACTAAAGAAAAAGATACCCGAGGTTTGTCGAATCCATCTCGAACACGTTGGCCTCCTTTCTTATTCTTCCACCTAATTCCACGGAAGCTAATTGTACCAGCGAAAGAGACATTCTAAATCTAAAGGAGGTAATAATAAAAGAAACTAAACAAATAAGAACTCCACTCTGATATCTGACTCACGACTGGCCGTCCATCATTTCGTCAAAAAGGATCTGCCCGAATTTTTTTTGTTGCTTGGTATACTTGTTCCTTTAACATGGATACTAAAGAAAAATATCCTGTTATATTTTTTTAAAAAAACTTCTTTAACAACGAATGGGACCGAATGGCCACGGATCTCCAAATCAAAATGCCTCCTGTGTTAATCCAATGGGGAAAAAAACTGTGCCTCCATTCTCCGGCTGTATTAAATAGTTTGACAAACGATTTTTTAAAAAATATTTTTTTTGATTTGATACAATGTAGCTGACTTACAGCCGGAGAAATGGGGCTTAGATTATTATGTTTTCATTGGTTTAACACAGAGAAATAAGTGCATGCTTCCAAAGCATTTTGTTTAAATAATGTTAATTATTCTGATTTATTTTTCGATATATCGGTGGAAAGAAAAAATTCTAGTAATACAAAATTGTGTTTACGGAAATTTTTCGAACTTGTCACTTCTTGAGTCTTAAAAAAGGCACAGACATGATAAATTGTAAGCAAAAGAGCTATAATTTTTTTTTAGTAAACTCGTTGTGTTATAACATTTTTATGGCTGGAAATCAATAATAAATTGTAAAATTAATTCCAGATTTGCGATGTTATTAAGAAACAGTTTTTTTTTTGGTAATTACTGTTTTGATCATCAAATACGTGTTTGATAAAAAAAAAAACTGTTTTACCAAAAATAACGCAAGAACTTCTTGCATCCCTCAAAGGAAACTTGGATTTTCGCGAAAAGAACAAGCTCTCTCTCTCTCTCTTCCCTCCCTTGCATCCCCCTCCCCTTTTTACGGAAGTAGGTCTCACCCGGCTGTGAACAGGGCTCTTCCCATCTGAACCATGGAACCATATTTGGCGCAAAATCTGAGATTTTGGCAGCCTCGTTATTTGAAGTAGGAATTTTGTACGATTTTAAAATTAGTTAGCGTAACATTTTAGTTCAAACCATGTAAAGTAAACAATCGACTTTGCTTATTTCTTAAAAAAAAAAAAAAAGTGAAGTATAGCATCTTAAAATTAAATAAGATTAATCAAGATGTCAAAAAGTTATTGTTATTATGAGCAGTTCTTGTTATAGATTAAGTTTTTTTATAATTATTTTTAAATTAGTTTAAATTTAATGACTCATTTTTTTTGCTTTGCTAAAACTGTACCGTTTGGAGCCGTAATAAAGTCCACAAACTGCACCTGTGTCGAACAAATCGTAACTAAACACTAAACTAACTAAAACTAACGAAAAATGTCGTAAGCTAAAACAGAAATCTTCCTCCAAAATTCTTGTTTTTAAATGGATTTAGTGATTTAGTATTAGTATTTAGTGATTTAGTATTAGTATGACAACAGGTGATTGTTTAAACACTATAGATCTTTAATCTTCTCAATTAAAATCCCATTCAAAATGGTAGCCTTCGTTACACAATTTTTTTTGGTATTTATCTGTCGATTCTAGATTTTCTGCAGGTATATGTTATATTTGTTTATTAAGGTTACGTTTGTTTGTAAGTCAATAATAGGAGTTTTTGTGTGCCTAGGTTATCTTGCGGAAGTTATATAAAATAAAACAAATTACCTCTTATTGTACCAAAATATTGGTAAAGCCATCGACCTGTTCTTGTAGGCAGTTTGTATTAGGTTTCATTTTAATCTTTTCAGTTCTACATCAATGCACTAAACAAGCGCCGACGAAACGTATATTCTTTCATAATTATTTTTCTTTTGGATGTGATTATCTTTAGTGCATTACCTCATAATTGCCACTATGGATTGTTAAAAAGAAATAGGGGGGCCGCCTTCAAGGGTGTGCCAAAGATGCTCTTGCCGGGCCTCGTTTATTATAATTGTTATGTTTATTTCATAAAAGTGAAATGAAGTTGTGCATTAACCGTGGTTCATTTTCAAATTAAATTATTTTTCGTTTTTTAAATACGAATATTGAAACACGCTAATTTACTTTATACGTATTACAATAGGCTATCACTAAGAACTTGACAAAAAAAATTTTTTTTTTGTTTTAGTTGTACCCTAACAATTTAAAAAAATCGTGGCTATGCTTATTTGCACCGACGACATTTTGAGGTTTGATGGAGGTAGCAATAAATTTGAGCAAAGGACGTCGCGCCGTTTTTACCTAATAAATATTAACGCTGTAATTTTTCATCTAAATTTAGCCTTTTTGTGAGATACGAGGTCATACAGTTAGCTAAAGAACCTTTGCGCGCTTTTCAGATTTGCAACGCCTGAAATACCAGATTCGATTATTTTATTGTGTTTAAACACATTTATATTTCCTTATTTTTTTAATACTTATTGGTAGATTCTCTTAATATTAATATTTCATTAATTCTGCTAGTTAATCAAAAATTTATTAATAGTATTTGAAAAATTATTACAGATTCTTTACTGCAACATTCGTAGTTTGGAGTGTGTAAAATTGCTGGCAATGTTACAAACTGCCTCTATACGCAATTAAGCCTTTGTGTTGTTAATAGCGCGAAAGATAATATCATAAGTATAACGCAGTAGTAATTAAACAATTAGTAGCAAATGCAAACAATATCATTTTTTTAAAAAATGTATTTGTAAACATGCCTTCCAACTTCTTAATTAAAAAGATGAATTAGATGTTATATAAAAACGCACACGTTTGAAATACTTAAGCATTCTGTTTCTGAAACGACCTTCAAAGCGACTGTATTCGACTCGTTTTCATTTGTAATTAGTCAAATTGGAGCTTTTACTCATCTTTTCAAAGTCGCTATGCTAAAATTTGATCTTGCTGTATCAAGTTAAGTTCGTGGCATGACGGAATCCTGTGGTCATTACGAGATTGAACTTCTTAAACTGAATTATAAATTGCTCTCCATAAAATTAACATTTAAATATACTTATAATATAATTGTACTCACGCAATTTAATGATGTATAGAAAAGTTGTTTTTGCGTTCCAAGTTTCACAAGAATTTACTTCATATTTACAGAATTGTATTTTACCGTGTGGAAATGTTACTTAATTCTACTTAAATTTCAAAGTTATGCTCAAGCAATCGCAATTTAATTTGGCCAGATTACCGAAAAAAATCTAATTTTTATTGGAAGCTTTCTTTTGCTACATTTTTGTCTGTAAAACTTTCCTTTCACTAGGTAGTTATTCAGGCATTATATCTTTATGCAAGTGCACTATAGAGAGTAATAATAAAATAGGCATGTAGCCACAAGCTTTATTTTGCAAATTTACCAGAAAGTTTGTAGCACAAAGTTAAGAGTTACTTAACTTTGTTTAAAATCAATTAATTTGACTTATTAACGAAATTTCTTACACTTTTCTGCTGTTTTAACTTTTGCCATTTTCTAAAACATATTTTTTTCTTCCACAAATTAAAAAACTACTTTTAAAACAAACTTACCAAGAATTCTGCCTTATCAATGGAAGTTTGTGTAACTTATTCGTAATATTGCTTTTCAGATAAGAATAAAAGTGTTTTCCGTCCGTATGTAACCTACTCTGTCATTCTAATGAGGCAATTTTTCCCCCAACAAGATAACTTTTCCAAACTTTTTCCAGATTTTTTTTATTTCTTCTTCCTCCCCATTTGAGGTTTGCCGCTCTCTCTTTTTCAACTTCCGATTTTATCCTTCCACATCTTCTCAAGTTTCAACATTTTAGTCTCATTTAAATCCTTGCTAGGGACGTTTCTGGCAAAACTTATATCTGCAACATGTTTCGCATTTTTGAGGAGTGAGGTCACTCTGTAAAATAAAATTGTTCATGCAAAATTAGACTTGACGGCTTCTTACAAAATAAGACTTGAAATGACTAATTTAAATAGCTTAACTTGTTCACTCATCAACTAATTCGTGACTAGTTTTGTAAGTAAGTGGTTAAAAATGTTCATAACTACATATCTGAAAAATTGACGTTGGTTTTTATGTTTTATATATTTATGGAATTCTAATTTTTTAAATAAAATATAATTGATAGTTTTTGTTTACCCATATAATTATCTGATATCTTAATTAGCTTATACTATTTATCGCATCGACATTTTTAAAAAGTATTTTTAGACTTTAATTAATAATACGATATATTTCACTATTCGTTTCTTCTCACCTTACTAGAGCTAGGGCACGCAAAAAACAGCTCCAAAACGCACGGTAGCCCGTTTTTTTTAAAAATTCGCTGAACTTTTTTCTTAACAATAAGATGACATTGATAACTACAATTATTAACCAACCTAAAGAACATAAAAATTTAAGGAAGATTTTACTTAAAGTCTTGATCTCCATAACACAAAAATAAAATCTGACGGAAATAAAAAAAAAACCCAAGCAATTACTATTATATCTCTAATCATTTCTAAAAAATCCTTATACGCAGAAAATGACCCTTTTTTTCGGTACTTCAACCCTTACGTAACAGACCCTCTTTGTTTACATTGGACGGAACTCTTCAAATTTGGCGATATTGGCGGCAATGACCATGAAATGAAAACCAACATTTTCCTTTCCGTGTGGCAACCCCCAAACAGCCGTGTTTGTAGTGTGTAAAGCGAGGAGTGTTTTTTTTTTTCTTCCCTTCTCTGTTGATTTGTTGCATCTCGACTTGATCAAGTTTGTTTTGGTTTTTTGGTAAAAGCGATCGAATCCACATTTCGCCTTATCTCTTCTGGGATTTCGAGTCAATGTATCCCGTTAATCTGATGGAGCAATATTTTGGACCGTGAATTTCCCGGGTTTGCCCGCCCTTCTTGCCACGTTTTTTCGGCGTTTTCTTTTTCTAAAAAACCAGGCCAAGTGGACTTTTTCGTGTGACAGACCCCTTATTGTGCGATAATAATGGATTTATGCGAGGTTTGGAAATAGAAAGGCCAAACTTTGGGCCGGGATAGAACTGCTCGGAAAGTCGGGCGGTCTCGCAATATCCGCCTGCTGCACAAATATTAAGTAAGTTATTTATAAATTGCATCGAGATGTTTCCGTGCTTTATATTACACAATATTAAAAGTCGTGATTTGCGTAACGTGATAGTTGACTCGATATTTACAGTATCATGTCTTGTGAAAGTACTTTTTTGTACCTAAGGAAAGGGATAGTATGTCAATTTTGATTTATAAATAGTTAACTTAGTGCTTTAAAGGTTGATACTAGCTGTATTAAAAACAAAAACCAATACTGGCTTGGATAAGTTAATGCATGAAGCACAGTAGAATTTGACAAATATTAAAAATGTGATATACCACCAATGTAGAAGCTCCCTACTTTACTGGCAAGCTCTTATTCGTGAAAAATATTCAGCTGAAGGTTTACATACACATCATCAGGAGGGATAAATATATTGTGATGGTGGTGGGGGGGGGGATTTATTGTTTAAAAAATTTTAGGATAGGATGGCAAGAACCTTTTTGCAAGAGCGAAATGCTAACTTCCCCCTGCCCTGTTTACTGGTTAGCTATTAAAACAAAAATTTTCATTCAAAACACTTGCATTGAAAAGAGTGTGATCAATCTTTATAAAAATGTATTGGAGAAGTTTTCAACAGGGTCTAAACTATATTGGGCATTGTGGTAAGCAAGTACTTTAACCTATGCTCCAAAGCTTTTGTAAAGTTCAACCGAGACTTGGGATTGAGATGGAAACTTCTTGTATTTATTGATTGGTAACGCACCACACAAAACCTTGTTATGTTGTACGTTTTCATACGTTTAACTTGATTTAATTGTAAATTCATAGATTGCAATTAAGAGGTTGTAATATAGTGTTTATTTCAAAATCTATTAAACTTGTATTATGTTGTATCTAAGCTGAAAATGTAGGGAAATATTTGCTATTTGATGATAACCTAATGCACAGTTTGTTCATGGAAATAAGTACAAGTCGCACTGTTTGCGGAAAAGTGACCTATGGGCAAAATGTCATTTTTTCAGAAAATTTTCAAGATTACTTTTTTCCCACATCATTTCATTATAGAAAAAAATAAGGATTCGCTTACTGTATTTTAACTATTCAACCAATTGATTTATAATCTGCTTTAATTGCTAGATATTTAAATTTGGAATATTTTAGCATCTATGGTTTGAAAGTCATATTTGTTCGATAGGTCACTTTTCCTCAAGCGTGCCCATTTTCTGCAGCTCTTGCTTCGGTTTTCAAACTATTGATTACATCCTTTTGTAAAGAGTTCACTGAATTTTTACATACATGGCAAATAATTTTTTTTTCTTCTGAGCACGGGGTATTGTGATGACATGAATGTGTACATAACTTTTAATTTTTTAATAACCTTGTTGTATTTTTACAAGTAACTGTTATCTTAACTTTTATGGATGTGATTTTTGTTGTTGTTGTATGATGATTTTGTCTCGATTAATTATTTTGATAATATTATTCACAAATGTGTGCTTACCTTAAACACTGAATTTCTTACAGGTGGGTGACATGATATCTGTAATTGACATGCCTCCTCCAGAGGAGTCTTCTTGGTGGAGAGGCAAGAAAGGGTTTGAGGTACAGTAAACACATGCTATATACAGTTTCTTTAGTTTTGAAATATATCAGGCAACATTTAAAAATAACATACTTTGGAGATCTAGTACATTTCCTTTGTTAAAAATGTTTGTAGCTTAATATAGAAATAATAATGGTGAAATAAAATTTTCATCAAAATGCATAATAGTACACAACCCACAGAATACTTCATTGTTAAAAAGTCTTGTAAGTTAGCTGCTGCAAATGTTAAGTCAGTTTGGGAAACAAGCAAAAGACATATTGTGGTTACTGTGTTGACATAACTCTATTTAGTATTTTTTTTTACGATTGTTTAAGATGAGACATTTTGTTTGTGTGTGAAGCATTTAATTAACATTAAAATTGAGAACTGGATCGACATAATCATAGGAACAAAGTATTCATAGCTTAATTGTATGACTCTATGTAAATTCCTCTTCTTAAACATATTATTAATGATATAAGCCTAACAATTTGTTATTTCTTTAGGTTGGTTTTTTTCCATCAGAATGTGTGGAAGTTATCGGCGATAAAGTACCTAATGCATTTAAATTATCAAATTCCTCTACAAAACCTGGTAAGTGTGATAGTACATAGTTCGTCATTTTTCATCTCTTTGGATGTCAATTTCTGTACCTAATACTGGTTATCTTCATTGCAGTATTCAGGCGGCATGGAAAACTTATCGCCTTCTTCCGATCATTCCTCCTGTCTCGACCTTCTCGCAGGAAACTGAAGCAAAGTGGGATTTTAAAAGAAAGGGTGTTTGGTTGTGACCTTGGAGAACACTTGCTGAATACTGGACGAGAAAGTATGTGTTTAACTCCTTCACTCCTGTAAAAAATCCTATGCACATATTCTTTGTATAAACATATTTTTCAAATAATCGAAGAGCTCAATGAAAAAACGTGCCAAGTGACATTTTGGTAAAATGTAGCTTTTTATGTTGTCAATAAACCTATGAAACTTCGTTAACGATAACAAGTTCCCCCTAGTTATGAATAAACATTCAAGCTCTAATTTTTTGGTGATAAATAGTCCATTACAACTTTTGTTTTAATTAAAAATGTCTTATAAAGTAAACACTGAAAAAAACTTAAACCTTTGAAATGTGCTTGACATCTTGGTAAATCATTTTTTAATGCAATTAATAAATCAACCATTTCAATATCAGTATTTTTTTTAAAAACCTTGATCATTCTAGTTTACGATACAAAAGTTAGACTTGTGAAAAATTGAAGGATGAATTCTAAAAATGCTCATGTGTGTGTATCTTTGGAGCAAAGAGGTTAAAGAAAGAGTGTAATAATCTGAAGTGAAGGTTGCTTTTACTAAATAAAGTATTGAAAAGAATGTTTTGTTTAAATTGAATTGTTTTGATGTTTCAGTTCCTATGGTATTGAAATGTTGTTCTGAATTCATCGAGGAATATGGTATTGTTGATGGCATTTACAGGCTTTCTGGTGTTAGTTCAAATATTCAGAGGCTAAGGTATATATAGTAAAATATAGTTAATACTTTTTTAATATGTGTCAAATTGTTTTATATAACTGTTTAATTTTTAGCATTTAATTGTGCTGTGCATTTTGTATTGTAAAATCCACATTTCATTTAAACTTGATTTTTGATGGGTAAATATGTCATCCATTGTAATTTCTTTACTAAGACACATACTTATTTTATAGTTTTTTAAATGTGACTTTAAATATATATTAAAATTGAATTTTCCACTTAATTAAATATATCAAATAATTAAATTATTAAAATAATATGTGTAATTCAAACATATTTGATTGATTGAATTTTGGACAAAGTTATTTGTCAAGCTTTAGCAATCTTTCCTTTTTGTAAAAACGTAATAATGAAATGTGTAATTTTTCTGTTATGTTTATGTGAAAATTATTTTACAGGCTTGCATTTGACGAAGATCGACCATTGAATTTGGGAGACCCAGCTACAGTGCATGATATTCATTCTGTTGCTTCACTTTTGAAAATGTATTTTAGAGAACTACCTAATCCACTTTTGACTTATCAGTTATATGATAAATTTGTGGTAAGTTTTTCATAGTTATTTTACCGTTTTCCTGCATGCAATATTCTCAAATTTGTAAAGTGGCATAGCATACATTTTGTTTTTGAACAGCCCGACTATGGTTTGTTTAAAATGTATTTAGTTCTTCTTCATGGCTTAAAAAAAAGCATTTCTCTTTGATGTAAAGGATAGTTGCCAACTCAAATCTAATGTCGGAGTTTCAAATTAGCTTCAGCAAAGGCATTGTTTAACTAAACATTTTTGACTTAAGTCAATGGATTTAGAATTTTATGTGGAGTGAACATTTCCTTTTAATTTTTACTATATGGATGCATAATATTATAAAAGTTGAATGTAATGATCACAATTTTTATTTACTGTAAAATGCATGCCTTATTTTGAGACTTAATTTCAGTTTGTTTTGCAAAAAATGGTAGACATAAAAAATTTAATACATCTTTTTTTTTTTAAGTTTTAAAATCGATAAACTGCTTTAATATTTTTGGCCCATAACTTTCCATTATATTTGACCTGCATAATCTTGCAGGTTTCACGAAATAACAAGATATGAGATAGTTGCAATTTGCAACCAAGTCTTGATCAAATCCACTGCAGTCAAGAGCTGCAATAGTTATACCATGGGAACTAAAACAAGGATTTTTTAATGTAAAACTTGATCAGTTTCATAAAATACTTTTCAAACTTAATAATTATGCCATTCACTAATTCCAAATGAAAACTAGACCAATGATCTTTTACCTAAATATAGCACCCACTGCCGGATTTAAAGATTTGCCACCTGTAGGCTGTAGATTTCCCGTCCCTGTCACAATATTCTCCCCCTTCGGGGAAAGGTAGCTGGTTAGCTGCAGGTGGTGCTATTTAAAATTATCACAACGAATAAAGAAGATGGAAAATAGGTTTATTTGAAATACAATATAATTAGATTACTTATAATATCCCCTCTTACCTTGGTCTCATAAGGTGTAACTGATGTGGTAGAACAACAACAGCGACAACAAGCTCACCTGCTACCATCTTTAATATTCTTGCAATATTTGCTACTAAATATTAATATTATATATATGTTTACGTTTTACTCATCAATGTAAATTATTTGTGTTCTATCTCAAAAATATCAATGTCTCAATAATAACTTTTTTGCCGAATGTCACTTCAATTGGTCATAAAATTTTCTGCCCTCGAGAATTCGCTGCTCTAGGCTACAGCCTACTTAGCCTATTTAGAAATCCGGCCCTGATAGCACCTACATACATTCTTATCCAAATAATTACCTTGTTTAATATTCAAATATTTTATTTCTCTAGAATGCTGTGCAATCCGTCGAAGACATACGACTATTGCGAGTGCGTGACGTCGTTCAGCAGCTACCCCCTCCCCACTTTCGCACTCTGCAGTACCTGTTGAGCCATTTGGCCAGGGTGGCCGCCCATGGGGAACAGACAGGGATGACCCCTAAGAACATTGCCATCGTGTGGGCACCTAACCTGCTGAGGTGAGTTTCTGGCTGGGTTTGGGATCAAGAAAGTGTTATTTTTTAAATTAATTAGATTATCAGGGACGTATAGTGTTATGCTTTTTAGTTTCTGTGATGTATAAGGTAATGAAAGTATTGTGATGGGGATGGTAAATCTGAAATAGTGATCTTGTGTTTTCTACACATTTTGGAGGGTGTCGAATTCTGAAAAGGCTTTTTTGAACATTGGTTTGTCTGTCTGAAACCACTCTACAGTTCGGACTAAAAACATGTATGACTATCATATTTGATACACATGTTCTTAGTACCTGTTGAACTTCAAAAAAGGTTTTTGAAAAAAAAATCGTGCCTTGTAAGGTTATACAATGATTATACTTTTTTGGGTTTGTAATTTCATTTAAAAGTATTGATTTATTGAGTGGGAAATGAAAGTAATATCACATTATTAACGGTTACTTGATGATTAAATTATCAAAAGCAAAAATTCAATCAAAAATGCACATTTGTAATTAATTTATTTTATATTTTACTTTTATACATCTTTTGGCACTATTAATTCATGTTTATTTTATTGAAGTATTAATAATTTTTCATTACATTAGCAATGCATTCAATATTAAGGAACTTTTTGATAGTTTCATATGAATTGCTTACAAAATACCTCATTTTACTGGCTAGAATATTGAAATCAGTTTGCAACAATTTGAACAATATCCACCTATTCTAACTTGTTTCATTTTAATAATTTATAGGTGTGATTGGATTTTTAAAAGTTCTATTAAGATTGGAATTTCATAAGATTTAGAATCATGTTTGTTTTTATTCCTTAGGTCTAGAGATGTTGAAAATGGTGGTGTCGGGGCATTGCATGTTGTTGGAGTGCAAGCTGTGTTAACAGAATATCTTATAAGATTTGCCGATCTAATTTTTGATGAAAAAGTGCCATTCTTGTCTGGGTCTGAGCAGGAAGGTGAGAAGGGGTTGAAATTTTATAATTGTGTTTGTGATTTTCCTTTGAATTTTTATCAACCTAGTATACATTATTTAAATTGAAAATAATTATTGTAACCAGTTTTTAATTTAAGTAACTCGGCTAGGGTTTCATGTTCATTAACCCAAATTTATTATTTTATTTTAAAGTAATGTTATTTGTATTTATTGGATTATTTAGTTTGAATGCAATTTTAGTCTGTCCTTTTTTATTGTAAAATTAAAAAAATATATATCCAATGTTTTAACCAACTGAGCGATACATAATTGGTTGAGTTGTAATAATTGTTTTTTCACTGCATGATGAGATAAAAACTTAAAATATCAACTGAAAAAAAAAAGTCTGTAAATTGTTTTCTGTCTGCTTTTTGCGTTTAATTTTAAAATTTAATAAGATTATAAAATTATTATAATTTTTAAAATTTTGTGTATTTCTTGAAAACCCAACAGTCGGGTAACAGGTTTATGCCTCCATATCCCTTGTAGAATTACTTACAATTCAGTCTAACATTTAAAACATTTTTGTAAATATTTTTTTTTTTGTTTTGTTTAATATCATGTTTTTCTTACCCCAGGTTTGCTTCGTGCTCGGCCCAAATCCCTAGCCATTTCTACCCCTACAAAGTTACTATCCCTAGAAGAAGCGCGGGCAAGAGTGCTATCTACGCATTTACCGCCTTCGCAACAGAAGTATATTGAAGTTGGTGGTGGACCAGACAAGCTTCCTTCTAAATACCACACAGTTATTGATTTGCCTTCAGGGTATGAGAAATTACAGTATTTTGTGCATCCTTTTGTTTATTAATATTGTTAGTATTTTGAATTTGTATTCTTTTGTAGAAATGCATTAGTAAATGATTGTCAAGTTGTTAAAAGCGAAAGCTTTAAAATTAAGCGATCGTTTTAAAACAAATCTATTCTATTAAAATTATTTTTTTAGTTATGATAAACCTTTTGTATTATTTCATTTTTGTTTCAAGCCCTATTTTATGTAACATTTTAATTATTGAATTTGAGAAGTTTTGAATGGATGTAAATGACAAAATACCTTGGTATAATTTTTCCCTCTTAGCTAGTGAAAAAAAAATCTAAAACTCATAATCAACTGTCACTTAAAAACAAAAATCTTTATTATTTGAAACATAATTAAATGTCTTCAATTTGTCTTTCACTCTTACAATCTTGAAGGCAATAACTAAATTCATAGTATAAGATAAAATTTATTTATACTTTTGTTGAAGATCCTAATTATAATTGAATCGGTGATTGCAGAAACAACGTCAGTCACAAATTTAAAATTTTTCAGGAGGGAGAAAAACGTAATAACTCCTCCTCTATTTCTGCACTCAACACTCGAAACAAACGTCCTGTATTTACGGAACTACTCAACAGACTAACGTAGTTTTTGCACCCAACATGCATCTTGCCTTTCTACGCTTATTTTCATTGAAAACGAGTTTTCGGATTTTTTTGACTGAAGTGGTTTCTGCACTCACCGATTCAATTAGATTGTATTGTAATTCCCTTTCATCTTTAAACTATTAAGTGCATATAAAATAAGAAAAACAATCTGTCAACTGGTCTAGTAAAGTATGCTTAGACTTAATATAATAAAACAAACAATTGTTTAGTAACATAGTATGTACTCAAATTTCACTTCTATTTTTCAATTATCCTAGCAAACAAAGCCTCCCTAAGCTAAAGAAATCTCCATCTGGCTGGAAGTCTTTCTTCTCCCGCGGGTGGTATTCTGGAAGTACGCGGGACAAAAGCCGATCCTCTTTCCGTTCAGCCCGTAAAGCCAGCACCGGGTCACTCCCACATCACTCTGCATACATGCCTGTAAGGAGACATTTTAGAATTTAATATTGCGTTCATGAAAGTTTTGAATTTGTTTTAAATATCATGGCTGATTCACTAGACTTATACAATACTTTAATCTAGTCTCTTTTTTAATTTGTAAAAAATTAAAATGTTGGCTATATAATTTGCTAATTTGATGCCTGAATTTAATATTGTACGTCTTCATCAAAAAGGTTTTGAATTTCGGTTTAATATGGCCTATTCACCTTAATCATACTATGGAAATACTTTATTTTAGTTTATTCCACTTGTAAATAATTCAAATGTTTGGTATACAATATGCTAATTTAATGCTCCAAGTTAATATTGAGTGGCAATTGAATGACTTTCAAAAGGACCGCTTTTATTAAATATTATAAAGTTAGTGTTGCAGTCTTTGTATATGTCACAATAACGTTGCTCTGGAATAAGCTGGAATGGTTAAAATGCCTACTTTATAAAGTTTTATTAAGGGGTTTCATTAAATGCAATTAGTCTGTATTCTTGTTCGGTGAAAGTTTATAACTCATGTGGTTAAACCAATTGTTAACCTATTATTTCAGGAACAACCATCTACTGAACCTAATGCACCCCATGGGCATAGGAAGAAGCTGAGAACTGTTAAAAGTGCTGAATCTTTAGCTCATTGCTTAAAGGAATCTCCTGATATTTTGAACAAGGAAGACAACTATGGTGAGTGCCTTCAAACATGTTGTATAGACAAGTTTTAATTTTTAATATATAATTAATGAAATATTAAAAATTTTGATATTTATGATGAAGTGCTTAAATATACTATTTTATTTGGAAAGTTAAAGTTTATCAAAATAAATATGACAACAGTATAAAACTTGCGTTTACTGTTGAACCTCAGAACTGACATGGAATATTTGAACTATAATGTGTTCCCTGTTATGTGGCATTGATAAAAAGTTGTCTAAATCAAAATATATGCTTATAACAAACTAATTCTTTAGGTCCTTTAGGTTTCAAATCAAGGTTTAACTATAGTATTAAACTATAATTGTAGCATTTGTGTAATGAGAATATAACAGTTCATCAATCTGCAGTTGCTTTTCAGTCAATACTTACCCCATTCTAACTTAACCTATCCATCATTCCAGACAAGAACTGCCACAAAACCTCGCCCCAAGCATCCACCGACTCATCCCACTCTTTCGATGCTTCCTCCCCGCTCGCGAAATCTCCGAGCCAGCTCCAGAAGCACACCCGATCCAGCTCGCACGAGTCCTACTTTGACGGCAATGGCATGGACGTCATCTCCGAGCCGTCCTTCGAGGAAGATGAGCACGGGCTGTTTTATTATGTGAGTGAGCAGATGAGGATGTTGCAAGATGAGTCGGCGAAATGGAAGAATGAAGATGCGATGTCGACGAGGAGCTTGGATCAAGGTTGGTGTTAGTCTGTGATGAATGACTTAAGGGGAGTTGGATAGTTTAACTGGCCCATGTTAATTTACCTAACTTTCGGGACTTTTTTCTTAGGAACTATGAGATATACTATAAAAAAGTTCATAATGATAACTTACATTTATAAATTATATTTATTACTTATTTATATTCTTACATATAGATCTTTGATTTAAGCATTGACCAATTCAAAGTATAAAAAAAATACTTTTACAGTGATTTTTTTTAAAATGTGTATTAAAAAACACAAAAAATCAGATTTGAAGGTATTACAGTTTTCTTTTGAGCCGAGATATTTAAAATTCAATCCCAAAGGGACAGGATTTGTGAACCTTTGCCGCACTTTGTCCATTGTCACTCTACCCTACAAGGTATTAGCGAAACCATTTTTACATGTTAGCAATTGGTTTTGTGTGCCAACATCTTATGCCAAATCAGTGACAGCTAAAATTTTTTGTTAACGGCTTGGCAGAAGAGTGGGGATGTTTGGCCAAAGTTCACATCCCTGGACCTAAACCTCTGTGTATGGGTAGCTTTAAGCTGTTGTATTTTGATGTCTGGAATTTAATTGTTCTGTTGAAATTCAAGCTAGTAATAAACAAAACTTGTTTAAGTTCAGGGATGAGTTTTTTCCGCTTTTAAGCGGAATTCCGCTTTTTAATATTTTGGGAAAAAAAGAAATCCGTTTTTTAAAAAAAGTTCCGTTTTTCTAATTTTGCCTGAAAATTCCGTTTTTCGCTTGTTCTAATCCCTCACACACGAAAAAACCTTTCACAATGCAGGGGTCCATCCAGAGCTAATTTGTGGCCGTATAGCGGCCCCTTCACAAAAATAGAGTGAAAAATGTGCCCCTCCGCATTTTTCACAAAATTGCGATCGTGGAAAACGACCCTACCAATTCACAAAATTGACGAAACAACGGGTTGATGAGCAATTTTTTACCCAAATTTCCTAACTTCTCTATTTTTTTAAAAGTGTGTCAAAACCTCTAAAAGTGGCTAGATGGTCATCTTGATTAATTGAAATCCTAATTTGTTTATGTTATTAACACATTTATAAACTAAATCACCGTTAAAATCGGTTATCAGCTTCCTGCGCCTGATGATGCGCCGCTACAACTGTGATGAATTTTTTTAAACGATTGTTTAATTTTTTCGCACCCTAATTCGGTAAAACTAAACTAAAATTTCATTAAACAACAAGTTCAAGTAACAGATTCTAATAACCGAAGATAAAATTTTTAATCAAAATAAGAAGATGAATTAAGATTAGATTACACTAAGATGTCTTCAAATCTCGGCCAGCCATTGCAATCTCCCATTTAGGAGTCCAATAATGCATCCTGATTCACTTATTCTACTGCCTAGTAATTTTATCGAAATCTACCGATGACGTGCCATTGCATCAGAATAATTGACAGTTCTCTAGCATTGCATGATCGGAAGAGTTACTTGTGTAGCTCCAGTTCAGGCCAAGTCTGGCAACCAGAATGTTTTTTGATCAAGTGCCCGATTCATGGTGTCCGTGAGTAGTGATCACAAGAGCAGCTTGAATGTTAAAATACTTTTTGTATACGTTTGAACCTTTGTTTTTCTACTACCGCCTGTATTGGGGTTTCTGATTTTTAGAATTTTTTTTTAGTTTTTTTTAAGTTAAGATATATAGGTCGCTAGAATTTTATGGGCTTAACATAAAAATAGTTTTCAGAACTAGGTATTCAAATATCTATTGGATGCGGAAGGAATTAAAAATGTTAAGATGTTGTAACAAGAAACTTTATAAAATTATTGCAGAAATTTTGAGGTTGGTTGCCATGTCTGCGATTTATCCCCTCTCCCTTAGAAAAAAGTAGGGATAGGCCGATGGCGAATTTCGGCCGATGCCGATTGTTCAAAAAGTTACATCGGCCGATGGGCCGATGTTTCCCGCTTGCCATCGGCCGATGCCGATGGAAAAACCAAAATACAAAATTCGGTAAATCCATGTGTAATCCATACTCCGGGAATCCGAAAGTTGCGAAACTCCGGGGATCCGAAAATCGCGGGACTCCCGGGGATCCGAAAATCGCGGAACTCCCGGGGATCCGAAAGTTGTGAAACTTCAGGAATCCGAAAGTCGCGGAACTTCCGGGGATCCGAAAATCACGGAACTCCCGGCGATCCGAAAGTCGCAAAACTCCGGGGTTCCGTAAGTCGCGACAATCCGGGGTTCCGAAAATCGCGGAACTCCGAAATGCAGGATTAAAAAACAAACATCGGCTCACATCGGTTGGCCGATGTTTTTTGAGGCTGATGGCCGATTTTTTTTCACTAAACAACCATCGGCTTCCGATGGCAAGGCCGATGGTAAAATTTTCAAACAATCGGCGAGTGACCCATGTTCACCCATGTTTGTTTTTTTAACTTGTAAAGTATAGCTAACATTTCAGATATTTTGAAGTTTTTTAAAATAGGGAGCTAGGCTAATATGTTTTCAGTTTTGTTTTAGCTGGATTTTTTAAAAGAAATTTAATAATTTAAGCTTTAATTCCCGAAAGCAACTCTGATTTTGACATTTGATGTTGTGAATACTTTGATCAGCATTTCTATTCATGCCTAAAGCTTAAAAATCATAAATATAAACTTACATGTATAATGTAACAGCTTATTTCGCGAATTAAGTATACTGCTTAAAATGTTTTTTACGCGTACAATCACGTATTTTAGTTTCAGCTTTTTTTTATTTTGCCAAACTCATGCCTGTAAGTTAAAAGTTATGGCACATTGATTTTGAACCCTAACTAAGAAAAAGGAACAAAATTATGTTTCTCATTTAGTACTTCTTTTTCTCCATTAGTACTTCTTTTAACTTCTAGATCTTTTATAACATGGTACCCTGTTCGAATTTTTTCAGCTTATTTTAGTTTTAATCAACACATTTATCTTCTATTTAATTGCCAAAATATAAAATTCATAATATCAATTGAATTAATGAAATATACTGATTTAAAAAGCATGTCCTTTTTGAAGTATGCATTTTATTTTAAATGTTTATCTTAATAAATGTCTTTAATTTCAGGACAAGAAATGCAAGCCAACCCTACGCATTCAAGGACCAATCTCTTCGAAGGGGGTAGATGGTGTGATGATGCAGTGGTTGACACTGGGGCACGCAAGCAGAAGTTGCCCGCTTCTTCCGATTTCTCCCAGGTCAAGTTCCAGAAGCTGAATGAAGATGAAGAAACTCTGGACAGTTTGCCCCCTGACGAGTCAGCCATGCACTGTCCGAGCAACGAGGTTTTCGGCCTCTTGCCACCTAACGTCGATGACGAGTGCAGCATTTGGGAACAGAGTGACGACCTGACGCTGGATCCTTTTCAGCTGTACGAGGCAGTGGTCAACAAACGTCGTTCGCCCCTTTCTTCTTCGGACGCAGAGAACGATCCAAATAACAGGACTGTTGTAGAGCGATATGGGAATGCAGAGACTGTGCTGGTGGAAGTGCACGCCACCCAAGGAAGTTCTTCTTCCGAGGAAGACCATTTCTCGCCAGGACATTCTGAGAGGGATGAGGTTTTCTTTCCTCACCATGATGTGAGGCAGCAGTCGAATGAGGCCATGGATGTGCCCGAATGTAGTTCATCCCCAGTGGAGGTTCAGGATTGCAGACTGGATTTCTCTGATGAGGAATGTGAGCCTCATCAGGATCTTGGGTTTGATCCAGTTTCCTATACCGTTTCGGAAACAAGAGAAAATGTTTCACCTTTAGCAGTTGCCGAGATGGAGAAAGTTGATGTTAAAGATCCTTGTAATGTGAAAGATAAATCTGAAATTGTTGAATCACAGCTTGTGAAAGTAATTGAAATTGTTGAGACTCAAAGTGATGCAATTGTGGACAAACCTAGTGATATAAAAACTGTGGACTCTTCATTTATTGATCAGCCATCCACAAAACCAAGTGATGGCATTGAAAATAAAGAAGTTGTTTCTCAAGATATGAAATCTGCTAAGAAACCTCGCGATTTAAAGTTAGATGTTTCTCCAAGTGAGGCTTCCAATCTGGATGACACAGATCCCAATCTGTCTTTCAGTATTAACTCTCCTCCTTCCCCAGTTTATCCTCCTAAGAGCTTAAAAACGCAAGAGTTCCAACCCTTACGAACTAAAATTGATAAACTGCCTTTACACAAAAAGAAACAAATTGTCATCCCATCCCCATCTTCTCCTGTTGAAGAAGTTAGAAAAAAGTTTGAACTTCAGGCTTCTAATTCAAGAAAAACTGCTGAGTCTCCAACATCTGAAATCAAATACCGTTCCCATGTAAAAGATCTGACACCCAAGCTTGTGAAAGCTTTTGAAACTGTGGAGGTAGCACAGGAAAGTGTTGTGTCAAAACCAGATTCAGTTCTATCTACTAAAAGTGAATCTTTGGCCACTAAACGTCATTCTGAGCCTCCTCCTAAAACTGCATCTTCAAATACATCATCTGATATGGTCAAAAGGATATCAAACAAGTATGAAAGTGGTAGTGCTAAAGCCACTCGCAACACAAGTTCTGAGAAACTTAATACTAAGCCTAAGACTTCTCCCCAGCCAAGTCTCTTCACTCAGCTTAAAATTCGAAAGTTGCAATCGTTGCAGGCAGAAGGGAGTGCTGTTTCTGAGCCTGTTGATCCCTGGTCTGATCCTATCCTGGACATGCAAGAAGATTACCATCCCATCACTGCTTATTTACCATCTCCCACATCTGACAAAGATGTCGAGCTAAAGACAGATGATTCGGAGGACAAACCTGAAGAAATTTCTTCTTTCGATAACGTCCTTCCCACAGAAAAAGATTCTGTTGATTGTCCTGTTGTCAGTGTGAAAGAAGTCAAAGAATCACATGCAGAAGAAACTGTTGCAAAGAACAATTCAGAACCAGCTGTCAGCCAGGAGGTCAAATCAGAGGCAAGTGATGAAAGCCACCAATCCAATTCTAAGTTGAGTGAAAGTTCACCAGAGAGCGAGGCTGTCAAGAGGGAGCGAATCAACCGCATTAAGGAAGAAAGGAGGGCCCAGCTGAGGGAAAAGCTGAAGCAGGAGAGTTTTCGCATGGAGGCCGAGGAAAAAGAGAAGGTTCAGACTAAGTTCCGGTTGCGGAAGGATTGTTCGAAGCATTCTCTTTCATTCGACTCTCCCGAAGAAAACAAGAAAAGTGATAAAGCGGTTGAGACGGACAGTGCCAAGACGACCGAGACTGGCACCACTTGTGATGTTAGTGTTTCATCGGAAGGCAGCAAATCCCAGACATCTGATCCAAACAAGAGTAATAGTAGTGAACAGGAACCAAAAGCTGCTCCTCAAATTTCTGGTGATTTTGTGTTCCTGCAGAATAAGTCTAATTCAGGAAAGAAGTCCTTGAGATCTTCCTACGAGGACAGTCGTAAGTGGATGCCCCCTACCGATATTAGGGACAAGGTTGCAATGTTCGAACGTTCCAAAGATGCGGATTTGTGCCGACTGGGTCCAAATGGGAAATTCCCTCAAAAGCAAAGTACATCTGCACTGGCATCATCATTTGTAAGATGAGGATTTGGTTTCGTTATCAAAAGTATTTCTTGCTTCTCATTGTTTTTAACTTTAGTAGCGATGGCTTTTTGGGCACCTTGTAATCTCACCAGTAGTACATAAAGCAACGTGGATCTGCTTAGTAATTGAAAGTTTGGGATCTGAAATGTGACATAAAATTTCATTGCCAAGAAAGTATCTTTGCTTGAACTGATGAGATTCTTGTTGTCCTGTCTGTGCTACCTCATTAATTTCATTTTTATTTGTACATATGATTTTTTTTATCTGTTTCAAATATATTTTATTGATATTAACAGCCACAATTTTTCAAGCTGGAAGCTTAGTTGAAGGAAAACCAATATTTTTCAGTCGAATAACTTGCGGCTTTAAGTATCGCTGTGATAACATTTTGATGTGTGTTGCCATTTTATTGTATTGTATTTTAATGTTTATTTTCACCTGTGTGCCTATTTGTGTGAAGCTTCTGCAGTTCTAAAAGTCATTATTTCAAAATAAATATTTGTACATTATAGCCGTTTTCTGAGTTTTATAAGTAGCCTCAAAGGGGCAATACAATTTTTAAAAACACTATTAAAAAAATATCTTCCATATCTAGAATTTTTATACAATTCTTTCTTATAGTGTTTTCAATTTCTATTTTATAAAATTCACTAACACGAGTAACTTCTTTTAGTTAGCAATGTGAATTTTATATCTACTGGTTTTTACAATAATTTTTTTCTATAACTGAATTTAAGAGAACTTTACACCAGACAGTGTTTACTTTCCTCTATATTTTTTTCTATCCAGAGCTATGCCTTGTAGCAAGCAAATGTTTGATATTGAATTTTTTTTATTTAAAATATTCAATATTTTGCTGTTGTAGATTTCTATAATCTACTTAGGCAAATATTTTAAAATCCTTTGTATGTATATTAGTTGTGATCATTTGTACGGCCACTAAACAATTTTGTACTTTTATGCTTTTTATAAAATATCTTTTTTACAACCACCTAACAACTGCAATGTGCCAAATATGGTCACAAATATAAGTTGGATAGAAAATATCTGTTGCTGCAATTACATTTTATACAGGTTTAATTGCTATTTACAACATTTTTAGGTATCTTTTTTAAATTAAAAAAAGTTTTGAAGTTTTTTAGATCAAGATAGGCGAGTACCCAAAATTCTAAAAATTTTACTATTACTTTAATCTTTTCCAAATTTGGCATAGTGATTTCAAATATAATGAACAATGCTTTTTGGGCATTTTTTTTGTTTAAATATAATTGATTTATTTTAAGCAGTGTTTTCAACTAAAAAAAAGGAGTTTACGCTAACACTTCTAGCATAAAAAGTTTTACATTAATTTGCCTGAAATTTTTTACGGATGCTAAAGTTAATCGAAAAAAATCTTTTTTGTGGTTAATTTAAAACATTTTTCTTAATAACTTCTTTTCTTGTAATTTGTATAACTCTACATTGCATGCATCAGTTCAAAATGAAGAATTTAACACATAATTAATGTTTATAGGATGAAAATTTAATGTGGTAGACTTGTTAGCGTAAACCTCTTTTTTTGGTAGAAAAACACCGTTTAAAATAAATAAATTATATTTAAATAAAAAAAATGCTGAAATAGTATTATTCATTACATTTGAAATCACTATGTCAAATTTTGAAAAGATTAAAGTAATAGTAAAAATTTTAGAATTTGGGGGAATTTTGGGTATTTGCCTACCTTAAAGTTAATAAATCTCTTCTATCACTTTTGTAGGGATCGTTGATGGATTTATATTTGCTGACTACTTCTGTGTTTTCGAATTGTATTTAATATTGACATAAAGAATTTTTGTACTCTAGAGGATAAATTTTGATCTTGTTGCAAATAAATTTGTTTCCAAGCAACAAAATTGTTTTCAAATTTACATATTAATCATCCAAAAATCAAATCTTTGGTAGATTGAGTTAGATTTGTGACATGCAAAAAGTGCCTATAATTAAAATCTCGGTGAAAAAATATTGTAAATTAATCTTGTATGTATTCACAACACTTTTTTACTTGTGAAATTTATTCCAGATAAAATTGGATGACATAAAATTGTTTCAGTTTTAAAACCTGCACATTTTGTGGAGTAAATGCCATTTAATGGCTGTATATTTTTTATTCTGAAAAATATATGGGCACATTGTATAAATTGATATTAATTTGTTTTGATGAATTCGTTTATTTTAAAATAAATTATGCAGTTTGTAACTTATACATCACATGTAAAACATTAGAAAGTTAAGAGGATTGGTCAACCCATTTTACCGAGCTATTGTATTTGTTTTAAAAATCACAACCTTTGCTAAAGTTTTGCTTTGTTAAGGCATTTTTTCACCAGGTACAATTGTCCTAATAGCAACATGAAACTCATTTGAATGGGTAAATATATCTGTTTTTTTAATCATAAGTTTTAATTACCCTGAAATGTTTAGAAAAGTGTGAAATTATTTTTAAACATATTAAATAACCTGATGCTATTTTCCTTTCAAATTTGTTTATTTTACTGTTTGACTATTCTCATACCTGGTGAAAAAAGGCATACATGGCAAAGCAATACCTTCGCAGATGTTACGATTTGAATGCTAATGCATTAGCACTATTTGATTGACCACCGACTGAACATCCCGATTATGGATTTTCCAAGTTACTAAAGTGTTATAAATAATTAAATGGTTTCTACTGATGAAGTAAATTTTATCCCGTATACTATGAAAGAAACACTGGACTAAGATTATCTAAATACACTTTCCTATGTAACTCAATAACTTATTCAAGTATATTATCTAAGTGTGTAGCTGTAGTATATGTGACACTTTCTATGTATAATTTATTTCCTAGTTTGGAAAAACACTTTATCTTGTTATTCATGTATAAAAAGTTTTGGATAAATTTACATTTTTCTCTGCCGTCATCATTTTTTGATGTAAATTTTACTCAATTTTCTAAGGGTGTTATTTCTGCTCCTATTTGTAGACGCAAATATTTACTATGCTACTACTTCAAATGTAAAGTTAAAATATATTTTTATATTTACCATACTTGCAACTTGGTTTTTTAACACTCAATAATTATTTTTCATTCAGATAATCTTAAACTGCGATTATTTGTTGGTGCAATTACTTTATACCTGAAAATATTTAAATTTAATGTTTTTTTGTAATATGTAAAGTAGTTAAATAGTATTGATGTATGAAGAAATATCTCCTGATATTGTAGAAATAAATGTGTAGGAGTAGGTTAAATACATAATTCTTTGTTTCATATTCATGGCTAATAGTATCTGTATTTATATAAAAAAAATCTTATATTAATATAATTCAAGACAGACTGGTAAGGTAAAATGTGCCATTGGATTACAATTGAAGAGCGTGTCAAGTGACATTTTGGAGTCCATGAACATATTACTAACTCAGGGTTCATACGCCTCCTAAAATTCCTGAAAAACTTCTGAATTTCGTTATTTTTTTTCTATGGGCCCTTATAACTGAAATTTGTGTCTGATTTCCTGATATCTTTTTCCTTCTCCTTAAAAAATTTGACGATGTAATTGTTTTTTTCCCAATGACTTTACTCAAAATAAGTCCACTGCTTATGCACAGTACAAAAACATAGCTTGGACATCATAATACTAGTTAATGTCCCATAATGCACAGTACAACTCATAAGATTTTTTCCTTCTGTTTCATCATTTGAAGTGCAGTTTAGTCACTAGACTAATCCAATAATAAACAAACATATTATATTTTATTCCTCGTACCTCCTGAATTTCCATTGCTGCACTCTTGAAAAACGCCTTAGAAACTCCTGAATTTCACAATCATAGATAGCATATGAACCCTTTAACTTCTTTAACGATAACAAGTTTCCACTTTTTCACAAACTTTAAGTTAATATATTTTTTACCGTTTTTTGCAAGAACCATTTTCAACAGATCTGCATGCAAACTAAAAACTTTTAAAACACATTTTCTTTCTGTCACTTGACATGTTCTTCCACTAATTGCTTTAATTTTAATAATGTTTTCTTTGGTTCTCAAGTTTACAATTGAAGAGCTTAGTATCAGAATGTGCTAAGTGACATTTTTGAAAAAAATTGATATTTTTGTGTCAATGAACATATTACTAAATTCTTTAACGATAACGAGTTTTCCCTTTTTCCTAAGCTTTAATTTTACTATATTTTTTACACTTTACAAGTACTACCGTTTTCAACAGATTTGAGTGTAAACAATAAATTTTAAATCTCATTTTCTCGTTTTCACCTTTTTGTCATTTAGCATTTTCTTCCACTAAGCTCTTCAATTCTAACTTTTGTTTTGTGTAAAAAAAAAAGCTTGAAGAAAAATTTGGCTTAGTATAGAAAATGCAATTTTTTCAGTGTTTTGTACAACTAAGTAAATGTTTATGGAATAATTTAAAACTCAACTTGAATTCAAAGAATGTAGCTTTTAATTTTGTGTAAGTGGTACCACCATCATTGATTTTTCAGTTTTAAGATTTTTAGTTATTTTCCATTGTACGTTCTTATTTGACTAAACTACCAAAACTTATGAAACAAATCTTTCTCTTTGTTTTGAAAGTCAAGATGCAAAAATTAACTGTAATAAGTGGATTTTTTTAAAATTTATATTTTGGTATACAGAAGCACATGCAAACTTTGAAATTGCTTTCATATACAAAATTGTATAATTGTATATAAAAAAGTATTTGCAGTACATTGGTGTTTATGGTGGTGTGTATGCGTAATTGAAAGAATTTCCTGAATGTGGTTTACTTTATGTGTTTAATACTAATGTGCAAGTTGAGTATTTTGAAAAAATGCTTTTTATGCAAGAATGTTTTCTCATTTATTGAAAGTTTAAAATCATGGTTTTGTTCATGATTAGCTATTGACTATGTGAAGGCACAATGTTGTAAATATGTATGATTTTGTAGGTTTTTGCTTGAACGATACAAATTTTATAGAAACTATTAAAAAAATTCTTAATGAATTCTCTTGTGTATTTTTTGTCTCCATTATTAGAAATCGTTTTTATTTTAATATACAACTATTCACCTTTTTTTTTGTTAAAGGAATACAAAAATAACTACAATTGAATCGGGTAACTTTACCTTAAGCATAAAATCCTAGTCCTGACTTTCTTTACTTTTTTACTCGTAGATCAAGGCAGCGTTGCAGTATATTAATGAGAAGTTATTAACAGTTGCCCCATCCCATTCAACGTTACCTAATTTATTCAGCTGCATAAAAAAAATTGCTACTTTTTTTTTTGTCTAAGCGACTCAGTGGCTGAGAGGTAAAACGTGTCCGCAAGCCCAAGATCGCGGGTTCGATCCCCGGGCACGCATGTCATATGATTACGTGACACGTAAAAAATCCATGGAGGGCCCATTTGATTTGATTTCTCTTAACAAAATTAAATCTCGGCATACTTTAACATCCACAGAGAGCTCAGATTTATTGTTATCTGTGCTTCAAAATTGATAGCGAGAGTCGCCTAGATGGGGCCACAAAAAAAAAAAAAAAATGGCTTTCAGTTCTGGGGAAGATGACGAGTTTGCAAAGGCTTGACCGCCAATGTTGCAGCCCCATTAGAGAAAAATAAAACTTTTTTTTGCCTGGTTATCTTAGTTTAAATTTTTTCCTATACCATTCATACAAAAATGAGGGAAAAGTATGGTTTTTTATTTGTTGTTTTTGAAACACGCTTAACAAGTTAGGGGTTTATTAAGTATAAGCATATTTTTAAAGGGAAAAGAATTGTTTGATATATTTTTTATAATATGACGAGCCTGACCATCTTTGCATTGAATTTTCTTTTAGTAAACTGTAATAAGTAGCAAGTTTTTAAATCTATTAAGCTTCCTGTCTTTGACTTGGTGTAGTATATCTGCACCAAGGGGATGAGAAATTATTTTTTTATGAGTAAAATAGTTTTCTTTTTGTGAAAATCATTCTTAAAGTGAGAGCTTTTCTTCCTATGCCCATAGAATCGACAAATATTCAACGAAGTAGTAAAAATAGTTTCTCTCATTAAAGTTGCTTAAAAAATGAAAATAGTCAAGATTGAGTAATGCAATGGTGTTATTATTAATGTGAAGACTTCAAAATCGTGCGTTTTTATAAACTAGTAGGCGGAATTATTCGAAATATGGAGAGACCCATTGACGGGATATCGGGAAGACGTCATAAAAAAAGTTTTTAAAAATTCTATTGTGGTAAATTTAGTGCCCCTGTTGTGTTTCAAAGTTTAAAATCATGAAAGTACTTTATAACTTTTTTTTTTACTTTTTAACATCGATAAAAGCTGTGTTACCGAATTAAATAGCAATATTAAAACGTTTAAACCTAAAAATAATCAAGTTAAACGACATATAATTATTAAAAAATAAAACAAATGGTGTGGTATCCTTAACCATAAATAAAAGAATCGAATATAGTGCTTTATTTAAATATTTTCAATATTTTTTTAAGTGTTCCAGACAAAAGTTGGAAGAGATAGATTTTTGTCATTTAATGCTTGTAAGAAGGAAAACAGCATTATTTGTAGTATTGCCAAGATTAGAATTTTTTTTACATGAAATGAAAGGCTATATTTCCACCTTTCAAAAAATGTAAAATAATTTAGTATGAGATCATTTTATGAAGAGAATTGAGAAAGAAATCTATTTTCTGACGCGTGGGCCAAAGTTACAATCCGTAGCCAAAGATAGCCACTTTGACGGTAACTGAAGTATTGCGATTGGTTCATGTTAATATCGAAGACCTATTTTTCATTAACTTTTCCTTTGGGTTGTTTTCTCCTCACACCAACGCCATAGGTAGAAAAACTTGTTTTACAGAAACTGATCGCAAAGTTTGATTACCTTTTTATGAAGATAGGTTCTCATTTATCCTATGAGAATTCTGAGTTTCTTCATTTGTGTTACACTCATATACAGGGTGGTTATAAAATAACGCTCGCTATTCGGAGTGGTCTGTAGCTTGAATGAATAATCCAAATGCAAAAAACTTTGAAACACTTACTAATCAAGAAGGGGGGGGGGGGGAGAATGGCACAAAATCATAAAAAACAAACTCGTCTCTTGACCAGGGTTTTAAATTACGAGGCGTAATTGGATGTGTTGGCCTTAACTAGCCTCAATTGGCTACGCCTCGTAATTTAGAACCTTGGTCAAGAGACGAGTTTCTTCTTTATGATTCCATTCTACTTCGGAAAAAAAAACTCGTCTCTTGACCAGCGTTCTAAGTTACGAGGTGTAATTAGCTGTGTCTGCCGTAATTGCCTTTATTGACGACGCCTCGTAATTTAGAACCCTGGTCAAGAGACGAGTTTGTTTTTTATGATTCCATTCTTTCCCCCCTTCTTGATTAGTAAGTGTCTCAATTTTTGACGCATTTGGATTATTCATTCAAGCTACAGACCACTCCGAATAGCGAGCGTTATTTTATAACCACCCTGTATGTTAAATATTATAGAAATATAAGAAGGAAACACGCATGAGAAGTGCTAAGGAACGTCGACTTTATTTACTGTGCTGTGGGCTCAGATGCCGGCTCGTCACCTGACTGTGGTTCTGAAACCTGACGCCCGTAGTCAATGGCCCTCGTGTAGCTCTAGTGCGTTCGAATTATTTTATATGTTTATGGACGGAATTTTGAAAAAGAAAAAGTCGTATTTTTATTTTGTATTTACGATAATGATTAAAATTTTTGGCGTGCATTTGCCGTGTAAAAGCAATGTGAAGAGAAGCTTTACTAAAATATTAAAATGTGAAAGAAAATATATAACAGGCAAATTTATTGATATTATTTTGTGGGATCATGATCAGATTTGTGGTTTTTATCAGTAATACTTTAAAATAATATTGAATTGAAATTCGTGTAACTAATTAAAGAAATTACAAAATCGATTTTAGAAAATCCCCCCTCCCCCCCCCCAATTGATTTAATCAAAATAATTTCACAAAGCATGTTGGTGTTTCAATATCAAATTAATGCAATTTCAAACAATCCTGTAAACTTCTCTGTTGTTTTCACAGTTAATCTTTCATGAATTTTGTAAGAAAAGTTTTGAAACAAGTACTTCGTAATCAAGTTCTATGAAACTTACTTATGATAATACACATACAGACATCCTCTTATGCATTGTGCTTACTACAAAAAGTTTTTTTCCGTATTGAATAGATAGCTATAGGTGTTTTGTAATCTTACATTTATATAGAATTTGTTTTGGCACAATAACAATATTAACGTAGTTAGGCTATTGTGTTGGTGTTACTGTACAAAAGATTTCGGGCGTGGCTCAAACTTCAATAGGTTGTAATAGTGATAGACTGAAGTGCAATAATATATTAATCAAAAACGTATTAATCCGTTGGAAATTGCGCTTCCGAATAACGTTTTTCATCTCATTTTGTTTGGTTGAATTAACATCACACTAGAGCTACACGAGGGCTATCTAGCGATTAAAGAAGTCAATATTTCGAAGCCGATCCAGCGGCGTAGTGGTTAAGGCATTGGCCTGTGGAGCTGCTGTGTCCGGGTTCGAATCCCGTTCAGGAATGGATGTTTGTGTTTGTCGAGTATATGCGGAGTACGTGCTCGTAAAATCTGTTTTGTCCGAAAGTCCTGTGGGCGGTCATTGCGCAGTTTCCCATGGGTACAGGTCCCTGGAGAAAATTTCCCTCCCCTTCAGGGACATGTCTGAATTGCGGAGGCTAACGCTGCGTATGATGTCGCCCTTAACGGTTGCGTTGGGTGCCTATTCAGGTGCTGGCTCGTCACCTGACTGTGGTTCTAAAATACGACGCCCGTCGCCAATAGCCCTCGTGTTGCTCTAGTGCGAACGTTAACTCAATACCTAACCTAACTGAATTGCGGAGGTGGCGACAGATGGCAACATTTGTCATATGTGTTTGTGTGAGTCTTGTGTTGTCCTACTTGACGATGGTTTATAAGCGGGTCCTTGCGACCAAGCACACAAGCCTGAAAATATATGTCTACCAACCAACCAACCAACCAACCAATCAATATTTCGAATATGATCTTCGGCTTTTTTTATTAACGAACCGTTTATTTTAAAATATCTATCGAAAAAACCTTTTTAGAGATGGACGGTATATGTTTAATGCGGTAGTTGTTTGGGGACTAGTCGACACCTGAGTAGGCACTCAACGCAACAGTTAAGAGAGACATCCTAGTTAGCGTTAGGACTTCGGAGCATATTTAACGTGCACTCCCTCTATATGGGGTATTATTTGTAGGACAGTTTTTGGCATTTATAAGGTCGGAAGTTATTTTGGCGATGCCCAGACCCGAACCTGGAGCCTTCCGCATGCTAGGCGAGTGCCTAACCGACTGGGCTCTCTGTGGATGTTAAAATATACCGAAATTTAATTTTTGCCGAGGGACCCAAAGCCAAACGAGTACTCATGGAATCTTTAACATTCCACATAATCATATGACATGCAAGTCCAATATTTTCCCATCCAGAAAATCTGACGACTCGGCCGAGGCTCGAACCAGCAAACTTGTACTTATGAGGCAGATACATAATACCTCTAAGCAACTGAGCCGCTTAGCGGGAATCGAACTACCAGGCTTTTAAATTTAAGGGCCAGTAATCCAACCACTCTGCCACAGCCCGGGAAACAAAGTTTAATGAAATAAAGAAGTTAGAACGCATCATTAAATGGCAGACGCATCATGTGCTCTTGTTCGGGACTTTCGACTCTACAGATTGATGCTTAGATTACAAAGAAACGGAGCTCTCTGGTGGATGTTAAAGTATGCCGAAATTTAATTTTTGCCGGGAGAACCCAAGCCAAAAGGGTACTCCAGGGATCATTTACATGCCACATAATCATATGATATATGCGAGTCCAATATTTTCACATCCAGAAAATCTGACGAATCGGCCGAGGCTCGAACCAGCAAACTTGTACTTATGAGGCAGATACATAATACCTCTAAGCAACTGAGCCGCTTAGCGGGAATCGAACTACCAGGCTTTTAAATTTAAGGGCCAGTAATCCAACCACTCTGCCACAGCCCGGGAAACAAAGTTTAATGAAATAAAGAAGTTAGAACGCATCATTAAATGGCAGACGCATCATGTGCTCTTGTTCGGGACTTTCGACTCTACAGATTGATGCTTAGATTACAAAGAAACGGAGCTCTCTGGTGGATGTTAAAGTATGCCGAAATTTAATTTTTGCCGGGAGAACCCAAGCCAAAAGGGTACTCCAGGGATCATTTACATGCCACATAATCATATGATATATGCGAGTCCAATATTTTCACATCCAGAAAATCTGACGAATCGGCCGAGGCTCGAACCAGCAAACTTGTACTTATGAGGCAGATACATAATACCTCTAAGCAACTGAGCCGCTTAGCGGGAATCGAACTACCAGGCTTTTAAATTTAAGGGCCAGTAATCCAACCACTCTGCCACAGCCCGGGAAACAAAGTTTAATGAAATAAAGAAGTTAGAACGCATCATTAAATGGCAGACGCATCATGTGCTCTTGTTCGGGACTTTCGACTCTACAGATTGATGCTTAGATTACAAAGAAACGGAGCTCTCTGGTGGATGTTAAAGTATGCCGAAATTTAATTTTTGCCGGGAGAACCCAAGCCAAAAGGGTACTCCAGGGATCATTTACATGCCACATAATCATATGATATATGCGAGTCCAATATTTTCACATCCAGAAAATCTGACGAATCGGCCGAGGCTCGAACCAGCAAACTTGTACTTATGAGGCAGGCACATAATACCTCTAAGCAACTGAGCCGCTTAGCGGGAATTGAACTACCAGGCTTTTAAATTTAAAGACCAGTAATCCTACCACTCGACCACAGTCCGGGACACAAAGTTTGATAAAATAAAGATTAGGTTAGGTTTGAATAATCGTCGCACTAGAGCTACACGAGGGCTATTGGCGCCGGGCGTCGTATTTCAGAACCACAGTCAGGCGACGAGCCAACACCTTAATAGGCACCCAATGCAACCGTTAAAGGCGACATCGTACGCAGCGTTAGGACTTTGAAGGATATTTAACGTGCACTCCCTTACACGGGGTATTATTCGTCGGACATTTTCGGCTGCACGGTCCGTTTATAGGTCGGCAGCAATTTTGGCGAAGCCCGGACCCGAACCTGGGACCTTCCGCATGCTAAGCGAGTGCTTAACCGACTGGGCTCCCCAGCCACCGATAAAATAAAGAAGTTAGAACGCATCATTAAAATGGCAGCCTACAGGTGGGCGAAACAGAGGTCGCTGCAGGCAACCACCCACCCACAATCGCCCCTTTTGTTCCAAAACAGAACATCGGGGTGCCAGAACAAGCATTGGAATAAGCGATCAAGATAGGCAGTTTTTTCGCGCCAATTCTTCGTTTCGAACTTTTAGACAGTTTTTTTAACTATTGTTTGAGGCATCACGAAGGAAGAATTATTACTAAGAATATTTTAGTTTTTACATTGATTGTGTACATTTGTTTAATTTTTTGTAAACCAGTTCGTTTGAAATTATAAAATATGAACTTAACAACTTCTTCGGGTAAGTGTTAGTTTTGTTCTATGTTTATTAAAAATTATATAATTATTTCTTTAATTGCGCGCTTTTGTATACGCTAACTAATTTAATGTTTTTTTTTTGCTTCAACATGCTGAGACGCAATACAATTTTTTGTTTGAATGCTTTTTTTTATTAATGCGTATGTATAAAAGCTTGAAGCAAAAATTTCTGAACTTCAGATTCCAAATTAAGACCAAACATTAGAAAAGAAAAAAGAAATACATTAAATTATTTTTTCAGTTCAAATAGGGCTTTAATTTTTTTACAACAAATTTGGATGTCTTCTTTGTTATACATACATTTAAAATTTGAGATTTTATTATTTTAGTTGATAATCATATAAACGATAACTTTGAATTCTTCAGTGTATACAATCGTGTACATCTTTTTTGTACGAAGTATAAATAATTTAGCTTGCAAGTTGAAGGCGATTTGTACTCTGTATAGCTCAACGCAGAAAATTGTTTATGCAAAGAATGAATTAAAAAAATAATAAAATAAAAAGTAAAAAAAATAATATGTTTTATATATTGTATTTTCAAAGGGCAAAAAATGAAAAGTGTCTACTTATGTGCATTTAAATGGGGACTCATACGGTTAGGCGAACGTTTTTCTCACGAAAAAAATGAATATAATTTTTTTTAATTAATAGTTGAATTTCTTGGTTGAATTCCAAAATATAATGATCTTATCAATGTTTATTTGAATAATAAAAGGATTTTAAAAGCAAAATAGAAAAAGTATTCTATTCTCCTTCCCGTTAAAAAAAAAACACGAATCTCAAAAAATTCATCAAGCAATCAGATGTAGTTTCTATGGCTCTGTTTCAAACATTTTAATCGAAATCCTATTTTTAAAGTTGGCACAAAATAAAATAGCATTTCGAAAATTCTCTCTGAGTAAAACTTCTTAGTTATTACATGATTGAAAATTTTGAGGCAGTGTTATTTTGAAACTTTTAATTTTTATCATTAATAAAAATTGGTTTTAAATTATTTGAGACAAAATAGATTTTAGTATGACCATACTATTCAAAATCTTCAACTCAAATACCGGATAAATTTCCTAATTATCTTTAGACCGGTTTATTGGTCGGCAGTTATTTTGGAAATGACCGGACTCGAACCTCAGCCTTTCGAATGTAAGGCAAGCATTTTTCCGATTGATCTGCCCAGCCCCGGTTTGTACTTGAGAAGTTGAACCTCTTAACCCAGGGGTTCCTAACCTTTTGCATCTGAGTACCACTTGTTTTTTTTTTAGAAATGTTGACGTTCCACAAGATCTAAATATTTTAATAAACGTATAATATTTACTCGTCTAAAGTGTTCGAAGCTTTTTTGAGTAAAATTCCTGAGAAAACTTGGTATTCATGTATATACATGTTTATTTTTATAACGATGCTAGCAATAAAGAAGAAATATAAAGATTAAAAATGTATTAATTTACAGTTTTGCTTATTGTCTATAGGCCTAAAAAACATACAAATAAAAAATAGTACAAATTCAGCAAAATCCGATCCGGAAGTTGTTAAAGATTTCTCTTTAAAATAATGTTAATGCTTAAAATAATCATGTTTAAAATAATAAGTAATATGTTTGCATGCTCACATGCGCACAGACTATTGATAGCATCATGTTTGCTCGACATCACTCACGCGTACCACCTGAAATATTCCCGCGTACCACCAGTGGTACGCGTACCACCGGTTGGGAACCCCTGTCTTAACCCTTTCAGTCCCAATGACAATTTGGCATCATCATTTCACAATTTTTTTTTCTGATCGTCTAGAACCCATTTATGATCTCCAAAAGCACACCTTTCGATTATTCAAACTTTTTCTATTAGAAAATATTTTTATTGATCCCAATACATGTCAGCCTTATTATTTTTTAAAATTATGATCAGAAATATGATGATGCCAAATGACATCACTGCTACTGAAAGGGTTAAATAACGGGAATAATGTATCATCTATAATAATAAAAGAAAGAGTCTGTCTGTCTGTCTGTGTGCATGTCTGTGGATCGCAAAACACCTACTTAGACTGCTCTAAAAAATTCGAAATATTTAATATAGATTCCTTTTAATACCTACATGTGCACCTGAAGCTTAGTTTTTTTTTTCATATTTGATTGTGATTTTCAATTAATATAATTAGTTTAAAAAAAAAACGTCATCCACGTGGGATTGCGGGACCATAACAGGCTTGAAAAATAATGGTCCGGGGGTAGGGGTTGACGCCATCCTCTATTAGTTTGAGTGATTGAGTTTGGTTGAGATATGCGCTCGCCCTAAGGCTGCCTCATTCTCTATTAGTGTTTACTTTTTAAGTGCGCATGTGCCAACACGAATTTAATTTGGTTGTGATTTTGAGTGTATTTTCACAAGTAAGCATGTCTCTAAAAGGAAGCAATGCGAAGTTAACGGTTCCGGGTGGAAAATAATGTATGATACCCTAAATATGCCAACACCTACTATAAACAAGGCCCCTGCAAGAGTTATTATTTTACGTGGGACATAGTGAGAGTAGTCGTCCACTCTGAACAATCCCTTAACTAAACAAATCGGTAAACATGTTTTGACATTGCTTCTCCCTTTTGTAATTGGTTAGATTGGACTACTTCAAACTTTCCTCTCTATAGAAGTTAAAAACGATAAAGATTTTTTTTAAATAAGAATAAAAAACTTATTTTTGCTGTTTAAATGTTTTAAAATACGTTTAAGAATAAACAAACAAATAAAAATACACCGATGATAATAAGGTTTATTCAAAAAATAAAAAAACTAATTTCCATGAGTTATCTACTGTTAAAATATATATATATATTTTTTTGGTTTTCGGTAACCACCTAAAACTAGTGTGCTGCTTGAATTAAATATAAAGGCACAGCCAAAGTTTAAAGCTATTACATTAAAGATATGAAGAGTATACGGGAAGAACTGCTTGAATTATTAGGAGTCTTTCCGTAATTGTGTCTGCTTGGCGGACATTGACGACAATAAACCGGTTTTCTTTCGGTTCTTCATTCTCGGTACAAACGTGTAAATCGTGTCTACTGATCTCTGGCGTGATTCAGGGTTGCCGCGAAAGAAAAACAAAGCGAGAAACCGGTTTCTTTACACCAGTTTAGGCGATTTCTCGCTATCATCGCCAAAGCAACCTATTGAGGAAAGCCTTCTACGAAATCAAGCGGTTCTTCCCGTGTACTCGTCACATGTATAAAGCTAGAAAATGAACAGACGTGTGATAAGGACTTAATGGCTTTCTATTTGAATAGATAAATAATATGATTCATATGATTAAAACGATGGGGTTGCTTAACGTTGTGAGAAGGGCAATACTTCCAAAGGCCTTGTTTTCATTTTTTGTCTGGAATTTTTTTTTGTATTCGAAAATGAATTTTCTATTTGAATGTTTTACTTATTTAACTCTTAAAATACCAACTTCTTGCTTTGCGTTTGGTTGGTCAAATCATTCGTTAATAAATCTAGCATAGTATGACGGTTATTTTGTGAGTGAAACCGAAACAACCAATGAAATATTGAAGATCAAAATGAAGTCAAGAGCGTTACATCATTTAAAACATTCCCATAAAAATTTTTATTCTAATTAGAAATTTGTGCAATTTTTTTTTTCTCAACGGGGCTAAAATATAGTGGAGTTCAAGCTTTTGCCGACTCGCCATCTTCCCTAGAACTGATAGCTCTTTTTTGTGGCACCATCTAGGCGGCTCTCATACCAATTTAGAAATTCGTGCAATTATAGAAAATTTTAACCGGCATGATTCACGTCTTAAGGGGGAATGGGCGCGCTGTACCGGGGGTCTCCAAACTCAAGTGCCTCAATGTTAATCCAATGGTGGGAAAAAACTATTTTCTTTGCCACATTTCTCCGGCTGTATTGAATATTTTTACAAGCGGATTTTTTTATGTGATAAATGTAGCTGACTTACAAGGCCCGACAATCCCACTTTTTGAAATTAGTACGAATATTTTTTTAATATTCAATAAATTCTTTTACACAAAATATTCCAAGCAATTTCAAAAAGTGGGATTATAGAGACCTGTAAGTCAGCTACATTTATCACATAAAAAATCCACTAGTAAAAATATTCAATACAGCCGGAGAATGTGGCAAAGAAAATAGTTTTTCCCCCATTGGATTAACATTGAGGCGCTTGAGTTTGGAGACCCCCGGTACAGCGCGTCCATTCACCCTTAACTGGCAACAGTTCCACAGGAATGAAGAGAAGGTCTCGATTAATTTACCTTACATGCTTAGCTGAGCTCAACATGTCACCACAAATACTAAACCACCAATGGAATCCAAGAATAAAGCATTCATGATTTTACGGTATACATGAAGCAGTCAATTAAAGCATTGTTTAAAATGACTTCAGTGAAAAATATTTTTATTGATATTTATTACAATTAAAAACTTATTTTTTTAATAGACTTATTGAGACACTTCTGATGCGCAATTCTAATTTTTTCAATATGTAATGATTAAGAAAATTTAATATATAGTTATTTAAAGAAAATCGATATGTAATGATTTCAAAAATGTTCACTATGTAATGTTGCTTAAAATTAATCGCAAATAGAGTAAAATGTTTCATTAAATTTGGAAATTGAACCTTTGTTGTCAACATAGGAATTAAAAAAAACCGAAACTTCTTCGAAACCAGAGGTTAATTAAACGCCATCGAGGAATTCCGCCGTTCGTTCTTTTTTTTAATTTAACTGTGAAATTCTTCATTTTTTGTCTGTCGCTTGTTTCATTACTTTTTGATAATAATGATAGTATAATATATCGATTTAAATTACAATGAAGGACGGAAAATATTTTATAGAAATGTTTTCTTCAAAAATTGCATTGTTCCTAAAATAGAAGTAATTTCCTATGTATTTGAGTTCAGATATTTAAATTTTGATTTAGGCATTCATGAAATTTTTCTGTTTAACACTATTTTAAAAGTTTAATAAAAGATAAAATTTTAACCTGCTTTGGATTTCCCAAAACAACAATGATTCTCTGACTCATGCTTTTAATGGCTGATCTTTGGTTGTTAAAATATGAATTCTAACTGGTTAAAATGCTGCAGTGGAGAAATATTTGTGCAAAAAATATTTTTCACCACTTTTGGCCCATCGCGTCCCATTAGTTCCCACTTTCTCCGGAGAGCAGAAATTTTTATTTATCACTGTTTTCAACCAAAATGTAACAATTTCAATCTATTTTTTTACAAGCTCATAAAACTGAGCATTCATTTATTAAAAAATTATTAAAGAACTTTAAAAAATAAAATAATATATTTTACTTACAGAACACTTTATACAAACATGTAAATGTCCCATTAGCCCTCTGTGCGGTGTCTGATTGGACTTTGTGCAGGGACAAAGGGGCAATGGAAAGTTAGAAAAGGGTCTGAAAATAAAATCTGAAAGCAAATCTCAATCACGTAATTAATAAAGAATGAAATTTTATTTTTTAAGCAATTATTTCTTACTGAAAAGTGAAAAATTCTAGTGAGAACTGAAATTATCGAGAATGCTCGCATAGTTTTTTGATCGATCACCGGAAAGGGTAGTTTGATAACCAAATCTTCTTAATTTGTCGTCTATTTACTTGTTTACTACCATTCCGAGTAATTACTCTAGTAAAACTTGAACTGCTGTGTACCCGTGCCTCCATTTGTAGATAAACTCCGGGAATCCATTTGTATATAAACTCCGTGCCAACCTAACTTGTGTAAAAACAAAGAGTAAAAAGAAAAAGGGAAAAGCTCGATTGGCCCGTTACTTGGAAACTCTTGAAAGGTAATATTTACTCACAAAATGATCTGAATACAATTTAACCAAAATACACTTTTCATTCTGATAAAATTGAGAAATTTTCTCAAATAATATTCAAATATGTTAGACCTTAAATAAAAGTAATGTTTTAAACATGTTTTCTGGATGGATTCACAAATAATTTTTGGAACTCTTTACATCCGCGAAAGGATCATCTCCATAGCACATTTCTATTTTTCCAACTTAGGTTGGCATGGAGTGTAGTTCTTTGGCAAACTCGCTTCACAATTTTCTTGTTTCAAATGTCGTGAGGCTATGGTATGGCCCTAATTAAAAATTCAGCAAGATCACTCCAGTAGCCGAATCCTATATATTGTCAAAGCCTTGTTTGTAGGCATCTGCAAAAGAAAGCTTAATAAGTTAAGGAAATGGGGAACGTCCAACTGTGAAACAAGAATGAACAAATTAGAAAAACTATAATGAACTTTTTATTTAATTATTTTATTTTACACTTAAATTCATGTCTGATTATTTAAAAACATAGCATAGTGTGTACAAAACAAAGTACAAGTTAGGTCTAAATTGTGTTTTATATCGTAGCGGAATAAGATTCAAGATATTCATATATTTTCTTTAAGAAAAGTAAACATTAAAGTTAGGTTTATTTGTAGTCCCATTTGACGCCACAGTTGCTGTTCCATTAGACCTCACATTAATGTTATTATTTATAAATGATCCTACACATAACCACATGCATTTTACCACAGTATTTGTCAAATAAAATCTTAATATATGATATGTCTTCTACATAAAATTATGAGAATTTTTTTTATCTAATGAATTCGCAACATTAGCGGTCTAGTCTTTGCAGGCTAGGCATATTCCCCAGAACTGAGACTTTTGTGGCACCATATAGGCGACTCTCGCTACCAATTTTGACGCACAGATTACAATGAATCTGAGCTCTCTGTGGATGTTAGAGTATGTCGAGATTTAATTTTGGCAGGAGAACCCAAGACAAACGGGACCTCCAAGGATCTTTTACATACCACATAATCATATGACATGTCGCGCCCAAGATTTTTCCATTCAGAAAATCCGGCGATTCAGTCGCGGCTCAAACCTGCGCTCTTGGGCTTACGAGGCGGACACACAATTATAAGATAATATTATAGTTCGATTCAGTAAAAGTATTTATTTAAAAGTATAAAAAGTATTTATTAAAAAATCAACGAAAGATTTATCAAAAATTCAATAATGGATTTCTTTCAAAAAACAAAATTTCTTCCCTCATCTTCAACACATGCTCTCAATGGCTGATTTTTGGTTGTTAAAAGATGAAGTCTAACTGCTGCTGCTCTGGTGTAGAGTGATTTGAAAAAATATATTATTCACCAACCTTTGGCCCCTTGTCCTATAAGCCACAGCTTTCCCCTAGCTAAAATTAAAAAAAATATATATTATGCATAAAATATTATAAAATTTATAACTGTTACTTATTTTCAACCATCTCTTGGTTAAATTTGCATATTCCTCAGTAATACTTATTGTGCATTTCTGTTCATTATAATTAAGCTCTACTTGATTTTAATTTTATGATTGTGCTTGGATATTAAATGGAAAACTCAGTTTTTGATAAATTTCAAAAAGTGATCAACTGTGATTCAAAAAATGTCAAACAAAAAATTAAGCTATATTTAGTTTACAACATCGATTTGAAATTTGAAACCAAACCAAACCATAATTAAATTAGGAGTGATTAAATTAAAAGTGGTAACTATTGTAAAGAACAACCAACACTTGTTTTAACAATTCAATATTTTTTTTTAATTTGTAGGTTTTAGTTTGAGGGTTACATAAGTTAAGATTTAATTAAAAACTTACTATAAGCTTTTTAAAACTATATGCCAACTAGTTTTTACACAAAGAGACTTTCATTTTTTATTACAAGTCTAAATGTCATTGACATCCATCTTCTTTTTGCCAGAATTGCTAAAAGCAGGACAACAAATATTTTTTCAGACTATTGACACTTAATTGAGCGTATTCGTAAAGTTGCTTGCGACGATTTAAAAGACTTTTTGAAAACCTTCTGGCTAAAGACATTTCAATGTATTATTCATCAGAATGGCAAATAAAAACGTCTGGTACATTCTTTCCATGCAAATTGTCTCTGCAAGAACTTTGTTTTCGCAGTCAACGTGTCATCTCTATTCAATTTTTATTCCAATAAAATGAAACTTATTTCTTAACCAAAATAGTTTATTTTTTCTCATGAATAGTAATGTGTTGAGTAAGTACGCCCGGAACTGTCTTCTCTTTACCATTGAGGTATAAGAGTTGTGTATTTGTTGTCTTTTAACCAGAATGTTCTATTTGTGTCTGATGTTTATTTCGAACGTTCTGCTCTAACTTTATTGGTTTTGTGACTCGTCACCGCGATAAACATGGATTTGTGTCGTACACTGCTAATAAATCTCCTGATGTATTCGAGAATTTTAATTCTATGTAGATTTGCGTAATTCTCCGTTGCTGTGACAACATCGTAACTAATTTTATTTTCTTAAAAAATAAAGAAATCTCAATTGCCACTTTTGTAAGTTCAATTTATTTTTTCAATCAATCAACCAAAATGATTAAAAAAAAGGATAGACGGTTATGAGTTTGATTGGTACTTTGGAACCCTTATGAGTAAATATGATACATTGGAGGCTTTTAATTCGATACAGATTTGCTAATAACATCGTTACTACACATTAACTAAGTTTGAATTTAAAGGTGAAATGGATCATTAAATACACAGTTAAAAAACTAAAGAAAATAAATTAATTTTTAAATCAATCAATCAAAATTAAATAAAATAGTCGAATAGTTCTTTTTGTTTGTAGTTTAGTTGTTTCCCTAAAGAAATTGGAAAAGGTAGTAAGTTAAAGAGACAATCACAAGTAGAGTTGAATATCGTCGCACTAGAGCTACAAGAGGGATTTTGGAGACGAGCATCATAATTTAGAACCACAGTCAAGTGAAGAGGCGACACCTCACAGCTTTTAGGAGCGACATCGTTTACAGTGACGGGACTGCGCAGCAGATTTAACTTGCACTCCTTCCATTATTCGTCGGACTTTTCGGATGCATAGACCTCTTACAGGTTGTTAGTTATTTTGTCAATGCCCGATCGCAAAACCTAGGACCTCTTACATGAAAGGCAAATGCCATACCGACTGGGCTCCTCAGCCCCCAAACACAAGTGGAGCTATCGCTATTCAAGGCAAAAAGAAATTGATTGGAAGTAATTGAAAAACTCATTAGAAATCAACGAAATATTAAAGAAAAAGTTAGATATGTATTCATTTTTTCAAAAGAAAAAATGATAGCTGCAAGTATGTAAATAATTCTTTTATCTGCTTTTAAGCCGCTATGGGGTTGCTTTACGGAGTATCTGGCAACAGCTCCGCGGTCTTGTGTGCTTGGTCAGCACACAAACCTGATTATCTCTACCTACCAACCAAAACTAAAGTAATTCGACAGTAAGGAAAACAAGACCTCGGAGCTATTGCCAGATACTCCTTGAAACAACCCCATTATTATTCTTATTTAAGGGGACAGGGGAGGCAAATTATTTTTTTTAAAGTTGCAGACCGAAATGGATGAAATTTTTTTTATATCTCAGGGACATAAAATTTAAAGAAAATACAAAATAATAAAAGAAAATATGCAATAGTTTTTTTTAGTAAAAAAAATTACTTTTTTAACTGTTTTTAAAAATGCTCCTTGCGATTCAATTTTTTTCTAAAATGTCTAATTTTTTTTATATAAGATATTTAAATATATGTTAACAAAATTGTGCATGGATATTTTATTTGTCCTATTGGTTAATTAATTAGAATTAAAAATGTATGTTACTTGGAAATTTTTGATTTTTTTCGTGATATGCTAAAAGTAAAACTGAGTAAAATATTAAAAAATGTTATCAGATTTCAAAATCCATGCACAATTATGTTTGAAAGATTATCAATAACAATTTTCCACAATTTCAGAGCAATACATAAAAGTTTGAATCGCAAGGAACAATTCGAATGTACGACCAAACCACTAAAAACACTCATGGAGAAAAAGGCAAGTAAAGAAAGAAATAACTTCCACTTAACGTACGATTTTTGGATTTCGGTGTTTACGAAAACTCCAACTGTATTTCGAATTCTTTTCGGATCGTTAAAAGTAAGATATGTTCTTAAAGGTAAAAGTTCAAACTATAACTTTTTATTAAAATACCAGAATCGATATTTTTGACATTTTTTGCCTCCCCAGTCCCCTTAATAAGCTAATTTGTTTTACTTCATTCAGTAAATTTACTAAATTAACTTTTAAGAGTTACTACTTTGTCAAACTTATGCATCGAACTGTCTTCTGCCTCGAGCAGCAAGCCATCTTATGATTCCTTGTTTATGAAAACGTATGTAAATAAAATTCGTTGTCTTGTCTGTTCGTATTCAAGAGATATCGTCTTAAATTAATGGCATCAATATTCAATAACACAATACAAGCATACAGGATTATTCAGATCTGCCTGAATTTGTGACAAATTTTGTGTACTTTATTTGTGATTAGATATACTATCAATTAGGTTAAAGGAAGATATAGATATCACAGGCACTCAAAGCTAGGAAAGTTTGTACAGAGTACTAAATAAATGCAATTAAATAAATACTGTTAAATGTTAAAAAACATACTTTATTTGGGGGGAAGTACTTCTTGACTTCTCAGTAAAAAAAGTTCATTCATTGAAAAAGTTCGTTTATCGAAAAGTTTTGAAATGAAATTTCGTTTGTTCGTTAATTGAAAATAAAAAGCTTTCTAAATGAAATTTTGATTGGAACACTTTGAAAGTATGCGTTCAATTACTTTTCGTTTGAGCTAGCTTGAGTTGTTAGGCGTTATTGTGTTTGAATTTACCATTTACCCCAAAGTTTCGATTCTCGGTTGCATTTTTTTTGTTTGCTGAAATAAATTTTTTAACATTTGTAAATGTCAAGGAAAAGCTTTTTATGGTTCTTTTTATAAAAAGATACTTTTATTTTTTTATTACAAGTCTAAATCAAGAGTACAGGGAGCGAGCCACTTGATTTTTTAGGAGTCTACCCGTAATTGTGTCTGCTTAGCGGACATTAGTGACACGAAACCGGTTTTCATTTCGGTTCTTCATTCGCGGTACAAGCGCGTGACTCGTGTCCACTGATCTCTGGCGTGAATCAGGGTTGCCGCAAAAGAAAAACTAAGCGAGTAACCTGTTTCTTTACACCAGTTTAGACGAATTCTCACTATCATCGCCAAAGAGGCATATTGAGGAAAACCTTCTACAAAATCAAGCGGTTTTTCCCCCGTACTCGTCAAATGTCATTGACAACCATCTTCTTTTTGCCAGACTTGTTAGGCAGGACTGTTAATATTTTTTCAGAGTATTGTCAATTAATTGAGCGTGAGGTATTAGGTCTGTATATATGTTGAAATCTTACTCAAAACCTAACAAGTATAGATTTGTAACAGAAACTGTCACTGAAATTGCTCCTCACAAAGAATTCACGCGTATAAAAAATGCACCAAATGCAGTGTTTAGTTTTTTTCATTAAACTTTCAAACTTCAAATAAAAAAAAACCCTTTTCATCGAAAACTCAATTACAATTATGTATCGTTTTTAAATGTATTTATAATTCGAAGAATAAATGATAACATACTTAAAAAGATATAAAACATTTCATCCTAAAACACATAACTAAACGTATTGACTTTTAAATAATTCTGGGTATCTACCATTCTACTAACAATAGACAATATAACCTCGTTCAAAAGCAATAATTAGCATCAAGATGTCTATACTGTCAATATTTTAATATAAAATTCCGCCAGCTTTTTAGAACACCTTATATGCATCTTTCTAAACAAATAATACGAACCATCAATGAATCATTGTGACATATGATATTATAACGTCATTTCAAACTAATTTATATCACAAAGATAAATGTCTTAAAAAATTTTATTTAATATAAACAAGGTTTATCATGCGATGGTTGTGAGTGGCAATGGTGACTCAATTCTGTTAAAAATGGCCTTCGGCTGCTTTTTAAATGAGTAATAATTTTTGCAATTTTTCTAAAAATTGAAGTAGAGTAGACTGATCAGTGAGTGAACAGGCCCCATTGAATGAAAATTTGACAAATATAATTAAAAAATACGGATTGAAATCATTCCACTAGATGGATTGGCAACACTGACTTCCTCCCATATAGGAAGCTATCTGACATATGGTTGGTTGTCCTGGGTCATTATGTCCTGGTGTTTATTCTTATCTTATTGTTCTTATTGTTATTATGAGATTCTCAATAACTTCTAGTATAAAAGCGCTTGAAATTTTGAAGTATAACAGTTGTCTGTAGCATTTATAGTTTGGGATATGAAAGTTTGTTGGCGGACAGAGACTTACTAATTTTTATAGCTTTTATACATTATTAACACCAATGTACAGCTGTGGAAATAAAAAAGTACCCACTTGAGGTTATTTCTTCCGTTAGTCACCCTATAGAATCGGACCTTTTTAAGATTGTGTACAATTAACATTCTGAGTTAATTGCACGATACAAAATTTGCATAAGGGGCCGTCTTCATATTAAAAATAATACGATCTTTGAAATTTCCAATAGCAACACCCAATTTTAATAGCTTAGAAATGTTAAGCACTCTTGAAAACCTTTAAATCTAAGTTTTTGTTACATTTGGATGAATATTTGACGAGTTATTCAATCGAATCACTTGTGGACCTTTTGGGGTCCATCTCTAAAATGACAAGCAAGCATGCATGCAAAGTCGTCTTTATTTATCAATTACACACGTAATCTTATACACATTCCCCTAATGGGTAATTATAAAGTATTTTGTGATTTACTCAGCAAATTATAAATGAATATTTTTAAAAATTGGGATTTCGCTTAAACTTCTTGTCTTAAATTTATTTCTTTAAAAATATTAAGGGGTTTCAATTCATATTTTTTTAAAACATCAATATAATAATTATTTAAAAATATAAAAATTGTTTTAAATACCCCAATATTGAATGCATTTTGTTTGGGTTATTATAATTTCTTTTCAGTAAAAAATTCGTTTCATTATCTTAATTATTTATAGATCGGGATAGTTTTTTATGTGCAACTCATTTAACATTATGGGACCTAAAGTTTGCACGTCTCTAACTCCTCTAATAATGCATAAAAAGTAACAAAATTTGGCATTTCGTATTAACATAGGTCAGAGATTTGAAATATGGATTCCAAAAGGGGTGTTGCTATTGGAAATTTTAAAGTTAGTAACATTTTTAATATGAAGATGGCCCCTTATGCAAATTTTGTGTCATGCAATTAACTCAGAATGTTAATTGTTCACAATGTCAAAAAGGTCCGATTCTTTAGGATGAATAACGGAGGAAATAACCTCAAGTGGGTACTTTTTTATTTCCACAGCTGTACCAATATTCAAGGCATAAATAATAAATAATTGCCCTTTTTCTTGAATATTTTTTTTATTCTAGAGAATAAAAGTCATAAGTTGAAATAATGGATCTAAATATTTCAAGAACACGAATATAGCATTTTCAAAATTTTGATGATTTATAGATAACCCGCGTTTGTGAAACACGTGTGTCTACATTATAATGGATGAAATGTAGACTTATAGTATAGCACTAAAGAATCTGTATAGACTTCAATTTATCTATAATTCTTAAAGGTATTTCTTATATTGAAAACTTTGATACATTTTTTCTGTTTTTTCTTTTTTCGAATGGCAACAATAAAGAGACATACGAAATTCTTAGAATGTTTCAAAATTTGAAGAAAATCTTTCAAAGAAGTGATGAAAGTTTTCCTTAAAATTGCATTACTATGTGCTTCTGAGCAAATCTCAAAGGATAAAATAAAATTTTCTCAATTTACAATATCTTAGATTCGTGTTGTTCAGCTACTAAACAGAGTCAGTTTTATAAGAAGTAAGTGTGTAAACACATATTTCTAACATTATTATTTTTTAAAATTTTGTCTCCATATATATGGGTCATTAAAGAATTAACCAAATATAATAATATAAACTATTTAACCACCAGCAGGAAAATCTTACAAATTTTGCGAAACTCGATGTTTAATCGATAAGAAGTTTTTTATCATGTTAATTAAATTATTTAATAATTGATTCTTGAATTAGGAATTGAAGATTTGAATGAGAAAAACGTGGTTTATTACATTGGGTAATAGACAAAGTTTGACGTAGCTGTAACACCACCATAGGCGTGGCTGTTCTAGTTGTCCATTGATGATCACGTCATTAAACAAAGAGGAGCAATTTTGAATGGGTAATCACAGATACTGTAGGGATAGATGAGGGTGTGCCTCTTAGTGGGCTCATTAAATTTGTTGAGTTTAATGTCCTGATGCCACGTTATTTAACTAAAAAGTTGCATTAGGTGCCAGTTTAGGTGTTTGCCTCGTCCACTCGATCACTTTCAAAATCAACAGAACCAACACCAATTGGCTTGTTTTACGTGACGGAGCAATTCCTGCTTTCATTCCTGCATTCCTCTATAGTGGGTTTCAATAATCAATTGTATGACATGGTAAGCTGTGCCTACTTCATGGATTAACCAATCGAGACCTTTGTTGCCACTTAAGACTTGAAATAATTCCATACTCCTTATGTAAATCTAGTGCGACGTTGTTCAACCAAACTTGTTAAAAGCCACAAATTTTCAAAAAAAGCCTAGTGCAACTAATGAGAGGACTTGAAGAGCTTATTTTAAGAACGTGCTAATTGACTAAAAGGTGAAACCGAGAAAATGAGCTTTAAAATTTATCTTTTACATATACTATAGATCTGTTGAAAACAGTACTTCAGCATCGTAAAAAATGTACTAAACTTTAAGCTTATGAAAACGAGGAAACTTCTTAAGAAGTTTGTAATATGTTTATTGAAATAATATTGAGTAATATGTTCATATGAATATTGAGTAATATGTTTACAGAAAAATCCTTATTTGTTTTTTTAAAAATGTCACTTAGCACGTTCTTCCACTAAGCTCTTCAATAGTTGATTAGCAAAAACAGACTCAAAGAAAGCTTTTTGTTTCAATTAGTAATTTAATGCTAAGCAACGAACAATGTGTCACACATGCGAGGTTTAAAATCTATTTTTAGCCTTTACAGTTTAATGCCATTTGAAAGGCGATGCCACAATTTAGTTAAAGTTGCGTGTTTCGACTTTCGATTATGAAATTATTTTTTAAAAAACTTTGTTCCATTATGAAATTTAAGTCGCTCTTTGAAACGTGAGAACGTGAGAGAAATAAAAGTAAAATAATAAGAAGTTGAAATCATAAAGTGAAAGCTCAAGGGTTTTAGGAAACATTTCTCTTGTGGAAACAGTGTTAGGTTATGTGGTAATTTAATAGTTTCCTGCTGTCTATTTCTAGCCTCCTTTGGGAAACAGTGTTAAAAATGTATTGTTAAGGAATTCAATTACAGTTTTATTTTAAAACTGAAACCTTCGTATTTCATAATTGAAGAGCTTAGTGGAGGAACGTGCTAAGTGGCATTTTTGAAAAAGTAACGATATTTTTGTGTCAATAAACATATTACTAACTTCTTTAACGATAACAAGCTTCCACTCTTTCATAAACTTTAAGCTCAGCATATTTTTACTGTTTGCAAGTTTTTTTTAACAGATCTGAGTATAAACTAAAACTTTTAAAACTCATTTTCTCGCTTTCACCTTTTTGTCATATAGCACGTTCTTCCACTAAGTTTTTCAATTGTATCAAATAAATGTATTTTTTTTTAAATCCTAATTGTTTTTAAAAAATAAATTTATGGGGTTCTATCAAATTCTTCTTCTTATTTTTTTTGAACTTTTGAAACTTAAAAAATTTATTTCTCATGCATCCTTTTGATCAAACTATTATTTGAAATCTTCATAGGTTTTTTTCAAAATTGCTCGTGATTCTTGGAACTGGAAACATTTCTTATTAAATATCGATGGTGTGTATGTAAAGAAACTTTAGAAAATTGCACGAACGCACAGAAAAAAATTATTTCTTAAAAAATTATTTCTTAATGCATTAAAATAAAAATTAAAAAGTATTTATTGAAATTATATGCCTTTTTATAAAAATAAATAGTAAAATTTTCAGATATTTTATATCGATAAAGTTCCTGCAATGACAACGGTTTTTACCCACGCGCCGACAAGATTAATTACCAACCTAATGTTAAAAAAAATCAAACCTAACATTTTCAAAGAGATTTTCGGACTCTTTGAATGCAATAACGTAAATAAAGGATTCACAGCCTTAAAAAATACAAAAGAAGCTAAAATTATCCTTCGCGCCTTTTCGTAAAAGTGGCGCAATATGTACATTATAACTTTTCGAGTTGCGTGAGTACTAAAGTACTTCAAATTTAAGGATCTAGTGATGGAAGCGAAAATTAAATTGATAGATATAGCAGATGGTTTATATTTATTATACCGTAAAAACAAATCTGTTAATTTTACAGGAACATAAATTACTTTTTTTTTGGTAAAAATGCACAGTTCGAATAATACAATTCCCCCCCCCCCCCCTGTTATTAACATAAAAAAATAGGTACAAAATAGGTTAAATAGGTACACTGCAACCGGAAAAGCATTTTAATTGTTTGTTGAAATTAACAGCTAAAGGTCCATGGTTACAACTCGACTTTTATATTGAAATACTCCCCAGAAATATATTATATGATTTTGTGTGGTCAGTATCCTCGCCTATCAATGGGGTGACCAGGGGTTCCATTTCCCTCTGGGGGAGCAGGATTTTTTTTATTCTTTACAATTTGTCTCTTAAAAACAGCCTATGCGTTCAAATTATAAATTGTTCATATAAAATAAACAGATTTTCTCTGTAAATTGAATGACATTTTTTGCCATAAAAGCCGACATTTTTTCTGTAAAAAAGATATTTTTGCTGTTTAGATTCATTTTTTTAAAAATGCAATGGAACTAAAGAAATGCAATGGAAATTTCAAAAAATCTTCAAAAAAACCTTTTTTCCGATACGCCAGTTTTGGATGACGGACGATGTATCTTGAGCTTTCACAAATACAAAAGAATTAAGACCTTTTGTTTAGACGGTTTCTTGATTGCAAAAATAGTTTAGAATTCTTAGAATAGATATATTTTCAAAAAATTTCAGATATTGAAAATAAGAACTTTTAGTTGAGAGAAACAAAAACCTAAATTTCCAACAATCTAAATGTAAATACTATCTTCATTGGAAAATAAATATAAGCTTAAGTTATTTTTTTATTGGTTTCTACTTTTTTCTTTCTACAAATCATGAAAATGTACCATTATTAATAAATTATCTTTACACATTGCTTTATAATTTACTGTAATTTTTTCAAATAAAAAAAAATTAAGGAATAAATATGTTCTGAAGATTTAATAACAGGTGCAGTTCTTTTAAAATAAGATCTAAACCTCTTTGGTTGTCTTTACAATGCATGTAATAGCTTTAAAATATAATAGTAGCTTAATACTATATGACTTATTCACACAAGAGTTTCAGAAAATAAAATTAACCTTTCATATGGCTTTTTTTTAAACTTGCCAATACCTGTTTGAACCGCCCTATAAGTTTTAATCAGATTATTCTAACAAATCTCCACGAAATTAACGTAACTTTGTATACTTAAGGGGTCAGGAGTCTTAAAAATGTGCAAAGAAGGTACTACAAAGCATAGTTTGATCTTTCATGTAATTTTTTAACTACACAATAAATAAGTATCATTTTTTATATGTATTTCTACAAGATTTATTTAATATAAAACAAATTTTAAAATTTATGAAACTTTAGCCAAAACTAAAATAAATGATATTAAACATAAAGCTATTTGAACACATTGGGATTAGGCTTGCGCGGCAAATTGTGAGGTCAAAATTGAAAAAATGACCAAGAAAATGACTTTATATGGTACAAATATGTACAAACTAGGACTTATACCTAAATTCTCAGCTCAATATCAATTAGAAATTATTTTTTAAAAATTTTTAAATCAAAATTTTTAAATTTTTATTAATTTTTTTAGAAAAAAGTTCATAAAATAATTTCTAATTAAAATTGAGCTGAGAATTTAGGTATAAGTCCTAGTTTGTACATATTTGTACAATACAAAGTCACTTTCTTGGTCATTTTTTCAATTTTGACCTCACAATTTGCCGCGCAAGCCTAATCCCAATGTGTTCAAATAGCTTTATGTTTAATATCATTTATTTTAGTTTTGGCTAAAGTTTCATAAATTTGAAAACTTGTTTTGTAATAAATAAATCCTGTAGAATCACATATAAAAAAATTAGACTCATTTATTGAGTAGTTAAAAAATGACATGAAAGATCAAACTATGCTTTGTAGTATCTTCTTTGCACATTTTTAAGACTCCTGTGACCCCTTAAACTTGATAAAGTCTACATTTCACTATTTTCTAGCTTTGTTTTCATCGGCACAAAATGCTTAGCATAATGTTATATTCGCAGCTGTCGATATTATTATATATGAATTAATTTATTACCAAGTGAATGAGAAATCCTCTTCTACATTCTCACCAGGTTAGTTACATTTGATATAAATGTGCACAATCGCATCAAATAAGTTGGCACCAAGGATATGAATCTTAAACGACTTGAATTTTAAGTTGACACCTTGCAAACTTACTGTTCAGGTCGCTAACCATGTTGGTTGGTTGGTAGACATATATTTTCAGGCTTGTGTGCTTGGTCGCAAGGACCCGCTTATAAACCATCACCATGTAATCTGAGGCATACTTTCATAAGTTGGTTGTACATACGTTTTCCGGCCTTTATTTCCACCCTCCATGGATATTTAACACAGCCAAACTACGCTTCGTAATTTAGAACCTTTGTCAAGTGAGCTTTCAACAAATTAAATATAACCAATGAAAAAAGACGAATTTTGCTCCCTGCACTTACGCAAAACTAGTTTAACCGGTTTATTTTTAACTCTTATCTAAGTTAGGTTTTTTAATACTACAATTTTGAATTAACATTAGAACTTACATTTTGTGATTAACCCGGCAGCACTCGCCTGGGGTCTAATGGACCCCAGATAGATTAAATACACTCTAAGATCTGAAACTCTGATATCTAAAACTCTGATTGGATTACTATTATAAGGATTTTCTATATTGAAATTGATATAGACACTAACTCCCCCAATTGTGTCTAAGGGAACTAATGTAATGTTTTACGGCTAACTTTTTCTATTTTTTTTTAGCTACTACGGCTGCCTTTTTCTCTCGTAAATTAGAACCATGGTCAAGCGACGAAAAGAAACTATATTTTTGACGACAACGCTTCGCTGCCATAGGATTTGGTACAATATAATTTTAATTAAAATGGAGGTTGAAGTTTTAATTAAATTTATCTCTTGGTTTAATTTAATGAACTAAAAAATCAACAAAAAATTAATATTAGATGAACGAAAATGAAACAAATTAGAATTCTGTAATGCATACATCAACTTTGTTGTCATTTTCACAAATGTACTATCTGTTGCCATAGTTCAATTTTAATGAATTCGTATTTTTTTTAACACGTCGAGTGAGAATCACGCGCAAGCGCTTGACGTGGTACCCATTCACCGATAACAGCCAACGAGCTTATAATAGGGGTAGAGCGGTTAATGGCAACCATACCGTGGAACCAACATGAAGAGAATTCTTCCTAGGGTCACGTGATTGCATCTCCTACTACGAGCAGGCTGTGTATGTATTTTGCTATGGCAATCGGTATAGGAAAGGTTCGTGATATTCGCAGCAGCTAAATTATTGCAAAAATGGTTGTTTCTTGTTGTGCTTTTAACTGCAACGAAGTTCATAAGAAAGGAGGAAGTATTATATATATATAATTTTAGAAAGCTTGATTTGGCTCATTTTTCACAAAATTAGTTGAATGAAGTGAACAGTGTGTTCTTAAATTTTCTTACGCACAACACATTTGTATATATTTTTTACAAATATGCATAAAAATATCCTAGCCGTTAATAAATTAAAGTGAAGTGTTTATCAAATGACCTACATAATCAGTAGGTCTAACGCAACATTAATCCAACCAAAAAAACATTCCAAAACAAAGACAAAATGTTTTGAAATTCGGCGCTATTTTTTCAAAAAGCGCCAAACGGCACGATAACTTGCCAAATATACTTCCTCTTCTCATAATCACGTGGTAAACCACGTGACTGTATGAGAAATTATCTGAGTGCCACCGGCTCCGTAGTAGAAACCTTCTCTAGGCCGCTCTACCCCTATTATAAGCTCGTTGGTAACAGCACATTCTGATAAAATTCATAGTATACCGTTTAGCCCACCGTTCTTAAGAGTTCAAGTTTGTTTGAAAACTTAATAAACATGGTGGTCTAGTGGTTAAAAACTACACGACCTAGCTCTTTCATCTACCCTTTTGTGTGATATTTAATGGCCACCAAGTAATCCCATATGTGACTGATGAATTTCCATACATAGATTTTAAAGCTTATGAAGTTTTTGTGAAGTGTATCTTTTGTCTATTGACGACAAATATAATACAGAAATAATAATATAGGTGTGTTAACACCTATTTGAATTATGTTAACCCTTGAGCAGGCGCGGGGTATTGACGACACATTTCATAGTCGAAAAGTTAATCACTGTAACAAATATGGTTATTGGCTTTCAATTCAATGATTAGTGACAGTTGATGAGTTATCCGATCGGAAAAGGCCAGGAACAGTTCCTCGTATTTTTAGGACTAGGTTAGCGACTTTAATTGAACCTAACCTTGTAATTTTGCGACCTCGAACTAATGATTTTATTTTTTTGAAATGGGAGAATAGTTAGTTCATTTCTGTTCTAACGAACTGGTTATAAAAACAGGATGCTCTCCTATTTCACATCGGCCTCTGTCGATGAAAGTTTTCAATCGCTATGCCAATCACAAATCAATCGTTAATAGTGTATTAGTTCCGTTCGACACTTTGGAGGCGCTAGGCATGAGATTGAGTTCCCGATCTAGAAATTTTTAGTCTATGCTAAGTTAGGGCGAGTTCTTCCGGGTTAAAGGTTAGTTTAATTAACGTTGGCCCAAAGGCTACAGACGAGATAGCAGCGAAAGGTTGCGTAATTTTAAACTGAACGGACGAGAACTACACCATAGACGACACTCTACGCAATCACGATACATTGGATTACGTTTTATTTAACTTATCGTAAGACTCTCCTTACGATTTTTCAAAAATTGGATTCGTTACTGCAAATCCATTTATTCGGTCCTGTTGAAAACCGATCCAATTTGAGAATCTTCCACTCCAATTCAGAAGATCAGGCTTACCAATTCAGTTCTCAGCTTTTAATACCGGCCAGAAACTAACTTGTAACATCCAAAAGTGAATAAAAATGATCATACACAAAATTTCCAAACAACAATTTCCACACCAGACTCAAAAAGTTTTGCCATCACTACAAGTAGAAGGAAAAGTTACAAGAAATTGGCATACTTATCTACAGTTGCAAAACATCGTTAAGAACCCATGATATCTTAGAGCGAGGAGTTTATGCAATATTGCAATATATCAAAATTGCTATCGTTTATCGCTTTATGCAATACTTTTTACCAACGACCTAGAAAAAACATACAAAGGGAAAGGGAAAAGCTTTTAGTGAATTTAAAATGAATAAACGAATTGGCGAAAAATTCCCTTATTTTTGACAATTTATCTCTCTATTGGTCGGAAATGGTACCTTGGCAATTTTTTAAAAATTGTTTTTAGTTTTTAATTGTAATTTTAAAATTGTAACCAGTATGAACTTAAAATGTTTAATACATATTAGCAATGTTACATTAACTTTATCATTTCAGGCATAAATAAACCAAAGCCCTCGAATTAAATTTGTGTGTAATTTAAAAAAATACGCCTATAAACGCATCACGTGACCTAAGTAGTTTCTTTGTGGTCAATGTTTCCCGCGTTTAGGTTTGACAAAACTACCTCTATGTTTTATAAGTCTTTTCCTCTTGCATAGTTATTTCTGTAAATTTCTCTTTCCAGGGGAATTTCACCAAAATATACATACTGAAAAAATGTTACAGTTTAGTGTGAAAAAACACACACTAAAAATTTCGTCACGCTGTCGTCACCGGCGCAGTTTCCCGGGCTTTCGCAAATAATCAAATGGCTTTTAAGTGCATATTTAAGATAAGAGGAAGGAGGCGCAGTGTTATTCATTTCCGTTACACAAACCTAAACAAACTTCAAAGCAAAGTTTTAGGTTCTCTGCCTTGCTGGGTGTTTAAAAATAAAATGATGGTAACGGCCTTCTTGGGAGATCTTTGGCGGAAAGCGGTGACTCTCTCCTGGATCTTTATTTGGACTATCAATATGCTGTATTACTTTTATTGTTATGTTAGTCAGTGCTGAACGGAAAATTTCGCAGTTTGAAGGGTGTCATTCAACACAATTTCACCCAAACTGAAAAAAAATATAAATAGTTTTTATAGTTATAAAAGTCTGCTACTAGACAAGTTAGACATGAAAATACTTGAAATAGCTAATACCTCCACATAATTTCGCCGACACTTCTAAACGAAATTATATAAACGTACAGTTTACATTATGAACATACTAAATTTCTTATACGTGCCTCGATTTCGTAAAATGTTTAGTACAAATGAATCGGTGAGTGCAGAAACAACGTAAGTCACAAATTTCAAATTTTTCAGGAGGGAGAAAAAACGTTATAACTCCTCCAAATTTTAAAATATTTGAGAACTTTTTTTTCCTTTGTCATAACATGCTTTTATGCTGCTGTTATAAAAAAAATTACATAATTTACACATAAATTAGGCTCAGGAAAATTAAAACTATGATTTGGACTAATGCTGTTTCTGCACTCAACTGTTTTTACAGACAGTAGGAAACTTGGAAAAAGATAACCATTCGTTAAAAGTTTGTATTTGTTATTAATTTTGTTTCGATTTTTGTTAATAATATTTATTTTGATTAATTTCACACAAAAATTACAAATGTATATTTTTCCATATTACATGAGAAATGAAGTTACAGTATTGCAAAGTCATAAGACAGGAATATAACAAACTGAAACGCTCTTAAAATATATCATTCTCGACGATAGTATCATAGTCATGTTCAGTGGTTGACCAGGTAAATAGTTCATCATAAAAACTTTGAAGTTTTCAGGAATATGAACAATCATTTTCTGGATGTCTTCCATTTTCTTTATGTTGATTGGAACTTTCCCTGATGGGTAGGCTGCAATACTTGAAGGAAAATCAATATCGACGTTACGGAAAGCAGGTCTCAGCAACTAATAGCTGTGCTTTTGTAATCCTTCAATGAAAATGTATGTTTTCTTCAGAGTTATAGCGGAACTCTTTATATCGGGTGGGAGCAAACTTGAATTTTGCTTCTTTTGGCACTCTGTGCTTAATGGCGTGTTTTTCGATCAGTTGTTGTAAGAAAATATCTTGCTCATCTTTTGATTTGAACTGATTCAAATTAGCAACAAATTCAGATTTTTCATCATTGCTAAAGTTAGTAAAGCATTGTAATTTACACTTACAAGCAGCACCCCTGTTGATCGAGATGGAATGAGATGCCCTTTCCAGTTGATGTGTTCAACCACACGTACTTTAGATGTTCTAATCGCGTTTCTTCGAAACTCTCTTCATTCCTCCTCCTCTTCTTGGTGGGTGCTGTTTCATTATCACTCTCACTGCTTGCGGGACTCACTGACATATTGCAAAAGACTGACAGTAGACTTTGAAAACTAACTTAGAACACGTTGAAACACTTTACTGAACTGACTTCAATACAAGCCTCACCTCTTTGGGTGTTAATCACACGCGCATGCTCGGCAAGGAACCTAACAAGACTGGTCACGCGATCAGACGGTGGGTGCAGAAACAACGTCAGTCACTGGACTCATGTCGTTTCTGCACTCAACACTCGAAACAAACGTCCTGTATTTACGGAACTACTCAACAGACTAACGTAGTTTTTTCACCAAACACGCATCTTGCCTTTCTACGCTAATTTTCATTGAAAACGAGTTTTCGGATTTTTTGGACTGAAGTGGTTTCTGCACTCACCGATTCAAATATGGAAATCTGATTTGGTAACAGAAAATATAAGGCTAACTTAACACTTTACCGACCGGCCGTCGATTAATCGACTTTTGATCTTTCTGCTAGATTTGGTGAGGTTAGGCCGTGTTCAGAGTACGCCTTGTAAAGATTTTATTAAATTTTGTTACCCCATAATAGCACGAAGCGTACAATTTTACCAGAGTTTAAGAAAATAGCATATATTCCGCGCGTAGGTCTAGGCCGAAACCGAGCCGGTTTAGTTTAGTTGTGTATTTCGCGCGATCAAGAGGGCCATTAGGAAACCGAGCAGGTGCATAGTAATAGCAGTTCGAACCGCTACCGGTCGGAAAAGGGTTAAGAAATATTTATTATTATATCTCTTGTAGGGCCCGTCCGTGGCCGAGTGGTTAAGGCACCAGCCTGAGGATTCAATCTTCTCAGGTTCGAATCCCACCTACTGCCAGTCATCCTATAAATCGGATATCTGCACTGGAAAGAGTAGAAAATTCCAACTCGTGACGGATGGGCCCGAGTACACTAGGACAGACGTGCTCGTTAAATCTGTGGAGTCCAAAGTCCCGACGGCGTCAGCGTACGATGTCGCTCGAAGTTCCGTTGGGTGACCGCTCAGGTGTCGATCTCGTCACTTGACCAGGGTTCTAAATTACGAGGCGTTATTGGCTGTGTTAAAGCTTCTACAAGGAGGCTAGAAATAGGCAGCCGGAAACGATTACATTACCATTACTATCTCTTGTGTGTACAGGGTGTATCAAATAAAATAAAATTCCCCCGGAGAACTGTTTCAAATTACAAAGCATCTCAGATCAAAGGAAATGTTGGTTTGTTGAGTGGAATTTTACGACACAAAAGGCATATTTGGCAAATGAATGGAATTAGTTTGATTATACTAAACGTTGCAAATAGAAGCGGGAAAGCGGACACGACAGTATGTTAATGGTACAGATTGTAGCAGAGGTTATTTGTTGTGGAAAATTATGTTAAAATTTCTAGAAAGAGTGTGTTTAAATATGGCTGTCGCGCGGTAAAACCCCATTTAACCAACACTCTTAAAACAAACACTCCGAATTTAACTCAGTCTGAGTGGATTTCACTCCTCCAGACTGGAAAATGCACTTCTCCTTTTGGAGCGGATCCTTTGTGAGTTAAACCTCCGACAGGATCACTCCAAACGAGTGATTTTAACTCAGTCTGAGAAAATATGCATGCCTTTAGGGTGTCGAAAATGCACTTCTCCAACTGGAGTGGATTTCACTCTTTTGTTTTAAGAGTGGAGTAACTTCTCCTTTGATCTGTAACTCGAAACTCTGAGCCTCTTATATTTGATACACCCTGCAGTGTAGTAATACTATTTTCCCAAATCTTTTGAAATGGTTAAGAATGATTCATGAACTCCGTCATCTTTCGAGAATTTAAAAGTTGGTCTTTGGTCGAAATGATTTGTGGAAAACGGCTGCCTGTTAGTTTAAAAGATTGCAGGGAATATGAAAGATTAATAATGACTTATAACCGTATAACTTTTCTGATGAATCTTCGGGCGCTCCTATATATAAAAGCTTTATCTTGGGCTATTGAAGGCTCATGAGAAATGTATGAGAAGATACAGTGAGGCAAACAAAAGTGACCCCGGTCTAGAGATAAGAATTCGACAGAAATGTTGCCAAGTCTAAAACCAATACAAAATCAGGTTTGCTAACTGAAGCTATTGATCGTTTTAATATTAGGCCCAAACAAACGCTGGGCGACTTATTTTCCGGCAACTTACTTACTTACTTACAGGTTTCAGGTGGCTTCAAGAGTTTTTCTCACCAAGCATTTCAACGTATTCCTATCTCTAGACCGGGGCCACTTTTGTTTGCCTCACCCTGTAGTAGCACATTGACTGGAATATGAGTTGCATTAAATTCAATTACAATTTGTGTTTATTTTAAGCAAGCATTAACTGTCCGTAACGGCAACCAGAGCTTTAAAAAAACACGATTTAATAGTTCTTAGAATTATATTTAACTTTTTATCGCTATTTTAAAAATAAATGTTTTATAAATTACGTGTTATAAACTTAGCATGTCGAATTGCTGGGAATATATTTTGTTTCAAAGGAAACTTGTTGAAATTGCAGTTGTGTGGTGTAATGTAAATGATTTTTTTCAGTAATGAGGGTCGCGTCATTACAGAAAAATGATAATTTGGAAAAAATAATAGTTTGACCGGAGAAAGAAAATTAGTTATTGATCGGTAATTACGGATAGCATCATCATTTGATACAGGACATTTATATGAAGTACTTAGGAAATCATAATGGACGCAATTAAAAGTATTCGATAAATGAAAATATCAAACATTCAATGGTAAACAGATTACGAGCTTTTGCTATTAAAAATTGTTTCTGAGTATTTAAATTATGATATATAAGATCTGAGCGATCTATTAGGGCGCAACGTCGTGTACACTCTTAAGACAAAATAGTGAAATCCACTCCAGTTGGAGAAGTGCATTTTCGACACTGGAAAGGATTGAATATTAACTCAGACTGAGTTAAAATCACTCGTTTGGAGTGATTTTATCGGAGGCTTAACACACAAAGAATCCACTCCTTCCGGGTAAGCGCATTTTTCACACTGGAGGGGTGAAATTAACTCAGACTGAGTTAAAATCGCTCGTTCGTTTTAAGAGTGTATTATTGCTGTAAAATTACTATAGTTATGAATGAGGTGGAATGGGGTGGAGCGTGGCTTGTTTCAGTACCCTGTGGCGCAACTTTAGGTGTGGGTGTGGCTGTTATAAACTAGACAAATAATCTCCTCAAAGTTTTATTTGTGAGGTTTACACAACTTTAACATATCTCTCAAAGGTCGTGTAAAAACCTTTGACATAGCTGTCAAAGGTCTGCCCCCTCAACTCCTAATTACCGTTGGGATGGTTGTTCCAGTCGTCCATTCGGATAAATGGAGGTATAGAGCTTTGTTTAAAATAATTTAACTGTTTAAAATAAAGATTTTTTTAAATATTTGAATTGATAAATATGAATAAAGGGTTAAGTACATTGTGGGAATTTCTGCGTATTTTTGGGAATATTTTAGTCGAAGAAGAATCGTGAACGGAAATCTTCTAAAGACTTTTGCTCCATTTTACATTTATCTATTGATCATTTGTTTGTGACCCTATTGCGGCTATTGGCAAATATTGATACACAAATATCTTATAATGCATAGTTGAATGAATAATTTGCAGGATTTGTAACCAGCCTAGAAGTAAAATCTATTACTGAATACACACATATATCAATTACAAAAATCTAGGTAAGGTTTTGAATTATCGTTGCACTAGAGCTACGTCTGGATCGAGGGCTCTTGGCGACGGGCGTCGTAATTTAGAACCACAGTCAAGTGACGAGCCGACACCTGAGTAGGCACCCAATGCAACCGTTCAGAGCGACATCGTACGCAGCGTTGGGACTTTGGAGCATATTTAACGTGCTCACCCTCTACACGAGGTATTATTCGTCGAACATTTTTGGGCTGCACTGGCCGTTTATAGGTCGGCAGTTATTTTGGCGATGCCCGGACCCGAACCTGGGACCTTTTGCATGCACAGACCCCAGCCCCACAGAAATCAAGAAAACTCAGACACTCGGCTCTTCTGATTATTAGTTTCTTGAGCAATTCAAGTCTTGTGACTAATACTCTGTTTGTTGTTATCGCGAAAACGTATTTTGTTTTTCTTCATAAGTGCAGAACGTAGCTAGTTTTTTCTTCGAGTGTAATGGAGAAGAATTATTGTGAGTGCGCTCGGGAAAGCTTCCAGACGAGTTTGAACATACAACAATGCATCAACTTCTTAAGAGACAGAGAAAGTTACAGTCACTGTGATTTCAAGGCCTGGTGAAAAAAAAATGTAGCGTTGAAGTTGTTTTTCCGTCTTGTAAAGTAGAGTAGAAATAATGTCGCGATAGAGCTACATAAGGGCGACTGTCAGCACGAGCCATAACTTTTTCGTCATGTAAATAATTCAAATTTAGGAGAAGTTCATAGAAAAGAAATTGAGTTAAGAAATTTTTTTCTCTGAAAACCAGCTTTACATTTACTTTGAATGAGTAATTAAATGCTTTTTAATTTTTTAGACTTTATTAATTAATCGTTGCAGAACACGAGAGCTATTGATTTTCGAATTTATGTGAGTTTTTTGTTTGCCTAAATGAGATTCCCCCCATCTTGGTGCACATTTATGCAACAATGTTTCAATTTTTGTTTCATTGTTTGAATAATAAAGAATATTGTTATCTATTTATAACATTCAACAGATCTTGTAGTTGAACGTGGTTCCAAATTACGGTGTCCGTCTCCAATAACCCCCTCGTGTATATCTCAAGGCCTATGTTAATTCAAACCTAACCAAACGTAATTTATTGAGAAAAATACCAGATCATATAACTTTATTACTTTCTTAAACTTAATTTCTTGGGTTCATCTCTTTTAGACGGATAAAGATGCTAAAAAATGCTTAGAGCTAATTCATTCAATTATGTTAACTGAGACTAAATTCTCCTCAAACACTTGATTATTTGATAAGAATTTAAAAAATTCGAAACTGTATTTAGTGCTATGGAAAATGGCTCTTTATGTTTTTGTTAATACACAGTGGGAATTCTGCTTTGTGGGAAGCATCCCTGCTACCTTTAAAAAAGCTGGATGCCAAATATGTAGACTTAAATTGAAATAAATCTCGTAATTTTGATAGTAATTTTATTCAAGTACGATTTACATTAATGCTCAGCATACATTGTGTTTAACCCTGTAATAAAAATAAAAATATTGCAAAAGATTATTTATATTTGTCTCGAATACATGTAAGAATGTATTATATGCATGATATGCTTATTAACTAACTTTGACATTTTCCTTCGATTTTTTTTTTGTAATTCAAAGTATAGAAATTTAAATATCAGGAATAAACTAAAGCCTTCTTTAAATTTTCTTCAAATTTTATTCTTATAATAAGAAATTTTAAAGAGATTTGTTTTGGGAATTCCCCTGAAAGAATCATTCGAATGTAAAGTTTATATATAGCATTAGACTAGATTTTTGTATAAAAAGCTATACACGTTTTACTCAAAACATGAATACATTTATTAAGTAATTGTTTTACTAAATCACAATTATTTATTATAATAAAATGATTAATATGAACATTTTTTAATATTAATGTTATATAAAGGGAAAATTAATGAAGTTATTAAAATTCATTCAAGTTTCAGAAAATAGTGAAAAGAATTCGAGTGAAAATTTGCACCTAATGTTCCTGTTTTATGACAAGTTATTTGTTGGAATTCAATTTGTAATTATTTGTATTTTCAGAGAAAAAGAGTACGAAGACAATCAAAAGGAACTTATTTGCATAATTTTTTGTTACTTTATTACCCACTGAAATTCTTTAGTCTTACCTTATAGAAAAAAAACAGTAGTTTTACAACAGTAACTATTACTTTAAATCGCCTCCACACAAGATTTATTCTCCTTTGAATCACAGCACCAGAAAAAAAAATCTCCAAAATATGGAATTTAATTGTAATTGAAACTCTTAAAATTTAAAATGGACTGTTAATTTTTTTCCTTTTGCATATTGAATTATCATTTTTTATGACTGTTTTAACGTTTTCTAAAATGTTAATATTATTAGTTTAAAAATAAGTTTATCTTAATTAAAAAAAAAGTTTTACTTAAAAAAGTCTCTTATGCTATTGTTAATGTGACAACAGCGATTTAAATGAATAAAAAGTACATTTCAATGCTATTTAAATGGGTAGAAAGACAGACATATGTCCATAGGTCCCTGATGTCTTACCTTCAAAGAAATTTTTTTTTTAAAAAATCTCACGGATGGGATTAAATATGGAAGAGGAGTACGGACGGACACCTCAAGCATATCAATACCTGTTTTTATGTTTTTTAAAATAAACTCTCCTTAATTGTTTTTTATTCAAGTCTTAATTAGCCTTTTTAAGCTTAAAATTAAGAAAAAACAGCCGATCCAACTTCACAACGAAATACAAAATTGTGATTAAATACACTCCTGTTTATTTTTAAAATGTTGTTTAAAATTTCAAAAAAATGAAAAGTTGACTAAAAGTGTATTTTAAAAGCAAATGCTTTTTTTTTGACATTTCAGAAAACAGTGCTTGAAATAGATGGAAGCGACAGATGCGAGTCGTTTATTGTTCCAGTTTCTTTTTCAATTTCTTCGCGAGACTATTCTAATTTATTTCTAACAAAAATAGCGACTCTTTTTAATCTCGGAACACATTCAGATGTATTTTTGAATATCGAATTCCAAGTGCAATTTACTTTTTTAAAAGTAAGCATTCTTTAAGTTAATCCTTCATTTGTGCTTTCCTTTAATTAGAACTAATTTATTCTTCAAAGATTGAGTTCTGAGAAAATGAAATTATACTCTCTTAGTATTCTTTAATGATATTTTAGGATTCGAACTAAAAAACTGCCTAAATTAAATCTTCCATTATCTTAGATATATTAAAAAAATATCAAGTGAAGTTTTTTTAATGACCCCGGGGGAAAGGTTATTTAGAATATTCTAGATTTTACACACGCATTCAATAAGGTTTGCGTTTGCGAAATTAGATTCAATTATTTTAAAGTAAATTAATTATGGAAAGTTAAGGGCTAATTTAAATACAAAGAAGCGGTAGCAGCATTTTCTTCTGTTCTAAAGCTCTTTGCTGAGGAAGACGAAGCATTAATATATTAGCCAAAGATAATTTATTTTTCGTAAACTGCTTATTTTGCAAAACCAAATCAGACATGCAATTAAAACGTAAATGTATACAAGAATCTGTTTTAATAACTTGAACACATATTTGACCTTTAAAAAATTTCTAATTATGTAACATTTAAATTTTAATTTAATCACTAAGAATGCAACCTCCATATTAATAACCAGAGTGTTATTATTTATAATTTTTCACTTGATTGTGAAGTTGGATCAGCAGTTTTTCAGAAATGGCTGTTGTTTTTGATTGTCATTGTTTCCGTAAATGAAAGTACAATTCTATAAAGACTTCAAAATGCAAATTATTCACCCTCATATTTATTTATGCAGTTTTCGTTTAGGTTTAGGCTTAGTTTGAATTATCGTCGCACTAGAGCTACTCGAGTGTTATTGGCGACGAGCGTCGTATTTTAGAACATTGTTCTAAAATTTATTATTCTAAGAACAATAATGAAGTGATGATACGACAGTAGGCACCCAAAGCAACCGTTAAGGGCGACATCGTATGCAGCGTTAGGACTTATATTTAACGTGCACTCCTTCCACACATGGTAATATTCGTCGGGCATTTGGGCTGCACGGGCCGTTTATAGGTCGGCAGATATTTTGGCGATTACCGGACCCAAACTTGGGACCTTCCGCATGCTAGGCGAATGCCTAACTGACTGGGCTCCTCAGTCCCCAATGCAGTTTTCGTTTTTCGAAAAGTATATAAAAAATATATAAAAGTATATACAAATCACACGGTTGAGAAATTTGAAGCATATATTTTGCTCGTTGTCATTTTTGTCTAAATTTGTAAATCAACATTCAAAATAAAAAACATCAAATTAAAATATATGTTGTGTCCATATTTACCTGGTTTTTTATAGGAATTTCATTGAGTATAAAGTTAAAGGTAAATAGACATTTTTAGTTATTTTAGAATTTAATAGATCTTCAGAAGTTTAATCCTTCCAAATTTAATAAACATGAGTTTTCTTATTTAAACTTCAGTTTCTTCAATAATTTGAAATAATGGGACGGAAACAACTTAGCACGCTGGGTTCTGGGTTTTATTGATCAGGAATGCTTTTAAGTTTAAATTGAGTGTTTTGTATATTTACATTATCGTTTCAAAAGTACTTTTTTATGTAAAATAATATGCGTCTCAAGTATGTAGCGTTTATACGACTCAAATTCAATAATCAGTATATGCAATACAATATTTTAAATAAAATTCGTTTAAACCTTTCCAGCCCCAAAAGTAAAAAGAAAAGATAAACTTTTCGAAATATTTCAATTAAAATTATTCGAAAAGGGAAAAATGCTTTGTAAGGACAAACTTCTACCATCACTTAAAACTTTCGCATTTTTCTAGTGGTTTGGTTACCAGATTTTATTCTTATTGTCATTAAAAAATATTTACAAGCAAGTCTAGACTCAAGGATTCGAAACTGTACATTTAGTAAAAACTTAGCCAAAGACGTAAATGGGGTTCTTTAATAGTATAGGAAAAATATTGAAAATAAAATAAATAAGCTTCTTTCTCCATTTAATACTTTTTATGTTGAGGGTATGATTACGAAATTTATAAAAGGTTGAATCGGCTATTGGGTGACGATTAAATATAAAAATGCACCAAAGGATTTCTAATTATACTTAGACTGATTGCCCTGAAGAAAAGTTACCTATGGAGGAATCTGCTTGTTGTTTAGATAATTTGGTATCCTTACCTTCAATAGTTAGAGCTGGGCGTTGGTACGTGACTAAGTCAGGACTTCTTCCTTTATAAATATGGAAGACGAAGAGTGACTTGCATACGCCTGGAGTAATAAATGATTCACTAAATGTGTTATGATTTCAGGAAAGTCAGGAAAATCCCACTTATTGATTTCTGAAAACATTTTCAATACGTCAAAAAACTTTCTGTTACATTCGGGGCACAGTTTCCAATCACTCGGATTTAAATTAGATCATTTGCTGTCAAAAACAATGGTTACTTTTTCTTGGAAAAATATGTAGATAAAAGTTTAAGAAATTCATTGATGTCATTTAGATAAAATATATAAAAAATATAAACGCTAATTGAAAAAGAAGTTTCAAAAACGTTTTTTTTTTTGGTCTCTCATAATAATATGTGGCGAGATTCGGATTAAATATGTTTCCAACATCATCTTAAAAGCCTTAGTCACATTGTAAATAGAGCAGTAATTAATCAAAGAATGAACCGCATCCCCGATATCCCTCACTCAATCAATGTCAATGCTATATGAAAAGGCATTTCGAATATGAATACTACATATCGGAAAAAAGGCCAACATCTTGCTATGTACCATTTGACATCGGACCTTTTTCAACATTAAGAACATATACTAAGGTGCCTTCAGTCATTTACCCTTTATTATTTATGATTATTATTATTTATGAAATACCTTGATCCAACTTTTTGTTACATAGTTTCTGTATTGTTAAATAGTTGCTATAGTAAAATAGTTGCGGTATAGTTAAATAGCTTCTTTATTGTTAAATAGATGCTTATTCGGTATTGAACTGAATTGACGGATAAACGGGAGTGGATTAAATTTACTGCTGTGGGCAGGTAAACTGCAGAAAATGCAACAATGAGATAATTTTTGCTCCTGAGAAAAATCAGTCATCAGTAGGGGAAAGTGTTGTACCTTGGGACGCTTGTACCTTGGGACACTGACAATTTCTTAGAATCTATTGGCAATATTCATACGTTGTTTATTTCTAATAGTAGCCTTAACCAACAGACATAATCAAAATAAAATTTAACACTAGCATCGTTGAATTGATGAATTGGTGACAAAAAATAACATTTCATTACCCCAAAGTAAATATTTTTCTCATTCTAATATAATTTTTTACCTTTGTACTTTTGCAAAAAGTCAATTGCATTTTATTTTCTTCATAAAAGAGAAGATTTTAAAATATTTTGGTTATGACAAAATAATGATAATGCATTTAGATTGGCCACTATCTTGCTTTTATTTAAACCTTGTAGTATATTGTACCTTGAGACAGTAAAGCAAATTGTATCATCATATAATGCTAAATAATTTGGACTTGCAATTTTGCTGAATAATTTAAATTATTCTTGAATTATGAAGTTTTATTTGTGTATTTCCTTGAAAAAACAATAAAGTTTGTTTCCTGACACAATTTAGTTCAAGTTTATGACTATTGACTGAATTATAAGGTATGTCCCAAGGTACAACATCATATTGTACCTTGGGACAGTTTATCCTCTCTACTTTAAATGAGTGGCAATTTTTTAAGTTTAAGCTGCCAGAATTTAAAAAATTATATTATTGAGGAATATATTGGTGTGTTGAAATGCTGCTTTTATATTTTTATTTTGACTATAATTATCGAAGAAAAAAATTAAAATGCAAAAATTTTCCCAAGGTACAACACTCTCCCCTATACTTTCCAATAGGTTAGAAATTCCAGTTAGTACAACAATGGTTCAAGTAATTAGTCTAGTTACTGCAGTTTACCTGCTCACAACAGTATACGCCTCAATCCCAAGATTATAGTTATAAGTGTTGGTTATTAGAACATTATTACTGTTAGTTATTTGATCATCTTGGTACACACCATTTGACATCGGACCTTTTCCTCCATAATTAACATATATTAAGGTGCCTTCAATCATTTACCCTTTATTATTTATTCATTATCATCATCATTATTATTATTTTTATTCATAATAATTATTATTTATTATTATGTATCAATATTTATTATTATTTATTAATATTTATTTATATTTATTATTATTATTAATATTTATCATTATTAATTATTATTATTATTTATAACTTTATCCAACTTTTTGTTCCATCGTTTCTGTATTGTTAAATAGTTGCTATAGTAAAATAGCTGATGTATAGTTAAATAGCATTTATATTGTTAAATAGTTGCTTATTCAGCACAGCACTGAATTGACGGATAAACGGGAGTGGATTAAATGAACTGCTGTGGGCAGGTAAACTGCAGTAAATACAACAATGAATAAGATATTTTTGGTATTGAAATAATCAGTCATGAGTATACTTTCTAATAGGTAAGAAATTTCAGTGCGTACAACAGGGGTTCAAGTCTTTAGTCCAGTTACTGCAGTTTACCTGCTCACAATAGTGTATGTCTCAATCCCAAGATTAAATTATTAAATGTCGGTTATTAGAACATTATTAATGTTAAGTTATCTGAACAACATACATTTCCTAAACCCCAAATATGCCTACAAAGTAAATGATCTTTAGGAAATAAAACTTCTTTGTACAGAAGAATTTTACTCCGAATATTTTTCAAAAGCTTACAAAAATTAAAATACGAATTTTAAGTCATTTTTATTTTTCTCTTACATGCTTTAATCCTTATGTTCACAAGTTTTAAGAATACATTTATACCACTGCTCAAAGACACGAATACAACAGATTTTCTTTCGCCATAAGCAGCTCCTCAAAATTAGTCGAGAAGGTTGAACAAAAAGTTCCATGGCCTCAGAAGCACCGTAAATGAGTTTCCGACATATTCGACATTCGCGAGTTTGTTTCTAATTACTTTCCCAGACTCGTTCGTTATTCCTTGGAATGAAGAAACCTGAACTAATTGTGTTCGAAATGAAACCGTCGAAACGCAGCTCCGTCAAACATTGTTGAAAAATGTTTCTAATATTCTCGTAATTCCTTTTTTTCTTTTTTACTTTCAATTACCTAACATAAAATGCAAAGTAATGAAAGTATTGCGATTGGGGTTGAAATTCCAAAATGAATATTTTGACCTTTCTACACGTTTCGGAGAGTGCTTATTTTTAAAAAAGTTGTTTTTAAATATTGGTCCGTCTGTCAGACTGTTTGTCCGACATTCTGTCTGTTTGAAACCACTATAGAGCTCGAACTAAATTGGCTATCTCCTTCATATTTGATACACGACTTCTTAGCAACAATATGACGTCGTAATAAGGTTTTCGTGAAAATAGTGCATGCGCTAAGAGTAACTGCCACATAGTTTTTTTTTTGTATTTTACTTATTGAGGAAAAATGAAACGACCTACACATTCCATATTTGGTATATGAGTTCCTATTACCTGTTGGATGTTAAATTAAAGTATTTGAGAAAATCGTGCATGCGTACAGGGTAGAAGAAATAGCATCATTCAGGTTTTCAAGTAATTGAAATTTCCTTACGGCACATAACTACTCTTAAATCTATTGATTTATTAAGTGGTAATATTGAAAGTCGTATACAATAACACTTTATTTTCAAAAGTTGCTTAAATGACAAGGAAGTGAACAGTACTTTTTTTGCCATTAATGCAGTATTTTCCCTTGTAAATAAAAATATTACTTTAGTTGTGGTCCAATGAATACAAATACAAATACAAAAACCAACAACAGACCAGAGGTCTAGCAAGGTTGGTCCAAAATATATCTAATTCCTTACCAGTTTCCAATAACTACACTCTTAAAACAAAAGAGTGAAATCCACTCCAGTTGGAGATGTGCATTTTCGACACTGGAAAGGATTGAATATTAATTCAGACTGAGTTAAAATCACTCGTTTGGAGTGATCCTGTCAGAGGCTTGACACACAAAGAATCCGCTCCTTCCGGTTAAGTGCATTTTCCAGAATGGAGGAGTGAAATTAACTCAGACTGAGTTAAAATCGCTCGTTCGTTTTAAGAGTGTAGATTAGAGACTCTTCTTAAAAATCTTCTACTCTCTTCGAATGCACAACATAATCTGGTAAAACATTACACACATCGACGACTCTGTTGTAAAAATAATGTTTTCTTACCTCCCTTCTAAAGCATATGATATTCAATTTCTGATCATGTCTTTGGTGTGGCTAATTAATGCTCTATTTATTTCCAATTCCACATTTGAATAGTACAGGGGAAGAACCGCTTGATTTCTTTAGAGTCTTTCCGTAATTGTGTCTGCTTGGCGGGCATTGGCGACCGGAAACCGGTTATTCTACCGGTTCTTCATTCGCGAAACAAACGTGTGACTCAATACATGTCGTATCCACTGATCTCTGGCATGAATCAGGGTAGCTGGAAAAGATAAACAAAGCGAGTAACCGGTTTCTTTACACCAGTTTAGGCGACTTCTCGCTATCATCCAAAAAGAGGCTATTAAAGAAAGCCTTCTACGAAATAAAGTGGTTCTTCCCCTGTACTCTTCATTTGAGAAACTAAGGTATTGCGACACTAAATCTACCAAAACTATTGTTGTCGGAAATTTAAACGGAATTTTTTTATCATTTAGGGGAGAGTGTTGTACCTTGGGACACTGACAATTTCTAAGAATCTATTGGCAATATTCATACATTGTTTATTTCCAATAGTAGTCTTAACCAACAGACATCATCATAATAAAATTTAACACTAGCATCATTGAATTGATGAATTGGTGACAAAAAATAATATTTCATTACCCCAAAGTAAATATTTTTCTCATTCTAATATAATTTTTTACCTTAGTACTTTTACAAAAAGTCAACTGCATTTTATTTTCTTCATAAAAGAGAAGATTTTAAAATATTTTGGTTATGAGAAAATAACGAAAATGCATTTAGATTGGCCACTATCTTGCTTTTATTTAAACCATGTAGTGTATTGTACCTTGAGGCAGTATTAATAATTTGATTAAATTCTTAATAATTTGGATAAATAAAAATGTCTTTATTATTTATTTTAAAAGCAATTCTACAAAACATGTAAAATACAACTCAGCTTTGTTTTGGATATATTTTATAATGATTGAAGCTTGAAATTATAATTATGGCAACACCTGATAAATCTTGTCCCTTCCATGTGATGAAATGTTCTAAAGAGCACATATTCTGATGTATTTTGAAGTAAAGTTTGTTTCCTGACACAAATTAGTTCAAGTGTATGACTATTGACTGAATTATAAAGTATGTCCCAAGGTACAACATCATATTGTACCTTGGGACAGTTCCTCCTCTCTACTTTAAATGAGTGGCAATTTTTTAATTTCAAGCTGCCAGAATTTTAAAAAATATATTATAGAGGAATATATTGGTGTGTCGAAATGCTGCTTTTAATTTTTTGTTTTGACTATAATTATCGAAGAAAAAAATTAAAATGTAAAAATTGTCCCAAGGTACAACACTCTCCCCTACTTAAATAACTACTTCTTTTTTGAGATATTTTTAACTTGGTATTTAAAAAAAATCTTAGGCTATTGTATAATTCTTCATTTACATCTAATATAAATGCAATTTCAAAATAAAAATATTTTTAAAAGGCAACTTTTATATTAAAATAAATGAACTACACAATTCTATAGATTCATTCTTCCGTTCATTCATAAATAACATCTCCTAAAAAATATTTATATCTTTCATAGAGTCAATTTTTTTTTTGCATAATTTTACATATATCTGCTTCAAATTCATAGATTTTCTACTTTTGCCCTGTTTGTTATTGCAATCTTAATATCTACAAAACAAATATTAGAGCAAAAAGTAGTACTCATTGATTTTACTTGATAATAGATTTTTTAAGCCAATTTCCGATAAAAAAAGAGTATTTTTAACTTCAATTCCATGGCCCTAGGTACAATAAGATTCAGAATTTTTTATTTTCTATAAAAAATCCTTTATTCAAAAACTTACATATGAGTTTTAAATAATTCATGATTTAAACATGAGCTTACAAACTACGTTTCTGTAGAGTTTACTACAAAAAATTATCGAACCTTTTTTTTTATTTAAAAAAAAAGTATTTGAAAAAAAAATTACTTTTGCACTTTTTTTACACTTTATTTGACACCGGCTTCTAATACAAAATTTAATAGTAAGTTAAGCAAGGTAATTGGAAATAGCATTTACTTATATAAGTAACAATGCTTGGAACCAAAAATATTTAAATTTATGGGGCAGTAGCCGTAGGTACACGCATCTCCCCAAATAACGAGACATAATATTAATAAGTAGACAAAAAGTAACTGTTTGCATTGCCTAAAGCAAAAACAGCCCTTTATAATCGGATTGTCTTGTGGCTCATAAAATAAGGTTCGACTCCAAATAAGCCTGATCGATCATTTTCCAAATGGGTTGTCAAATCGATTTGCATGCATCGCTACCGAATGTAACGATATGCTGAGAATCAAATCGATATCGTATCTCTTTCTTTTCTGTCTCGCAAATACGGTACGTTACATTGTTAACTACAAAACAGCACCGATGGTTACATTTCAACAGTGGTACAACGTCGGTTTGATACCCCTTTGTTTCGTCATTAGACTCAAATTCAAAATAAAAGGCTGTCTATTTGAACAAGTGCTTGTATTACGAAATAAAGTTTGAGAATATATACTACTTAATTTACCTGCGTAATGAGTGTTAGTGCTTCGGTGGAGATTGGATAGTACTTAATAATAGGAGCATTTACATGAGCCATCGAATCCATGGAATACCAAACCTTCCATTAGGGGGGGGGGAATGTTCGAGCAGGATTTCTAACCCAAATAATAGTCTGTGGCCGAATCCATGGAATGAAACATCAAACCCTTCTTCGTTGGAGGGTTTGCGAAACCTCCTAAACAACCCTGCGATTCCGGTTCGGCCTGGGCGAAAGTACCCAAGAGGGAAAAATTGCGGTGTTTGCTCTTGTTTCCATGGATTCGATGGCTCATGTAAACGAGTCTAATAGCACTTAATTTTTTACATCCATATGTTTTCATATCCGTATGTTTATTCATCTATAGGTGGAATTTTGTTCTTCAAAGTGCTTAATTAATGCTTACATTTGGGTACCTAATTTAATACATCTCCTGAGTGACAATAAAGGAAAATGAAAATGGTATGGTATGGTATGATACATATATATTCCAGTTTGTGTGCTTGTTCAGAGAACCGCTTATAAGCTTTCGTCAAGTGAGACAACACATAGACAAATAACAACATTTATTGACAGTCGCAAACATCCATGCCTGACCGGGATTCGAACCCGACCTCAGCAGCTCCAAAGGCTAGTACACTAACCATTCAGCCACCGAGGCGGCAAAATGAAAATATCACTTACTGACTGAACAATAAATCTTAAAAACTCTTGATAAAATTGTTTGTGCATGCATTAATTAAGAATATTTTAATTCTATATAATATTTCCAAAATGAAACCAAAAACATAAATAACTCTTTCTTGAAACAACTATTTTACCTTAAGGGGTCATAGGAGTTTTAAACTTCAAAAGTTTTGAACGTTCGAAGCATAGTTTGCGATTTCATTAAATTTGTTAACTGCTCAATATATAAGTATATATTTTTTGTAATGCTATAAGATTTATTATAAAACAAATTATAAAATTTATGAAACATTCTTGAAAACATTTGGATTCGGCTTGCGTGAGACATTTTGAGGTCAAAATTGAAGAAATGACCGAGAAAATGAATTTTTATTGTACAAGTATGTACAAATAAAGATATATACCTGTTTAAAAGAAAAAAAAAATTTATTAATACAAAATAATTTTTAAATCAAATTTTTAAAATTTTAGTTAATTTAAAATTTAAATGTTTTTGTTTTAATAAACACTTTTTATTTTTCTTTTAAATGGGTATATATCTTCATTTGTACATACTTGTACAATAAAAAGTCATTTTCTTAGTTATTTCTTCAATTTTGACCTCAAAATGTGGCGCGCAGGCCGAATCCAAATGTTTTCAATTTTGTAAATAGTTTTATGTTTGTTATCCTTCATTTTAGTTTTGGCTAAATTTTAATAAATTTTAAAATTTGTTTTATAATAAATAAATCCCATGGAATTACTCATAAAAAATTATACATATATATTGAGTAGTTAAAAAATGACATGAAATCGAAAACTTTGCTTCAAACGTTCGACAATTTTGAAGTTTAAGACTCCTATGACCCCTTAATAAGTCACTTTACCGAGTATTTCTGTTACATATCCGTTACAAATACCGCTCATTCTCGTTCCCTGGAGATACCAAGTAATTCGACTGATAGATCTGTACGTAATTAGGTATCAATGCTACAGTTACAATTGGGTGTAAATCAATATAGATACGCTAATTGAAGAGTCCATATCAGAAACACGTCAACTGTATTGCTGAGACAATGCATCATGACTGTTTTCTGCAATAAAAGCTTTACTATGCTTTATTTGATCAAATGCGAAAGCTTTAGATAGCATTTGAATGAAGGAATTCCAACCATTATTCAAAAACTTTTGTAATTGGAAGAGAGCATACAAGTTGTGGAGAATAATATAATTGGCAATTCAATGTGATACATAAACCCATGATTTTTTTATTTTAACCTACATCTAACCGTTTTTTTATTTAAAAATTTTGCTCTTTGGAGTGAATACATCTTTTTAAACTTGAAAAAATCTGAATAAACTGTGTTTTTATTTATATTTTATTCATAAACTAAACATCTACACTCCTCTGAACTAATACTTAAAATTTCCAAATTGAAAGAAAAACAAAGTTTTACTAAAAAAAACCCGAAAAAAAGATTTTGTACTCTTCTTGGGATATCAGCTAAATTATCATTAACAAAAATATATTTCGAAGTCCTATGAAACTTCGAATGACATATTTTTTCTTTCAAAGACTTTTTCATAATTTGAGAAATTACAAAATGATATTACGAAAATTACTGAATTGGGCTACAGGGTGGGGCATGTCGTTCAGTGTTAACCATGCCAGTGGAAATGGAAATGTGGAGACAAATTATAAAAAACCCTCTTGAAATGTATTAATATTTAGTTGCTTATGAGTTAATAAATTAATCCCGATTGATAAAAATCATATGTGTAAGCTAGGTTTTTGCTCAAAGTTAAAATTAATTTTAAGAGAATGGTCAGTACAAAAGCTAGGAGATCAATGTACAGTTGTGGGAAAAAACGATCCACCTCCCATTTCTCTGCTGCTATTGATCAAGGAATTTGGAAGCATCCGGTCTTAGATACACTTATTTTGCCTACACTGTAAAATCTCGATTATCCGTCCCTCTTGTATCCGGATTTGTCTGTTAACCCAACCGTCCCTAAGTCAACATTTTAAAAATGTCTCCGAATAAGTCATTGTCGGCTGTTTACAAAATAAACTATTTTTAGAAATAAACGGCGATTCTAAGGTAAGGAATCTCCGACGATACTGAAATTGTCAAACTTCAGTGATTTATAAACCAGGAATCTCCGTCAAATTTGAAATCGGAATCCTCCGTGCATTCTGAAATTATAATTCTGCAACAATGCTCAACTCAGGAAACTATCGGGTTTTAGGCAATAGGTAAACTGCGGTAATTTTAAAACTTCAGCAATTAAAAAAGCAAAAGTGAATTATTGGCAATTTTAAATTTTCGGGAATCTCGAGAAATCTTCTAAAATCGCTAAACTATATATCTTCCCAATAAAACAAAAGAATAATCAATTTTACCAAGAAGTCCGCTCAGAAATTAAAAGTATTGTTTTAGCACTTTCTCCTTGCCAAGAAGTCAGAGATTACCTTAAAATTCACTCTGTAACTACTGCAAAAAACCATCATGGATTTCGGACGAAAGAAGAATTGAGAAATTTAGGATCTGCGGAATTTCGGCCAAAGCTTTCAGCAATCCTCTGTAACATAATGTTTAGTATTTAATGAAAATTCTCTATTATCCGGAATTTTCGATTATCTAACCTGCATCCGGTCACAATTAAATCGGAAAATCGAGCTTCCACTGTATTTAATCATTTTATCATGACAAAAGTTTCACTCGACCATGATTAGTCACCGACTTTGCCAAAAGCAGAATAGATACTTTTAATCGTGTTTTGGTTTCATTAATAATATTCAAGTTTCAAAGCTTAATCTTATAATAAATTCCTCTTAACTGCAAATACGTAATTGTGATGCGACTTCATTATAGTGAAAAAAGCGAGCCGATTAAAAAAATATTGTTGAAAGAATCGCGTTGCGTCTAGAACTAGTTATTTGTTAAAGGAAAATGGAATTTGTTGGGTAAAATATCATTTAATGTAAAATTATTACATATTAAAGGATTTATGACCTATTTGGTGACAAGATCAATAGTTACATTTCAAGTAAGAATTTTTTTTCACTTTTATAATTATGTTATGTTATACGACGTCACCAAATTTCTTAAAATGTACTTTCAAAAAATAAGTGCCAAGAAAATGCCTTTAAGAATCAATTTCCCAAATATTTAATTTTTATAATAACCCATTATGTAAAATTTGAATTCGACACTTAAAAGTATGTATTTAGGAAATATACTAATGTTGCATAGAATAAAGTACAGTAAACTCCCGATTATCCGCGGAATTGGGTGGCGCGGCTTCCGCGGATACGTGAATTCGCGGATAATCCGCAAAAATGAAGAAAATGCCTGTAAACAAAATTTCTTCTTTGTTTTATTAAAGTAAACTACAGCAATCGTATATAGCATGTAGTACAAATTTACTTACTTCAAAATGTCTATTATTACTGTCGTTTCTCCTATGCTATACTGCAAGCACATTTAATTTTTAGAGGATCTGTTTTCCAACTTTTTAATGAGTTGTAGTTCGTCTTATATTGTCAAGACAATTTTTTTTTAGTTTCTTGCGCATTTCGCATGTTTCAAAATTACATAAAGCAATTCAATTAAAATAGCGGGCAGTTTATTTTACAAGTGAATCTTGTCGTGTAAAATATGTTCGAGATGTGCACCTGACTGAACACCATATTTCTTATAGTCATTCTTATTTAATGCATTCGTTGTTCTTGTTAAATGAATTCGTTGTTCTTTGGAATGGTTCGTATGGTATGGTATGGTATGGTATGGTATGGTACATTTATATTCCAGCTTGTGTGCTTGTTCAGAGACCCGCTTATAAGCCTTCGTCAAGTAAGACAGACACAGAAAGAGTTTTTACTATCACAAAGAAAAAAGTACACCCAGGGCGAAGGCAGGAATCGAACCCGCACCCGTTACAGCACGCAGACTGCTGGCCTCCTGCGATCCTAACCACTCGGCCATCCGGGCCCCGAATGGTTCGTATTTCTACAAAGGAATTCGTTGTTCTCGGAATGCATTCTTCCAAAAAGTTTTGAAACAAATAAAATTCATTTTCCGCGTTTTTTTTTTTAAATTTTATATTTGAACAGAAAAATGGGAGGGGGGATGGTGGCCGCGGATAATCCGCAAAGCGGATAATCCACCCGCGGATAATCGGGAGTTTACTGTACAAAAGAACTTTCATTTTTGAACTAATTAAGAAAAAACAATCATCTCTGCAAAAGGAACCTAATTAGCTTAATGACGTCGTTTCTTCCATATCTTATTTCTAATGATATGCTCAGACACAGTTGAAAATTTAAATTACTTAGATACCAAAAATACGATTTCGATTCTTATCGTAGATAAATTAATGGATAAAAATTGTTTTAAAAGCAATAAATGATTATTGCAATATGGACTTGATTTAATTTAGGAATATATTGCAATATTAGTTTGTAAACAATATTGCTAATACAGTTTAAAAAGTCGCTAGGTTAAGAAATGCACCGTACGCAAATATTTAACCGAAAAACATCTGGAATAAACATAAATTTAATATTTATCTTGGAGAAAAGAATATTGTAAAATTAAAAGTTTATAGAATGAATTTTTACTTTTCTTATACATTTTTGAGGTTTCGAACTTCACTTAAAAGTAATAATATACCATATCTTTTTTTAGCTTCCACACTACGTGTATAACGTAAAAAGTGGAAGGTATTATAATCTTTCAGTCCTTCTGTCTGTCTATCCTTCCGTCACCCACTTTCAAAGCCCAAACTACAAATGCTAGGGAAAAGTGTGATACTTCAAAAAAAAATTCAGCGCATCGAATTTAGAAAACATTGAACATTTCAGAAAAAAATGCAAATTCGAAGTACTTCAATTATTTAAAAACTGCAAAATTTAATGCTCATTTTAAAAGTATTAGCCACACATTTTTATTAGAATGATATCAACATTGCCATTCGGAACAATCGCTCGACAAACATTAACTCTTTTAAACAATAATTAAAAGAAATTTATTTTTGCGCCATAAATCAAAGTAAAACGACTTCAAATATATTTCACAAAGAGATTCTTTGATTGTATGTTGGTAAAATGTTTTGTTTTTATATAAAAGTGATGAATATAGCATATTTATTCTTTGAAATATAAGTTATTTGAGCAAACAATGAATTTTTGAAAGAAAATAATATAGAAGTGCGTTTACTTTATTATATATTCTTATTTTGTATTGATTTATAATTAGAATTTTATTTTTGCAGTATAAACTCAAAATTACTTATATATATATTTATATACATTTTTAAAAGAAGCTTAAGCCTTGAATATATACGATTGTGTCTATCATTTAAATGTCCCTGTGTGTGTATTTTGATTAATCTTCATTAAATGCACTCTCCATTATGCGGATAAACAAGCATAAATGAATACCCATTAGTAATTAGTATAATGGTATTACGTCATCATTTCATAAATCCGGATTATCCGATTATTAGAACTGAATTATAAAGGGTGTCATTAATTTAATTGCGATTTCTCTTCTAATGGTTTGTTAAGCTAATTTCTAATGCTCTAAAATGAAATATATTAGCCTTATTTTATTTCCAAAATATTTTAATGTGGTATAATCTACTCGCTTTTAGAAGTTGAAAAACTTTTTTATGATTATAACAATAAACTATAAAGTTATTTTTATTTTATTCAAAATAGCTAAGTGAAACTGGCATTGAACCTATCGAAGCCTTACGTGGAACAATTAATTCAATTCGCGTCTTTCAAGTCGTTCTTATCTATTGTATAACATTCGAGTTATTAAATACATTTTTTTTGCAGAAGTTGTATTTTCATATTTCCGATGTTTCAATAGAAAAAACTTATTTATGGTCAGTACTAAAAAAATCAAATAAATTTATATTTTATTTAACAATTTATTTATTTTGAGAAGTGGTAAGGCTTAGTGTAGATATTAAAAGAAGTTTTTTTGTGATAATGGGAAAACTATTGACGTATAAATTCAAAGTAAATACACTAATTCTTTTCTATGAAGTCAGTGTTTGTTTCTGTACAGTACAGCGATAAAAAACAGTAAAAAATGTTGTTTAATAAATTAATTTTAATATAACGTTTGATTATATGAAAATTTCAGAATGTTGTTTCAGGTTGGTAAAAAGAAGATTCGTTATTTTAAAAAAATGCATTTTGAAAGTTCGAATATTCTAATTAAAAATAAAGGGTTTTCAGCTTAGCATAGTAAATATTTGGCTATATATAAAGTTATTTTTGCTATAGAAGTAAAAAATATTTGTAATAGAATTTAGTTCGATTATAAAATGGCTTTCATTAATTAACTATATAATATCGTCTTTAACAAAGAGTGTTTGTACTCATTATGAAAACTAGAAGAATCGATAAAAAATTAAATCGCATAAATTGTAAAAGCAGAAATTGTCTAGCAGAAAAGTTTAATGCAATTTTAATTAAATGATTAAATAAATTGTAAAAGAAAATAGGAAGACCCTTTATGAAAGTAAAAAAATCATCCTCGAAGTTTTACTTGATTAAAAGTTTAATATGCACGGAATACATTAACTTAGTTATTATTTTACGAGTTAGTAAAAGCAAATATATAAGCTATGAATTTATAACATTGCAGAATATATCAATTAAAAAGTTAATTGCCTCTGCGAATCTGAATGTTAATTTTCCAATTAACTTTCAATTTTAATTACTTTTTACTTCTTTAATTACTTTTTCTTATATTAAATACATAAGGTAATGAAAGGGTTGATACGGGATCGAGAATCCAAAATGAAGGCTTTGTGTTTGCCATTTATTTTTTTTACAGGGCGTCGATTCTGAAAAAAAAAAAAGGGTTTTGGAACACTGGTCCGACTGTCATTCTGTTTGTCTGAAACCACTTGCATCCCTAACTAACGAACGCGCCCGCTGCGTAAACCCAAGATCGCGGGTTCGAGCCCCGGCTGAGTCGTCGGATTTTCTGAATGGGAAAATTCTGGGTACGCATATCATATGATTATGTGGCATGTAAAAGATCCCCGGAGGGAAAATTTGGCTTGGGTTCTCTCGGTTAAATTAAATCTCGGCATATTTTAACATCCACAGAGAGCTCAGACTCATTGTAATATGTGCTTCACAGTTAGTAGCGAGAGCCGCCTAGATGGTTCCACAAAAAATGGCTCTCAGTTCGGGGGAATATGCCGAGTCTGCAAAGGCTTGACCGCCAATATTGCAGGCACATTCGAGGAAAAAAAACTCTAACTAACGAAGGTATAAATTTATGTGGCACGTGAGTTCCTAGTAACTGTCGGATATAATAATTATAGCGCATGCGTAAAAGGCAGCTTCCATATAACTTTTTAGGTTTTAAAAGTATTGAAACTACCTTTTATAGTAAATAATTACTTTTAAAGGTATTAATACATTTGATGGCAATTAAAAGTCGTGTATGGTGTTTCACACTCTAAGATAGTTAATGTTATTCATATATACATGAAAGCTAGTAAAGGGGGAATTGGCTCGCTGGAAGGCGGGTCTCCAAAGCAAAGTGCATCAGTATTAATCCAATGGAGGAAAACATATTTTTCTGCCACATTTCTCCGGCTGAATAGAATAACGTTGAATACATATGTGATAAATATAGCTGACTTACAGGTCCCGACAATCCCACTTTTTGAAATTGGTTCGAATATTTATTTTCATTTTCAATCAATAATTTTACACAAAATATTCGAAATAATTTCAAAAAGGTGGGAAGATAGAGACCTGTAAGTTATCTACATTTAATATTAAAAAAAAAACGTTTGTAAAAATATTCAATACAGCAGGAGAAATGTGGCAGAAAAAAGTTTTTCCTCCATTGGGATTAACACTGAGGCACTTGAGTTTAGAGATCCTCCGTCCAGCGCGCCCATTCTCCCTTAAAGTATAACCGCATTGGTTTTGATTTTGAATGTCTATTACAGTTTGAGATTTCAATTTCCTCCTGTAATCGATTACAAAAGCAGTTTTATTTTACATAAAGTATTGCAATTCGTACTACATAAGTATAACGATTCGTACTTCATATAGTATAAAATGCCCGTTGTTTTGTTGTTTGATTTCATTAAATAAAATTTGCGTTTATTTTAAATTGTTCAAAATAGTTTTTGATTTACGAAATAGGGTCTAAATTGAGAAATATTTTGCAAACCATTTCAACAGATTCCATTATTATTAAATTCTTATATAATTTATCTGGAAGATATGAAGCAATATTTTTAAAGAAAATATTGATTAAAAATGTTCTTTTGAAAAAATATAAAGAGGGTAGAAATAACGTGGCTACGTTGCACAACCAGAAAAAAAAGAGTACAACTTATAGGTTGCACAAATATATTTCCCATTTCGATAATAAACTATTGCGCTTTTTTACTTTATCTCCTCAAATGTAATACTTCGCAATTTAAATGGATAAATTTTTACCCACAGGATTTCATTGCAACACACTACTTGCCTTGATTTCAACTCGCATAAGTTTATTTAAAAATGGAACAATTTAAAAAAAAAAGTAAAATTGAAGCAATTCATATTTCTCTAGAGTGAATAATAAATTATTTGTATTATTATTCGCGGTAATATTGTAACAAAATTTTATTTCTTAGATATTTTGAATATTTTGTTTCATTAATAGTTGGAAATGTAAGGCTTTAAGACATATATATATTTGTTCGATAATGCACAAGTTTATACGAAAATAACATGGATACTAACAATATAGTTACAAGGTTTCTTCTTTGTTAACAGAAAAGGTAATTTAACTTCTTTATTTTCCAAACTACTGAGGAATAAACTACTGAGGAGGTGGAATCCTTTAAAATCCCTAGCGGTACCCTGAAGCCACTAAAAAGTATAGTTCAGGAGACCATTATTTAAAAGATTTGTTCTGTACAGCTCAATGAATAGCCATTAAAAAACGACGACGTTTCGTTAGATTGAAGTCTATTTTTATAGTTACTCGAAAGAACAAAATTAGTTACGATCCAATTTTACTAGATAATACTAGATTTAATTAGTATTTTAAGTCTTGATATGCGTATTTTGCAAAGATAAATCTAGTAGTATAACATCGCTAAAATTACTTTACTAAAACAAAAATGAACTTTCTACTTATCTGAATTAACAAGATATGTGAAAAGTAAAGACCAATGGCCTGAACAATTTATGTAGCACAAATTAAGTTACACGCGATAATCAAAATTCTAAAGTTGACGTTTTTATTTGAAAATGAAGATGTTAATGATATTTACAAAGTCGTAGGTCAAAAGATAATAGAAAAATTTATATTGAACACATTTCTTTGGTTATACATATAATAACGTTTTTTCATATTTTTAAATGTTTCATATTTTAGCGTTTCTACTTGTGTAAACCCTATAACATTAAAACATTTTTGCCTAAAAGTACAAAAATAAGCAAACATGAACTAGTAGAATATGGCAGAGATAAAATGAGAAAATAAATATTTTGATATACTCATTTGGGTTAGCTATGCATTTAAACTTGGTAAACTATTAGTAAAAAGTGGACATCCAGAAAAAATATTACTAAGAGATAGAAACTTAAAAACCAGCTAAGCCCAGTTAAGATGTGAAACAGTTTTCTGTAACCACAAGATTATATCTACAAGATTGAATAGAAATTTATTTAAATTGGCACACACTGCCAATTAAATAGATTTCCAATAGATTCCATAGATGTGCCAATATCAATACTTTTTCAACGCATTGTAGAGAAAATTCATTTTGGAAATTGGGGAATTTAAATCTTACCTCTAGGCTTAGGCTGGTTTTACCCTCAACTATTCCGCTGATGATCGCAGTGGCAATGTTCAGTCAATAGGCTTTGCACATGCGATGGAAGCGAAAACAGCACTTACGATTTTGTTCATGTGGTGTAAATATTTGGTGAATTTAACCCTTTCAGTCCCAGTGATATCATTTGGCATCATCATTTTTCTGATCATAACTAAAAAAATCATATTGCTGATAACTGGGACTAATAAAAAACATTTTTCAGTAAAAAAAAGTTTGAAGAATCGGATGATGTGCATTTTGATATCGTAAATGGCTATAGACGATCAGAAAAACTTTTCGAAAATGATGATGCCAAATTGTCATTGGGACTGAAAAGGTTTTAGTGCTGAAATATTTACTACTATGCACTGCCCTGGCAGTAGCGTTTAACTTTGTCACTACTTGATTAAAAAATCGTAAGTGCGGTTTTTGCTTACACCGGTTGTGAAAAGCCAATTGACTTAACATTGCCACTGCTATCATACGGCATCATAAGTACGGTGAAAGTTCGAAAGTTACCGGAACCATTGTATGTGGAATTGTCCTTAGGGTTTCACCCTTACTGCACCTTTCTTCTACTTTTTGCTTGTTAGGGCGTAGCGCCGTCGGCATCGGCACGTTCAATTCCTCACGTTTTTATTCTTCTTTTAGATCAATCCCAAAGAAAACTTATTTTCAGAATATATAAGTTTTATAAGGAAAAAATCACTTGCGTCTCATTTAAATTGAGTTTCCTGACAATTTTATATCTACGTACACAATTGTATTTCTGTTTAAGTAATTATGGGGTGATTTTTCCGAACAAAGCCTGTGAATGCGATTTATAATGTTTCAATTCTCTGGTAATGTTTCAAAATTTTTTGAAATTCCAAAGAATTAAAACTACGGTATTGACATATAAAGATGTCTGTCTGTCAGTACCTCATTTATATTTACGTTCTAACCATCCAAATTTGCATTGTGTTTTGTTTTAAGAGTCTGTCATAAGATGCTTATATTTCTAACATTTTTCCGTCTGTCCGGACTATAAGAATTTATGTGTGCATTAAAATTAAAGTGACTGTTTTCGTTAATTCAGAACTTCTTACTTAATTTTTAAACATTTACTTTTACTTTCAATCCATTAAAGACAACTTTGCGTGTGCTATTAACATCTTCTTTCCTAACAAAAACGTTAAACTTTGAGTCTTTAAAATAAAATGGCTCTCACTTCACGGGAATATGCCGGGTCTGTCCGTCGGGCTAAGACGCCAATAAAGCAACCCAGTAGAAAAAGTTTTAGAATTTTTTCCCCTGTAACATAAATAGTTCTACATAAATTGTTCAGGACTCTGGTCTTCATTTGCCTTATATTTGGTTTATTTAGATAAACCGAATTTTCTTGCCAATCGTCGAGAATGGTTTAACTTCTTAACATAGGCGAATACCCAAAATTCTAAAATTTTTACTATTACTTTAATCTTTTCCAAATTTGGCATAGTGATTTCAAATATAATGAACAATGCTTTTTCAGCAATTTTTTTATTTAAATATAATTGATTTATTTTAAACGGTGTTTTTCACCTAAAAAAAAGGGTTTTAAACAGTTCTAGTATAAGAAGTTTTACATTAATTTACCTGAAAATTTTTGCAGATGCTATTTCAATATATACCTGTGACATGAACCTCTAACATCTGGTGTAAACATATAAGTTTTTTAAAAAAAATGTCCAAGTGTAAGTTAATCGAAAAAAATCCTTTTTTTTGTGGTTAATTTATGACATTTTTCTTAATAACTTCTTTTCTTGTAATTTGTATGTAACTCTAGAGGGTCATTGCATGCATCAGTTCAAAACGAAGAATTTAACACATAATTAATGTTTATAGGATGGAAATTCAATGTGGTAGACTTGTTAGCGTAAACCTCTTTTTTTAGTAGAAAAACGCTGTTTAAAATAAATAAATTATATTCAAAATTTTAAAAAATGCCTAAATAGTATTATTCATTATATTTGAAATCACTATACCAAATTTGGAAAAGATTAAACTCATAGTAAAAATTTTAGAATCTGGGGGAATTTTGGGTATTCGCCTACCTTAAGACCCGAGCAAACTCCTACGCGTATATTCTTAATCTAAACATACTTTAATACAAATATATGCCAAAAGGTGTTTTTCAAAGAAATTAAAGAAAATTATGTTTAATAGTTACATAGGGACACGCCTTTAACTCTAAAAATACACATTTTTTGTACTATAAATGCAAGAAAAAAGGCGCTAAGCGATTATTTTAACATTGTTTTTAATGCAAAATGCTTTTAAAATAAACTACTAAAATCACTTTCTGAAAAGTTTGAATTTAAAAAAAAAAATAATTTTTTAAGCACTCTTATATCGTATTGACCCATGTTCAACTTCATTTTTTTATCGAGATAAACGACTGACACCTGTAGTCAAAGCTGAAAACTGATATTTGGAACTTCTTCAATCGTAATAGGTCAAAATCGGAACAAATTTCGGTGTTAATTGTTTGTGGAGAGGTTTTTAAAAATATCCCCAAACGGGGACATCAGGACTCAAGAAGTTAATGCTTAATCTCTTTCTTACCTAAAACCATAAGTTAATCATATTTCGAGACGCTTCCCTCTGGCACTGAGGTCTATAATTAATGCCAAACTCTCCACTCCATTATGGGGACAGTAGTTAAAAAAAATCGTCATATTACTTCTCATCACCGTGTCTATTTTTAGGAGCAGCCCACATCGAGGTGTATTGATTCACCATTCTGGGATAAATTGTCGAGCATGTGTGTGATTAACGGAGACGCCTGGGGGTTAGTTGCGCGGAAAGAACTTTTCTTTTCCAAAAAAAAAAGTTCTCCTATTGCATTTCACTAGGTTTAATCATGGAGGTTAAAAAAAGATGGCGTTGTCGTCGGAAAAACAAGGCACAGAACGGTTCGCGAAAGTGAAGCTACAATCGCTACTTTAATGCATCCAAACAAAACACTTGGCCAATTGATTTTTTGATGTCATTCCAATGAGTTTTACCCCTCTATAAGATACAGACGTAGAAACCCGTAACCTGTCTATCAAGTTTACTAGCAACACACTCATATGTTTTTTTTTTAAAATCTATCTATTTAATAACTTTATTAAATTTAAAAATCAGTAGTAAGATTGACAATGGGGGACAGTCATGGCCATATCCACCTGAGCTTCAATTCCAAATCGCCGTGGAAAACAAGCGGTTAGACAGGTGAGAGCAGTAGGATAACATTAGTACGTGGTTCGGGAGGATAACATTAGCACGTGTTTTGTGAGCACATAGGATAACAAACCGTGTGACATTACATGAATGTTCCCCATTAAATTTGTAGACGTCTCAGATAGGTCGATGATAGGCATACACGGAGGGACGGTACGAGAGACAGGACATGTGAAACTTTGCCAAACATCGCCACTCTTGCTCGAAGATGCTACAGAAAGCATTTCACTCATCAGTAATTGGTTCTGTGTGTCCACGTGATGTGCCAAACCAATCACTGACGAGTGAAAATACTTTTGGTAACTCCTTTGAGGAAGAGTAGCGATGTATCTCTAGCTTTACAAATCAGAAACTAGGGCAGCTAATTCGTTAAACCAGAACGGAGACCACAGTGACACGACCCTCACGTTAAGCATTGTCTTTTATCCCACAAACAAAGCGGCGATCGTCCCTGTACAAAAAGATCTGTTGATATTTTTCGGTTGAGTAGTAATACTAGACCCCGCGAAGGTGTTCTTACTTTGTCGTAGTGCGGTGGCTTGCGTGTGTTGTTGATCCCAAGAGTTACCCCCGCGGTAGCTTAGCTACTGGCAGGGTCACCCATGCCGGACAGGTCGGAGGGGAGACATCAGACCAAGTGGAACACCCTGGTCCTCCAAGTTGGGGGTTGGGCGGGGGGCTAAGTACCCCACCCCCGAAAAAAATTCAAGTTAGGAAACCTCAACAAAGTGCAAAACCCGGCACCCTCACGGGTCCCACTCCATAGGTAGACCCCCTACTCGATGACTCAACGACACCGAAAACGACCTCGAATTCCTAAAACTTAAGAACTGGAGGGGAGTCGCCCATGGACAGGGAAGCTGGAGAAGGCGTGCTGTTGAGGCAGCCAAGGCCTGCAAAGGGCTGTTGCGCTCCTGAAGAAGAAGTAATATTAGAACCTTGCATTTCATCTTTCTCTACATCCTACAACTTTGCGAATGGTTGTTAGTAAGTTTTAATATCCGATTCTTAAGGATTTAAAAATGCGATTTATGCCCCTCAAGTGATACGATGTAAGATACGCGTTGAGATGCATCATAAAATCAACTTGGCGACTTTTAGAAAGTTTTACTTTCGTTTCTCGCCAAGAATTTTTATCTTGTTTTACCTCCATGGGTTTAATGTGTGTATACACCCATAGTTGTAAAAACTTGTATGCTCGCCATTTATTTATTTGTTGTGTCGAGAAAGTTTTATGGAACGTGTTTTCTTTGGCTTTGTTTATTCTTCAGCTAATCCGAGAAGAGATTTTCTCTGCGGGACCGACATTTCTTAGTGGGACGTGGGGAATTATCTCATCTTGGGATGAGAAATTGTTTGATGAAACGAGTTTTGACATTTTTTTGCGAGCAAAATTAATGTTTGTTATTTTTTAGAATGCGGTAAATGTCGTTGTGGTAGATTATCAACCGTCTCATTAATAGTATATATTTTTATTTTTGCACTGGCAATTCTTTTCCCCAGAACCATTTTTTAATATCGTAAGAGGAGTTGTATTAAACTGAAGATTTTTCAAAATATTAAAAAATACCTATAGAGTCATTTAAAAAAAATATGGATTGAAAAACTAAAAAAAATAAAAATCAGATTTAAAGTTATAGAATTTTCTTGTGCGCAGAGATACTTTAAACTCCTCAGTATAAATCAAAGATCTATTAATGGGGAATAAATAACAAAGCAAAATATGTTGATATCTTTTATATAGTTCCTGAGAAAAATGTTCTTAAATGTTGAAAAACCTTATATCTCAGGAAGCGCAAAGGAAGAGTTAGGTTTAGTTTAGAAATTATATTAAGAGTTTTTCGAAAATGCTTATAAAAAGAAAACTACTTGACAGAAATCAATATTTTTGGTCTTAAATTAAAACTAAAGACAAGCAGAATAAAAAAAGGAATAAACAGAAAATAGACATTTTTGACCCAAACACCTATCCGACCTCCCTTTAGAAATAGATGTAGAAGTTTTAATAGATAATTGATAATATAATTAATTTTCTAAGCACTTCTTCTTTATACTAAACACTTCAGATTTGTAACGCCTCATCACATCTGTAAAAAAATGGCACTTTTCATAATAATTGGCCTAAATACTCTTGAATTTTTACCACGAAAATAATTACAATGCATCCAAGAAAGTGGATAGCATATCACAAGTAAAATATGGTCTGACACTTATTGATTTCTATTAGAGAAAAGAAAAAGGATTTTGTTCTAAGAAACCGATAAAATCAATGTACCGTAAAAATGATGGCAGAGAAGGTTCGCTTCTATCCCATAATAAGGGGCGGGATAACGTACCATGGGCAGGTCCACAGCGCTATCAATAAAAATATCAAGAGGTTTTTTTTTTGCTGTAAAGTATATATTCTAGAGTATTCATTAGATCTCATAGTTTTTTACTGGTTAAAGTTAGGGGTTTTAACCATCTAAAGCATACTGTTGCCGTTTGGCAACAAGCAACATAATCCCCTTTGTTCTTTTAAAGTAGAGCTCCCTCTCGACAAATTTCTGTTTCTTTTCTCCCGCCCATGGTGATTTCGGCTCGGGAGATATGCGTAGAAGAAAAGAGTTCTAAGATTGCCTTTTTTAGATTCTTTTATATTAGAGTGAATGGCTAGTACCTTTTTTTTAGACATTTATAGCATTGTTGTGATTTCAAAACTAGTTTATTTTTGGATAATTATATTTCTATTCTGTGAAAGTTTTTTTAATGTTAAACTATTTTTTTTTCTATAAACACTAATGAACATTTTTTATTATTAACAATTGAAAAACTAAGTAAAAGTATGCTTTTTAAATGGAACATACACATAAAAAATGTGACTGTATTACTTAAATTATTTTTTATAATTTTTATTACTAATCCTTAATTTTGGGTCATTTACAAGTGTTTATTAAGAAATTTGAGTTTGACATAATTTTTTTTTTCGATTAATCAAAATAGAACTGCTCAAAAATTGATCCTAGTTCTTGAATCACAAAGATATAATCAATGTCCTGATTTTTTTTTTGTTGCCAAAATTACTAGCCACATAGATTACGAGGTAACAGCTTTGAACCGACCTCGAAATAGATGCTGCTTTGGCACTAATTTTCCTCCTTGTGTGGTTCTTCATTAAATTTCTCCTCTAGAAAGTGAGCGATAGAGCACGGTTTTACTATCTTAATGGTTTTAAAAAGAAGAAACGATGAAAGTCAAGATTTCAGATACTGCCATTGATTTACCCGAGGCAGACGTTTTGACTTTTGGTTGGCTTGAGGGGAAAATGATACTTTAGAACTTAAAACAATAGCAAACGAAATCGAGAGAAGATGACAACGTTCAAAATTATAGTATAAAGAGAGATTCAGTGTTGTAAAGGCTTGTCTACATTTCTAGGTTTATATCGAAAACGAAGTGTACAACTCTAGATTTTGTTCTTCCAAGTTGTCAAAAATTTAAGGAGTTATTGTAAAAGAATTTTGACTTAAGTGTAGATTTTCTTTTACAATGTATGTCTTTTAAGTACTTTGAGGGTAATGAGGAATGAAAAAAGAATGGTGGAACTTAAAAGCATGTTAGGATACCCTTAAGAGGAAGAAATTGTTGCTGAAATAAATATTGTATGTTGTATTTAAATGCATTAAATGACCTTAATGTAGGTTTATCATTAAGACTTTAAGAACAATTTTTCTCTATGGTGTTTGGATAAAAATTGTAAATACTTCAAATTTTAAAACGAAAATTGTTAAAATAAACGGGAGGTTCGGGTAACGTTAATTTTTGACAAAGCCTTAAAAAAGTAAAAAAAATGTTAATTAAATTTTATACGATTCAAAACGGGAGAAAACTAAGATTAAATACTGTTTTGTAACATTATAAGAAACTCATATGTCCATCAAGTAGTGTCTCTATAATATGTTTAATTATATCGTTAATTTTTTCCAATATAAAAATTGTGTGTTTTGGGACGTTTTAAATGATTTTTAAATGCAAGAAAAACCAATTGAATGAATTGAAGAGCTTAGTGGAAGAATGTGTTAAGTGGCATTTTTGAAATAATTGAGATTTCTATTTCAATTAACATATTACCGACTTCTTTAACGATAACAAGTTTCCTCAGTTTCAAAAACATTAAGTTCAGTATATATTTTTATCGTTTTCAAGTACTGCTTTCAACAGATCAGAGTGTAAACTAACAACTTTCGGGTGCATTTTCTCGTTTTAACCTTTTTTGTCACTTAGCACGTTCTTCCACTAAGCTCTTCAATTTCTATCTACATTTAATTAAAACTGTTGGGGATATAAAATCTGCCCAGGTTTTAATAAAACACAATTTACACTCAAAACATTCCAAACTTTTGTAGGTATAAATAGAATCGTATTTCTCATTTTGTTCACTTCAAAAGGGTATCGCAACAGATATGTTTCAAAACAGCACCGCCGTAACATTTTATAAAACACAAGACAAACAAGAGATCGTTCCAACCGATCAAATTTTCTTTCCTTTCAAGATTTCTGTTCGGTCTTATGTGTGGGCCACCTTCAAATTAAATTCAAGTTTATTCTATGTATCCATTTTAGAATACTATTTCAGTTTTCAAAGTTCCTTCGAACTTTTCTTTTACCGTTCGTGAAGAATAAATAAATTTATATTTCTTTTGTGAGTGTGAAAAAAGTTGCATTGGGTAAGGATGTTCTAGTATGTTTTCAATATTTTCTTTTATTGAACTGAATTTCAAATTCGTACTTTTTGAATAAAATCTTGAAATGGATTTTTAAGTCCCAGTTCGAAAAATGGACGATTCCATGGTTTGTTTGTGAAAAAGAAGACACTTCGTGACCTCTCTGTAAGCGTGTCTGTTCTAGTTTAGCCTAATTAGCTGCTGGATGGTTTGCTTGATGGGTTAAAACAAGCTCGACTGTACCAGCCGTCTATTTAATCAAGCGTCCAAAGCTTCTATTCAGCTGTCGAATGGATGCTTATATTCTGTGGAATACTCTTAAAATTCTGAATAAAGTTATACAATCAACATGCTGCAGAATTCTGACATGGAAATTATTAATTTTTGTAAAATTTTTTGGTTTCCATAAAAAAATTTAATGAAATTTGCGAAATTGTAATGATTACAGCATTAGTTTTCATAAACTGCTACCATATGACACTAATTTTATAAATAGCTACCATATTTACAGCAAACCATAGATTTACATAAGAACATAATTATTGCCAAATGTTAAAAAAAATAATAAAATTCATATTAATACATTTATAATTGGTTGATAATTAGATAGTTTCTAATTATAAGAGCTACTTACCAAAACAAATATGAATCTACCATCAAAACTTAAACTTTAAATATCAATGTCTTGTAAAATAACTTATTTGGTTGCTCATTTTTTATGAACAATGAAGGAAAAGAAGCCTTAACTTACAAACTTACATAACTACAGGAATCCTATCCCTAACTATTAGTCATTATTTATAGTTAGGATAGGTTTATGGATGAAACATTGCTTTGAGTTAAATAATTATGGTAAAATTAAATTTGGGGAACGGCAAAGTTGTTAAATTAATAACTAACTTCTAAAGACTTCAAAGTGACTGAAAACTTCGATAATCTAACTCGTTTGTTACCTAATTAAAATAACCATAGTAACTTTATTAATCCAACTAGTAACCCTAATTATTTAAAACTTAAGAGCTTTTCTGAAGAACGTCCATTTTCAAAGTTTAGCAATTTTCGAGACTTTGTTGCTATGCAAAGTTTTTCAAACATCTTATAGCATTTCTTGAAATTAAAAGCCGAAGATAATTTTCTCAACTGTTTCTATGTGTTCAAATCTTAATTAAATTATGTATAATTACATTATATTTGTTTAAATTATATTTAATACTGTCTAGAAAAGTAAATTCTTATTTAGAAAGGTTGCAAATGCTTGTTTCTAACTAACCCCTTTAGTTAAAACTAGTTTCTACTAGCCGAAACAAAATGTCCTTGACTAACATATAGTAGTTTTAATCAAAGAGATCGGTTGCTATTGTTTGTGCATCTAGGGCATATTTTTAAAGTCAGAGAGGTTTCACAATCGCGGGTGCAACCTCTAGTCCTTATGGCACAAGGACTAGCACCCTTGAGGATGAAAGTCCAACTGAGAGAGGAAGTTAACTAACGGCTCCGAACGGGTACCTCATCTTCAATTTAGAAAAGTTGCTTAATCCTTTCAGTCCCAAAAATTTACTACACTACAGAAACGTCTGATATTCACAAAATAAGCTTATTTTAGGTCAAAAATAAGAATTCCATAAGAAAAAAAATCATTTTAATTTTTTATATGGTTTTTGAAATGATGCCAACATTTTTTAACTGTCGAAAACAACAAAATAAAAAAAAATATTATTACCAAAAACACTTTGAGTTATATATTTTCAGGTGTCTGACCATATTATTAAAAAAAAATTTAGTTATTTTAACCGAAATAGTTTAAATTGTGTTTTAAATATGTTGAACTGAAGTGAACTTTTCAAAAATCAGGTGAAAGGCTTGTTAGCTATTTTCTAAATCAGAAAAATAGTAGTTCTGACTTCTATTGAGATTAATGTAAAATATTGTCGAATAGAAAAAAGTGTGAAGAATCAAATGATGTGTGTTTGGATGTCATAACGGGACATAAACATTTGAAAAAAAAATATTGAAAGTGATGATGCCAAATGGCATCACTGGGACTGAAAGGGTTAAGGGTAGGGGCATTTTTCTAAAGCCAACCTATACCAATGTTAAATGCGCTATAAAGGACCCCCGGATTTACGGACATACAGATTCAACGATAACGTTCTTCACATGTTCTAGTAGACAGCACAAATATTCACCCAGAGCAGAAGACAACACGAACCGGACAGATAGGGTGACAAGCTTTTCTGGTCTTATTAGTCGAGTCGCCGGTGAACTTTAGGTTGTACTTTTACAGCTGTCATTTTCAAACCTTCCTGGAGTTTAAAACCACAAATACGCCTCGCAATTTAGAACCCTGGTCAAGTAACGCAGTCGGCACCTGAACGAGCACCCAAAGCAAACAAGTGGCTCCATCGTGCTTGTTAGGGACTTTCGACTGCACAGATTGATAGAGTTCGTATGTCACAGTGTACTCAGGACAATTACAGACAAACACACAACACAGATATAGCTGCTCATGCCGGAATTCGAACTCTGGACTTTCTGGGAACTAGGGAGCCCGGTCAGTTAGGCACTCGCCTAGCATGCGAAATGTCCCAGGTCCGGGTCCGGACATCACCAACATAAACGGCCGACGGCCCGTGTAGCCAAAAATGTTTGACGAATCATACCCCGTGAAAGGGAGTGCATGTTAAATATCTTTCGAAGTCCTAAAGCTGCGTACGATTTCACCCTTAACCCGTAACTGGTAACATCTCAGACTAGACTATCAGACTAATTGGAACTAGCGTCAATCGTGGAAAACTATCCGTCTATCAGAAGGATATTACCAGTTACGGGTTAACGATTGCGTTGGGTGCCTATTCAGGTGTCGGCTCGTTACTCGACTGTGGCTCTAAAATACGACGCCCGTCGCCAATAGCCTTAGTGCAGCTCTAGTGCGACGATAATTTAAACCTAAAATAGCCTAACCTGGACTTTCTGACTGCCTGACCATTCAGCCGCCCATTCGGCTCGATGAACGTACACACATATATTATTAGAAATGACGCAAATTCCGAAAGGTAAACATGAGACTGCATTTGTATTTACTGAAATCGTAAAGTTAATTTAATCAATGAAGGTTGGCCACTGCTTTCAAATTCACTCGGTAGACAACGATAATTCATTGTCTAATGAGATGCAAATAAAGTTTTGCCGTAATCTAAGCCAATACTTTGACATATATTGCATTTGATCGATGGTTCGCTTTTCTCATTAATTAGGAATTTAGCCGTTCATCATGTTCGATAAGTAGTAAGTGTTCATTAAGAAGCTAATTAGTTACGCAATTACACCATTAATATGCTTATTCTCTCAGTCAGAAGTCTGTTTGTAAACAGATGGTTATTATAATAAAATAAAACTAATAATATTATTTGAAATCGGCTAGTTTCATTGAAAAGAAGACATCAATTTTAATTCATTTACATGGATTTTTTTTTATTACCGACTTTTGTGCAAAAGCCAAGTTTAGTGGGAATGGTAATTTTCTAAAATTAAATTATAATACCGATTTTTTATCAATTTATTTTAATCGTTTTAAGTTTCATTGTGTTATACAAATGGAAGAGCATTTAAAAACGTATGATTTTATAAAAACAGAGAATAACTTTCTTTTTTTACTAGTTACTGACTAATTATTTAAAGCTTAGGGGGATCTATTTCACAAAAAGAGAATTTTTCATTTGAGATATGCGGAGTTGCATCAGAAGCTTTTTTAAAAAGTCTCAAAGAGAAATTGCTATTTTGAAAACATAAATCACCTTTTGATTTTAGAACTCAGAGAAAAATGACTGCATTCGTATTTAAATAAACATTATAGAATTTTTTATTCGTCTAAGTTTACAAGAATTACTCAAAATACAAAGTAATACAATACTGCAAACAATTCCAGGCTGGAAAAATATGTCTCAAAAGTGCAAAAAAAAAAGACAAAAAGGAGGAAGAAAGTTTTTGAGTGCGTTGAAAAGAACTTGCTTGATGCAAGAATAAAAATTTTAGTGGGATTTCCTATCCTTTTTGGTGGGAATGGTTTCTATAGAAATTCTCTAAATTTATAGAACAGTCTGAATAAATAAAATTCTGAAATATAATTTCTAAAAAGAGGAGTTAATTGTGAACTATCGTCAGTTTAATTTGGGTGGAGTTATCATCTTACTAAAGGACGCACGTCATAATTTAGAACCACAGTCAAGTGACTACATGAGTTGGGGAGCCCAGGCGGTTAGGCACTCGCCTATCATGCGAAAGGTCCCAGTTTCGGGTCCGGGCATCGCCAAAATAACAGCCGACCTAACGGCCCGTGCTGCCGAAAATGTCCGACGAATAATACCCCGTGTAAGGGAGTGCACGTTAAATATTCTTCAAAGTCCTAACGCTGCGTACGATGTCGTCCTTAACGGTTGCGTTGGGTGCCTATTCAGGGGTTGGCTCGTCATCTGACTGTGCTTCTAAAATACGACTCCCGTCGCCAATAGCCCTCGTGTAGCTCGTGCAACGATAATTCAAACCTAACGTAAACTTCACACCTAAGTATGCACCTAACATAACTTTAACCATTTCAGTCCCAGTGATGCCAATTGGCATCATCACTTTCAATATTTTTTTTCTAAATGTTGATGCCCCGTTATGACATCCAAACACACATCATTCGATTCTACACACTCTGTTCTATTAGACAATATTTTACATTAATCTCATTAGAAATCAGAACTACTATTTTTTTATTCAGAAAATAGCTAACAAGCGTTTCACCTGATTTTTGAAAAGTTCACTTCAGTTCTTCATATTTAAAACACAATTTAAACTATTTCGGTTAAAATAATTATTAATTTATTTTTAATAATATGGTCAGATACCTTAAAATATATAACTCGAAGGGTTTTTAAATAATATATATATTTTTATGTTGTTGTTTTCCACAGTTAATTTTTTTTCTTTTACTTTAAAAACCATATAAAAAACTAAAATTATTTTTCTTTCTTATGGAACTCGTATATTTGACCTAAAATAAACTTATTTTGTGAATATCAGGTGTTTCTGTAGTGTAGTAAATTTTTGGGACTGAAAGGGTCAAAGGGGAACATTTGGACAGAGTTTAATGTGTACTCACCTCTACACTTTGCATTATCTGTCGGATTTTTTGGCTGCACTGATTTTGTATAGGCTGGCAGATTTGGGCAATGCCTAGGCTGAAAAATTTGTGGAGTTTATTTTTTTGAAATGCTAACTATTTTGTTCTTTTAAATATATACGTCGGCAACATGAATTATGTACATTTAAAAGAAATCTTTTAATACAAAAGATTATAGACACAAAAATAAAGCAAGAATAAACAACAAAAAAATTCTTAATAAAACAAAAATTCAGTTAAATGATACTTTAAAGTAATCTAAAGATTTTAAATTGCGAACAGTTTGGTTTCATTGCAACCTTTTCAGCAATGCATGCGTTATTTATTGTTAGGAAGTTTCAAAAAAATAAATAAACGTTATATTCTGTAAGAAGTTTAATAAAGTCGTCCAGATTGTAACAACATACAAGACTCCAGAATACTCCAGGAACACTCGAACACAAAAAAATAATCCCATTTAGTAGCGAAGACAGTTTTATTTAGAAGATTCGAAATTCGTTTAATTAACACTTTATTTATTTATTAAAAACACTTTAGAAATGTTAGTAAAATAATCGGAGTTCGTTCATTTTCGATGACTTCTCGTCCATTTAGGACCACACCTAAATTTACGTCTTTCCCGTTCAGTGTCTAAAAAAGTTCTCCTCTTATTCCGTGCTGCGGGGCTGCTTCCAACTTGGCCGGTAGAGGGCCAAGAACCAATACGTTGACGCTACAGGCTCCTCCTCCCCTGGGGAAACTTTCGAAGAATGAGAAAGTTTATGATTAGTGTTCATACAAGAGTTGTACAACTGTTCCAGGAACCTAGGCAAGTGCCAAGCAAAAATTATCAATTCCCAGTGTCGAGAGAAACCAAATGTTAAAATAAATGTATGAAAAGAAATAAATGCAAGTATGAAAAGAAAGAAATAAATTGGGCACATACACACATTTTTTTTTTTTTTTAGTGAGTGTGAATCCGACTCAAACCATCTGCATTTTGATGCAGCTTTCCTTTTCGATGAATAACTTTAAAATTAAAAGGTTGTAATATTAGTGACCATCGCATCAAACGTGCGTTAGAACTGGCATGAGAATTCAGCCACACCAAAGGATTATGATCAGTCACAATTTGAAAGAAATTTCCATCGAGATAACACTTAAGTTTCGAAACTGCAAAGATGATGGCGGCACACTCTTTCTCACTGACACTGTATCGTTTTTCAACACTGGTAAACTTCTTGCTTAGGTATATAATAGGATGTTCTTCAGTTTCATTGTCTGCCAACTGGGACAAAACTACCCCCATTCCTCGATCTGACGCATCAGTTTCAACTATGAACGGCTTTTGATAGTCTGGTGAGTACAGCACAGGATAGCTGCAAAGACAGTTCTTTAGCTTGTCAAATGCTTCCTCACATTCTTTAGTCCATGTAATGGAACCTTTTCTAGCTTTCCCTTTTAAAGAATCAGTTAAAGGGGCAGCAATCGATGAAAACATTGGAATGTATCGGCTGTAGTAACCGGCTAACCCTAAAAAGGCACGAACTTCAGTTTTACTTTTAGGTGGGCTAAAGTTCTTGATCGCCTCAATTTTCAGTTCAGCTGGCTTCCTAAGACCTTGTCCAACAACATGTCCAAGATACTGCACTCGCGCTTGCGCAAATTTACACTTTGACGGCTTGATGGTTAGTCCAGCTTTTTCTATTCTTTTCAGAACTATATCGACTTGTTTTAGATGTTCAGCGAAACTGTTCGAAAAAATCGCTATGTCATCAAGATACGGAACTGCGTACTCTTCACATCCCTCTAGAAGTTGATATACCATCTTGCTAAATTCGTAAGGAGCATTCTTTAGACCAAATGGCATCCTTAAGGGTTTATAAGTTCCAAAGTTAGTCACAAATGCTGCCAGTCTTTGGGCTCGCTCAGTAAGGGGAATTTGCCAATAGCCTTTAGACAAATCCAGAACTGTTATGTACTGAGCAGAAGACACGATTTCAATTCTTTCTTCTATATTTGGAAGAGGAAAGAACTTTGTTTTAGTGATCTTGTTCAAGTTTCTATAATCAATGCAAGGTCTCGGATCCTTACCAGGAGCTTCTACCAGAATCATTGGCGAAGTACAATCTGAAAAACCAATTTCTATGATTTTCAAATCCAGCATTTTCTGTATTTCGGTTTTCAGAATTGCATTTTGTCTTGGCGATGTTCGATAAGGCTTCGAAAGAATGGACTGTTCTTCGCTAAGTTCAATGTCGTGCATGACGAGTTCGGTTTTTCCTGGGATGTTTGAAAAACACTTCATATATTTCCAAACTAGGTTCTTCATTTGAGAGATTTGGTCCTCATTCATATTTGAACTTTCGCCGTTATCTTGAAACATCTCTTCAAGGTCCAATATATTCGGGTTAGAGTCCACACAAGGTATTTCCATTTGTTCCTCGTCATTTTCTCCATCAAGATCACTTATCAAATAATTCACTTCTTCTGGTCGTTTATAGTATGGCTTCAGCATATTCACATGGTACACCTTTGAAGTTGCTTTCTCACCAGGCAACTGCACAACGTAATTGGTTTCAGAGAGTTTTCTTAGGATTGTTCCAGGACCTGTCCAATGTGGGCTTAACTTGTTGCTCTTAAATGTAGCAAAAATCAGCACTAGGTCTCCTATTCGAAATTCTCTTTTTACTGCTCTCTTGTCGTACCAAGTTTTATTCTTTTGCTGACATTCTTCCATCTTTGAGATTGCTAGTTCTTGACAGCGCTTCATTCGGTTAATCAAGGAGAAGACGTATTCAGTTACGGGCTCACCTTCTGTTTCTTCCACGTCCAACCATTTTTCATACAACAGAGTAAGAGGTGTTCGAAGATTCTTGCCATGCACCAGTTCAGCAGGAGTAAATCCAGTGCTTTCATGGGTAACAGTTCTTAGGGCAAACAGAGCTGGATATATAGCTTGCTCCCAATCACTCCCAGACTCCAAGCACAACACCTTTAAGACTCTTTTAACTGTCCGATGAAATCTTTCGATTGGATTACTTTGTGGATGATAGACAGAGCTGTGAACTACCTTTATCCCGAACTTCTCAAGGAAAGTAGTACTAAGTGCGCTGGTAAAAGAGCTTCCTTGATCTAACTGCAAAACCTTCGGAAATCCCATCCTACTAAAGATTTGCATTAAAGCATCAACAACAGTCACAGATGTTATATCTTCTACTGGGACGGCATCTGGATATTTAGATGATAGGCACATCGCAGTCAACAGGTATCTTTTTCCACTTGGAGTGACTGGCAAAGGTCCACAAGCATCGGCATTTATCTTGGAAAAGACTTCTTGAATCACCGGAACTATCTTCATAGGAGCCTTCTTTTTGTCCAGAGGTTTTCCAACGCGTTGACATCTGTCGCAGCTTCGAACGTAGTCTTCGATTTCTTTATAACATTGGGGCCAAAAGAAGTGTCTGGAAAAGATGTCTTTCGTCTTTGTCACTCCCAAATGTCCCGATGTTCCCTCATGACAAAAGGCTTTCAAGTCATTTCGATACTTTTTAGGCACAACCAGTAACAGTCTCTCCACTCCTGTCTTGTCCATCTTTCTCTTCACGAGTATTCCATTTTCTAGTTTTTCTAATCCACCAGCAGATTCACTTGGATTTTCTTGCACTTTTTCCAAAAGTGATTTTAGCTCGGGGCATTCTTTTTGTTGATCTGAGAAAGTTTTAGAATCCACTTTCAACAACGCCAAGCCCTCATAGTTATCTTCTTTAGGTGGGAATGAAAACAGATCATCTTCTTCAATTGTTATTTCATCATTCTCATTTTCCTCTTCCTCCACAACTTCTTCAACTAGGTCTTCGACAGCTTGCTCTTGTTCTGCTTTGCGTCTTCGAGCTCTTGTTTCTATAGCATTGATCTGGTGAGGAACATCTTCATTTTTCATTGTATCTAATAAGGCTGCTGTTTGATTACCCAGCAAGTATCTTCCTTTGTCTAGTTGACATGGCACGACAGCTGCCTTTGTGATTACATGTCCGAATTTTCCTTTCAACTCCACTTCTGCCAACGGCAAGCATACTGGGAATTCGTCCAACGGTTGTTGTACCCAAATGTTCTCTCCAGTTAGCATTTTAGGAGTGATTCTGTTGCGGCACACAACGTCGATGCTGGTTCCAGTATCTCGCAAAATAGGCATAGTGAAACCATTTACTTCAGCCATGAACGTATAGGGGGACATAACGTCTTCGTCTCCTTTCTTTATAAGACGGTTGATGTCTGAAGTTCCACCAGTCTTCTTCACCAAGGGACAGTCAGGTCTTAGATGTTCAGTAGAATTACAACGAAAACATCGTGGTTTTCTGCGTTTTTCGAAGCCTTCATTAGTTTTACTTCTTTCATTTTCATTCTTCTCAACCCGTGGTTCGTTTAACGGGGCCTTTGTTTCGGATTGATTTTTTCCTTTCCATGGTTTGAACGTTTTTTCTTTTGTTGGAAATGTCTTTTTCATGATCATCCTAACGTTTTCATACTCATCCAGTTTTTCTGCGACCCTCTCTGGATTTTTCATCTGGGTCCACTCATCGATAAAATGATTTTTAATTTCCAAACTGGTTTTCCTTTTTATTTGTTCAGATAAAATCAAATTACACAAATCTTCAAAGGTCCTCACTTCCAACCCTCCTATCCATTCGTAGAAATAGTTTTTCAGCTCAAACAAAAAGTCTTTCCAAGTTCCCTCTGGTCCTTTATGGTGATTATAAAAAAGTTGACGGAACTTTTCTGGGCTGAGTTTGTATCGGTTCAGAAGTACCTTCTTAATAGCCTCGTAATCTTCGTATGTTTCTTCCGATTCCCGAGCGATGAGCTGCGCCATTTCAATTGGCAAGAGTCCCGTTAGGTGAGACACCCATTGCTCTTCTGGAAGTCCGATCCTCTTGGCTGTTCTTTCGAAAAGGACTAAGTATAAACTGATATCAGATTTGGAGTAATATTTTGTCATCAAATGGTGTATGTCTTCTCTATGTCTTGGAGCCACATTTGTTCCATTTTTCTCCAATCTTAATTTTTCGAGAAGAAACTTATTTTCCGACTCTTGCTTTTCTAGAAATAAACGATGCTCTTCTAGTTGCTTCCTTTCTTCAACAGCAGTTTGAAGAAATGATTCTACGAATTCTTGTTCGTAATGTGTACTAGCTTTAATGGCTTCTTTCAAAGTTAAAACTGTCGAATTCGCATCTATGTCAATGTTCATTTCCGTAGCGAGGTTTAATAAGTCCCCTTTTCGACACTTTCCCCAAATAGCCATTTTTATAAAAAAAAAAAATATCTAACTACTTTTACCGACAAGATATTAAAAAGTTTCTTTAAATGTCTGAGACGAATCCACACTCGTAATAGACTTCATATACAATAAACTTTTTTTTTACATATCTTAATTTCACAACTAAAAGTGTTATTTTCATAACCATAAACCTTTATAAATTATACAATATCTTTTTTTTTTAAAGATAAATAGCAAGGTTTAATTTCATTTTCTACAAGCAATAAGAACTTATTATGATAACGTATTAACGTTAAGAACGTAAGAAATACATTCGAAAAGAAATGTCTCAATGCTTAAACACAAGAATAAGGCAAAAACAAATAAATTGCAATAAATTTTTTCAAAGAAAATATTTTCACCTATATATTTTTAATGCAAGGAAATATCAAAATCACTTATAACAAATATCCTCAAAATAAGCATTAAAAAAGAAATAAAATGTGACCACGAAATTATTTTCCAATAAAAAATAAAAGAAACAGAATATGGTAAAAAAAACTTCTTATTCAACAGATGTATTTTTTTCTTCTTACTTAAAAAAACATCAAAAATATATCCAGTCTTTTATTTCGACCACAGAAAATAACCGAACACGTGCCAATAACTAAATAAAAAAAAACAATTGATATTCTTTCTCAGTCAACAGAACGTCAAACCATCCGCCATGTTTGTCCACGAACACATTTTCTCAAAACGAAAACTCGGATGACAAAAGAATTTTTAAACATGTAATTGGGTTCAAACAATAATAATTCTTTACGAATAATTCTCAAATATATCATCAAAGAATTTACACAGTGTTGTCATTCAAATATTTATACTTGAATACACTTAGGTTCTTATATTTTTTTATTCGTTAACAAGAAACTCGATAGACACAAGATTTTTTTATACTGTATAATTATCTTATACCATTCAAATATATGTAAAATATTTTTTTCAAGAATTTTAACAGTGCTACCATTCAAAGACGTTTGAATACACTAAATTCTTAAATATTTATTCACTCTTGATATCAAAATATATACTACTTCGCAACAAATATCTATTACGCTCAAAGTAACACTAAATTCCAACAATAAGCTACTTAATGCTTAATATTTAACTAAGTTATAAATATTTTTCAAGCAAATAACATAAGTATTTCCGCTTCACAATTGTATCCAGGAATAATCTTGTTACCAATAATGGCGCTTTCAATAGAATTTTATAGCTTTTAAAGCACGTTACGAACATTGATATCATACATAAATAGTTATTTTAGAGTAATTAATACAAAACTTTCTGTTTATCATTTCAAAAACAACTCAAAACTCAATTTCCAAGGAATTAACTACACCTTATTAAGTTTTTTTACGAGTTAAAGGGTTTTTATTTTTGAAAAACCAAACTAATTTAATAAACAGTTTTGTATTGACACTTAGTTTATGCAACTATTTTTTTCTCGACACCGGCAAAAGACAAAATTTGCAAAAGGCACTCACCCCAAGAAGTGACGAGATGATGTTGTCGTCGAAAATGTCACCGCAATGCCACCATTTTTAGGTCTTGTAACAACATACAAGACTCCAGAATACTCCAGGAACACTCGAACACAAAAAAATAATCCCATTTAGTAGCGAAGACAGTTTTATTTAGAAGATTCGAAATTCGTTTAATTAACACTTTATTTATTTATTAAAAACACTTTAGAAATGTTAGTAAAATAATCGGAGTTCGTTCATTTTCGATGACTTCTCGTCCATTTAGGACCACACCTAAATTTACGTCTTTCCCGTTCAGTGTCTAAAAAAGTTCTCTTATTCCGTGCTGCGGGGCTGCTTCCAACTTGGCCGGTAGAGGGCCAAGAACCAATACGTTGACGCTACAAGATAAGTAAAAACATGTTTGAAGAAAAAATAATTATTTAAATAATGAAAATTTTTGAAAAAAGAAAGGGTATTAATCTATTAGTATTTCCTTAATTTTTCACCTAACTTTATACATTGGCTATTATCAGAGTTCATTCTAGAATTAAAAAAGGGCAGGGCGCTTCAAACACAAAAAGGGCACTTGCAAAAAGTTTAGGGCATCTAAAAATGCGATAAAATAATTTTTTCGGATTTTTAGAAAATAGAATATACACTCACACACAAAATTAAATATTTATTAGTTTGCTACTCCATCATTTTATGAAACATCTTTTTAGTATGTGAATTAACATAGTAAGGCACTTATGCCTAACAACGAGCCAGAACTGCAAACAGAACTCCATGAGCAAGGTGGAGGAAATTATTAATGCTACTAATCAAACAAACATGGGTTTTGTTTGCATTCAGCTCTAGCATTTAAAATTAAAAGCATGGTTCATACACTTTTTCCAAGTTTAGTAGAACTCCAATTATTCGACAAGGTGCTGATTAAAAGAATGCAAGAAAAATTTAACTTGGCCTACCTGTTACTGTTCCTCTTTATTCAATGTCATGTCTAGTATTTTTTTTGTACCCACAAAAAAAAAAAATACTAGGCAGGCATGACATCCAACAGAGACGTACAGAAAAAAATAGGCCGAGTATAAGTTATAAATCGCATATATATTTTAGTACACTTTTTCCAAGATTCTTACAAGTTGAAAGGAAAAAAAAACTATTATAAAACGATATAACTAAAACTGAAACAAAAGCAAACAACATCTTATAATTTGGATTTGGTTAAACCGAAATTACAACTTTATTATCTCACAGCCCAACAATATATTTTGAGTAATTGATTAAAATATATATTTTCTCCAATTAACTCCAATTATCCAAATTTAAAATTATATGAAAGTGGTTAAGTTCCAATTCCAATTGCTTAGATAATTTTAGTTCTGCATACTTTTCAAGAATTTTTTCCAGAAAAATTCAAGAACTTAATTACTAACAAAAATTTGAATATATTAAGCGTGTATAAGCCAACACTAAATAAAAACAACAACTAAAACTAATCTGAAACCCCGGTAAAAGACAAAATAAAAAAAGCGTGTTTCAAATGTAAACGAAAAAAATCTTAACATTCAAGTTGCTCTTGTGATCACAAGGTCACGACTCAAAACGATAGATCAGAAGAAAATATTCTGGTTGGTCCAATAAGACCTGAACCGGAGCTACAAAAGTATTGAGACACTCTTTCCGATCACGCAAACGCAAAGCCAGCGAACTGTCAATCATTGAGTAGGCAATGTGACGTCATCGGTAGATTTCTAAAAAATTACTAGGCTGCAAAATAATCAAACCAAGAAGCATGAATTGCACATTTTTGGTCCGGATGAAGATGATCCTCTTTCAATGAGGGATTGCACCCGTTGGCCGTTGGTCAATATTTGAAGACATCTTAGTGTAATATAATCCTAATTCATCCTTAAAATTTTAATTAAATTTTTTACTTTTATTATTAAAATCCATTATTTAAACTTGTTATTTATCAAAATTTAAGTTTAGTTTTCATCGATATAGATGAAACTAAATTTTTTTTAGGTTGTGGAAAATTTTAAGTCTTAGGGTTAAGCCGGTTGTTAAGAGGATTTATCAGCCAACTTTATTTTGATTCTGACTCACCAGGTGGCATTACAAATTTTCGCCAAATGATACGTCTGGCGATTAAAAAAAGGGGATACGTTTCTCTTTCTGGGGAGTGGTGCACGGAGAGATTTTATCACAAGATAAGGAGCATTTGATTGTAATCAGGGGTAGACTAACGAATACTGGTTCCGGTACACGTACACTTTTGATAGCCGGGACGATTTCTGGAAATTTATTATTTGTGTTGCTTGGTTATTTCTCTTTCATTTAATTTTTTTTATTTGTTTAAGGGGTCATAGGAGTCTTAAAAATGTGCAAAGACGGTACTACAAAACATAGTTTGATCTTTCATGTCATTTTTGAACTACTCAATGTATAAGTATAATTTTTTTATATGTAATTCTACAAGATTTATTTATTATAAAACAAGTTTTAAAATTTATGAAACTTTAGCCAAAACTAAAATAAATGATATTAAACATGAAGCTATTTGAACACATTGTGATTAGGCTTGCGCGGCAAATTGTGAGGTCAAAATTGAAAAAATGACCAAGAAAATGACTTTATATTGTACAAATATGTACAAACTAGGACTTATACCTAAATTCTCAGCTCAATTTTAATAAGAAATTATTTTTTTAAAAATTTAAAATCAAAATTTTTTAATTTTTATTAATTTTTTTAGAAAAAAGTTCTTAAAATAATTTCTAATTAAAATTGAGCTGAGAATTTAGGTATAAGTCCTAGTTTGTACATATTTGTACAATATAAAGTCATTTTCTTGGTCATTTTTTCAATTTTGACCTCACAATTTGCCGCGCAAGCCTAATCACAATGTGTTCAAATAGCTTCATGTTTAATATCATTTATTTTAGTTTTGGCTAAAGTTTCATAAATTTTAAAACTTGTTTTATAATAAATGAATCCTGTAGAAATACATATAAAAAAATTATACTCATTTATTGAGTAGTTAAAAAATGACATGAAAGATCAAACTATGCTTTGTAGTATATTCTTTGCTCATTTTTTTAGACTCCTGTGACCCCTTAATAAATTATATTTATTTCGTAAATCTTACGATCTTTCAGGAAACAATTTCTTTTCTGGTTTGCACGTACTAATATATTATCTTTCTATTCAAAATTATCGAGATGTGATACCGCTACGATTAAAAATGTGCAAAGAGGGTACTACAAAGCATAGTTTAATCTTTTATGTAACTTTTTATCTACTCCACATATAAGTAAATTTTTTATATGAAATTCTATAAAATTTACTTATTATAAAACAAATTTTAAAATTTATGAAACTTTAGCCAAAACTAAAATAAATGATAACAAACATAAAACTATTTGAACACATTGGGATTAGGCTTGCGCGCCTAATTTTGAGTTCAAAATTGAAGAAATGACCAAGAAAATGACTTTATATTGTACAAATATGTACAATCAAAGACTTATACCTAAATTCTGAGCTCAATTTTAGTTAGAAATTATTTTAAAAGCTTTTTTTCTAAAAAAAATTATAAACGTTTTAGAAAAAAGCTCTTAAAATAATTTCTAATTAAAATTGAGCTTAAAATTTGGTGTAAATCTTTGTTTGTACATATTTGTACAATATAAAGTCATTTTCTTGGTCATTTCTTCAAATTTGACCTAAACATTTCGCGCGCAAGCCTAATCCCAATGTGTTCCAATGGTTTTATGTTTGTTATCATTTATTTTAGTTTTGGCTGAAGTTTCATAAATTTTAAAATTTGTTTTATAATAAGTAACTCTTATAGAATTACATATAAAAAATTTATACTTTTATATTGAGTAGTTGAAAAATTACATGAAAGATCAAACTATGCTTTGTAGTACCTTTTTTCCACAATTTTTAAGACTCCTATGATCCCTTAAATCTAGTTCCGTACTTGAATTGTTGGCGTAGCAATCTTTATGTTTGTTAAAACTAATGGCATACTAATGCAAAAGTAGAAACCCCAATGTATAATGGCCCCAATGTCGTATTAGCAGTTTTAAAGGCAATAATAAGGTCAGCAAGATACAAACAAACGCGGGTTTATGGTCTCCTAAAACATGTGCAGGAACCTTTTGTATTGCTAGTGACAGTTTGTCAATTTGTTCATTCGGTTGCTCTTGTAAATTAGACACTGAGTCTCTTTATAACAAGCCTTACTCCCGCCACTAATCTGTACATTCGTTCTGAAAGAAGCTTTCTACATTGCACACCTTTGGAGCCGGGAAATCTGGACGTGTTTTTTGCAAACTTTTCAATTCCTCTAAAATAGCGTCGGACTGCGTGATTGGCACATTAAACTTTCAGTACTCTGCCACCATACGACACATGTTCTTGAATATTGCTCGAGAAGTTCTAAAAGAATTAAAAAGCCTACATGTGCAGTTACTTAAATACTAGAATGAAATTCTCGTCAAAAGGCAAGGGTATTATAATAACATTAACTGCCACTTATAACCACTTCCCCATAAGATTTATAACTTTAGAACAAATATAGACTAACCCAGCATTCAGTTACAATTTGAATCTTCAACTCTAAAAATTGGCTACTATAATTACTATTTTCCTTCCGCAAATTAAATAAATAATCTTTATAGTTTACTAAATTTATTTGCAGTTTGAAGAATAATTATGTAAAATTGAATGAGTCAAATCCTGTAGCATCCTTTCCGTGATCTTTGGCAATGCTTTGAAAATCTCACCTTAAATTACACGAGATTCTTATAATTAAATAACAATCAATAACTATAATATTTGAAAAAACCTGATACTTCCAGAACATTTAGCGATGATAAACATGAAAAAACTCCAAATTGCACTGATAATTAAAGGAATGTAATTGTAAATTAATACCAATTAGCTCTTTAAGCAAAAAAAAGTAACACTGTGAACCACTTTCTTAGTAAACAAATATAATAAACATTAAAAAAATCACATTGCGGTACATTTTTTATAACGCCATTCCATATCGATTTACAAAGAAAAAATTAATAATCCGTAACATTTCAATTAAGGTTTTTCGTGATATTGCTGATGAGGCAACAGTAATTTAAATGACTAAAAATGAAATTCCAATGCTACTTTAATGGGTCGTTCGTCGACATGACACGATGACAGATGTCCGTATGGACGTACAAACAGAAGAACAAAAAGTATGAAAGTTAGGTCCCTGCTGTCCTACCTTTCGATGAAAAAAATGATTCTTAAGATCTGATCGATAGAACAGATTTCGTCACCGAAGTAAGGACAGACTTCGGGAAGACTACCATGCAATACCTTCTTTTCTATTAAAAAATTTTCGAATTTAAAAAAAAGATTATAAAATATTCTAAAAATAACTTCAGGGCTTCATCTTCATTGACTATACATCCCAGGACCCCTCCCTAAAGATCTTTAAATAAACGTTTATTTTTCTCCCTTCAATAAACCCACAGACTACGGCCGTCATTTTAGAAATGGTAAACCAAAGGTCACCTAGTGATTCGATTGAATAACTCGTCAAATATTCAGCCAAATGTAACAAAAACTAAGATTTAAGGGTTTATGAGGATTCTTAATATTTCTAAATTATTAAAATTGGGTGCTGCCATTGGAAATTTGAAAGTTAATAGCATTTTTAATGTGAAGACGGCCCTTTATGCATTTTTTTTGTCCTGCAATTAACTCATGATGTTATATAAACACAAGGTCAAAAAGGTCCGATTCTATAGGATGACTAGCGTTCGAAATAATCACTAGTGGGTACTTTTTCCACAGCTGTACATATCAAAATCGCTTATAGTATCCAACCTACACTACAACTAAAGTAATCAAGTTTAAAAGTCGCGCGCGAAATTCTTTGACTGGATTTATAACGAGCTCCGCCCACTTTTCCATGTGGTTTAGGTTTACAGTTTGAACTATTTAGATATTGGCGTTTTTTTCATTCTACGATTTGGCGACATTTATTTTTGTGTGTCATCAAATTTTAAAATCATAGATTCTCGTTTGTTATGAACGTTTTTGTCATAAAAAGTACTTGAAATGTAAAAGCATCATTTAAATTATGTATTAACATACAAAGATAATGAATGAGTGAATTATTTACATTAATAAAAAATCTTTTTAATCAATTAAGCCAAGTTGTCCTACAGATGTCGCCACGATTCTCAAAATGAAGCTTTTAAAAAAATTAATAATTAAAAAACTGATTGATATGGTTCCTTCAAATCTTTTTTAAATTGTCTTTCATCCCTATTTGCGTATCTGGTGCAAACAGATCATACGTTTAAAAAATACTTTACAAGAAACTGTGATTTGAAAAATAAAGCATTGCGTGTATAGGACTGACAGTCCCTCTTAAAGCTGACCCCCTTGTTCAAAGCATTTTTGCTCAAAATTCTCTATTGTCTATCTGTTTCTAAAATTGATTATCTGTGGCATTTTTTAATGATTAAGTTTAGAAAAACGGGTCTAAAAGTATAATATAACGTAACCTGGGTTAAATAAATTTTTGAAAAAGAAAGTTGGACAAGTGGAATTTTTGAAAAACTCGGCAAAACGCGAAAATTTTTCTTTAAAAAAATTCGGCAACGAGGGCGGGTTTTGTTTTGTAAAAAAGGGCATTTAGGGCGGGATTTATATTTAAAAAAAGGCGGGCAGGGCGCAGCGCCCCGCGAAAAACGCCTAGAATGATCTCTGCTATTATTTGGGTCAAAGCCTAGTGCAGACATTATTTTTGAACAACATTTTGAAATCATTATTGATTATCCGTTAAATTTAAAACACAATTTTCAACAATTCTACGATTATTTCACTGCTAAATAGTGTAGTTGCATATTGGTACCCCCTATAGGGCAAAAAATATCGTTTTATATGGAATGTTCGAACAATTTATAACTAACTATTAACTGTCTAAAACTTTCTAATCGAAACAATTACTTTTCCTAGACAACTGACAAAGTTGAAACCCACATTCTATTCTCAAAATTCACGCTTCCTTGAACGACTAAGAATTAAACAACCATAAAACGTAATTAAAACGAGGCCACAAATTTATTGCCTAGTGATAAATTACATAACTTTTTGTCTTTTGTAACGAGTCTGTTCTCTTGAATCTTCAATACTTCGAAGCCTTTTGAATCTTGTCAAGTGAACAGTCTCTGTTGTGACAGTTGTTTGAATTAATCGGTGCGGAAGAGATATTTGTTGAACACATGTGATACAATATATAATATGGTTGAGATGACTTTCTGTAGATTTGTATTTTTTTTATTGAAGAGGGGCTCAAAAATATACATTTCTACAAAAGAAGTGCTAGGGTTAAACTATTTAGTTTCATTAGTTGAAAGATTACTTTAATCCTCTTATACATACTGTTGCCGTTTAGCAACAAGTAAAATAATCCATTTTATGATATTAAATTAGAGCTCCCTCTAGAGAAATATTTTTTTAAACTATTACATTCCATTTTGAAGTTTTAGCTACTAATAGTTATCATTGATTATAGTAGTAAAAGTGTATTAAAAATTAAAGAGTGAGGTTATTAAAAATTGTGAAATTACGTTTTTGGCAGTATTCAAAGTATAATAATATTAGTACTAAATACAAATAAAGTGTTTTGAAAAATTTATTATAGTTAAAATGGTTTATTTTGAAATATATTTAGTAGTTTTCTAGACATTATTATCGAAATTGGAATTTTTGTAGTTGGGTTTTTGCGACATGGAAATTATTTTAACCGACCGACCGGCGAAGTACAAATAATCTTCTTAAAGCTCCTGACCTACCCAAAATTCCCCCTTCGTTCAAAAAGATTCACCCCTTTGAGTGAGAAATATACGAAAAGTGCTTGTTGGTTTTTCAGCCCCCCTCGAGGGGCGTGTCGAGGTTGTCACAACTTGAAATGGACCACACTTCGTGAAAGGGTTGCTTTTTGTCCGTTTGCCAATAAACAGAATGTAGCCGTTTTCATATTTTCTTTCGGGAAAAATAGCAAAATATGTTTTTAACGAAATCTAGAATTAATTGTATTTTTATTTTTAATAATATGACGCATTTATAGTTTTAAGAATAATTAAGAAAAATACATGCATTTGTTGTTTAACTATGAATTATTCATAAATCTATACTCATTTTGGGAAATTGTTTTTTCAGGTATTAACAAAAAAAAATAATAATAATACAACTCGTTTCCTTCTTATTTTCATTTGAGTTAAGTTTTTGTTTTAACTGTTAATTGAAATTAAAATAAAATTACTTCTTCACTTTTGAGTAATGTTCATGGTTATTTTATTTATTATTAATTTTGGTTTTTCATATTTTATGTAAACTTATTTTAATGCACACAAAAGTATGAATGAACCACTATCACAGATGATTATTAGATTGAAAGCGAAATTAGACTAAAATATTTTTTAATAAATGCATGATGTATAATTTACTAATTAAAATAAAAATAAAAAAGTATTACAAAAGTATAAAATACACATTTACATTGTTTCCAAAATGCAAAATGATATATTTTTAAGCTTCTTTTATAAAACACTATAATACACACACATTGAAACAAAGTGAATAGCTAAATGATTGAGACTGTTCATCAATGTCAGGCAATCTAAAATTAATACCATCCTCTTTGGGCGACATTCTTGACTTATTTCCATGCCAAAAGTCAACTCTTTTTCACACAACGGCTAAGTCCAGAGGGGGATAATTACCCTCTCTCAGTGAATGCTTCCCTCGACCATTCATCTATTGTAAAGCGTTTCACGGAAGAATGAACGCAGGTGTGATCTGGAGCAGCTCGGGCGGGTCGAACTCCCCTAAAATGCGTGCTGAGCAAAAAATGTTAAGAATAGTCAAACTCTTTTTATCGTCGCAGAGCAAATATAGTATGGAAATGTTGAACGTTTAATGGCGACATCGGCCACTTTCAGTACAGAATATTTTGACTTCTGGAAGCGGCCTGGCCACTCAGCCGGTTAAAAATTGAAATTAGTTATATTCTCATGCAGTTAAAGTTTTTCAGTATTTTTCCCATAATGTATGAGTATTAAAGATACATATATATTTTCGGGGAAGAAAATAAAAATTCATGCATTAGAGGGTTAATTATAAAGTTTTCATATATCATAATGAAAGCTAGATTGTATTTTTCTAATTTAGTTTTTACAGATTAAAATATATAGGATATACAAGTTCCAATTTTCGGAGCGCTGTCCATAATAACCGAAATTACTTCTACCATTTGTTAGACAGGCTATTGATGACACGAGAAAGAGAAAAATTTTTAGAAAAGTTACAGTAAAAGTAAATTTAGCGCCTCTTCTACTTTAAATTTTAGAAGTTATTTTTGCCCCACTTTGCTTACAGAAGTTAGCCCCATTATTTTTGGTTACATCTGACTAACCAAATTTAAAATCATTTATGGATCCATTCTTCCATGGACGTCTCCATTCAACCTCTGCAATTTCCTGTTAATCGTTCAGGAATCTCCGGAATCGGATGGGCACGCGATTCCATTCAATTCCCTTTATCTGAATTCGCGAGTAAATGTCTTCCCACACGATCTGCCACGATCCCATCTTGACAATGCAACATTTCGGGAAATTGGTTTGACAGGAATGTAACTTAGATATTTTTGAATATGAAGAGTACAGGGGAAAAAAACACTTAATTTCGCAGAAAACTTTCCTCGTCAGGCCTTTTTGGCGATGACAGTGAGTAATCGCCTAAACTGGTGCAAGTGAGCCAGTTTCTCACATTTTTGTGCTTCTTCTCTCTGCAACTCTGACATTCAGTTCCGCGTTTTATTCAAAAGACTGTGTTCATCAAAGACTGTGTTTATTCAAACGACTGTGTTACGAATCTTAAAATTTCTGTTAATTGAAAAGTCCTAAACCACGAATTTTCAACCTACCGAGATTCACGCGATGCGCGATTTTGACGCTTGGACCAGGCAATGAAGAAAGTGAGAAACCGGTTTCCTGTCGCCAATGTCCGCCAAGCAGAACCAATTATGGAACGACTCATAATAAATCAAGCGATTCTTCCCCTGTACTCTTCGTACATAAAGGGTCTAGTTGCTCAACAAACATTATCCGCTCTCTCTCTCTCTCATCTCTTCTCTCTCTCTCAAGTATAACTAAGAAGAGACTTTGTCCTATTTAAAATACAATGGTCAAAAGTCACCGATGAACGGACCGGACCCCATATTTCAGTTATACTTTGGAGAATGCGAGTTCTGTGTAACTAAATATTTCAGTTGATTTATAGTGTGTAATTTTTTTTTTTTTTACAAATCCTCCAGGCTAGCGATAGCTAGACAAATTCCATGAGTTTATATACACGTAAAAAGTCCAGAAAACACAAGGGGTCCTTAAGAAGATCGTCCCAGGAAAGGTTAAGGCAGTCCAAAATGTGGTCAGGTGAGGCCATTTCCGTAGAACATTTGGCACAAATTGGGAAAAGCTTGCGTCCTTCAAGAAAAGTAAGGGTCTTCAGATGGCCACTCGCGAATCTTGAGTGTGTAATTGTAACTCTAATCTGTGTCAGACATTGAATCACGGTGGATATAACAAGCACCAGCCCTTGATTATGAGGAACAATTTTGACGTCAATGTCTTATAATTGTCTATAAGAATCTTTGACTTGATAAGAAAAACTAAATCTCAACCAATATTCATGTAATTCCATTTGCTAAATTGTCCAATTACTGATTAATTCCACTACTACACTCTTAAAACAAACACTCCCAATTTACCTCAGTCTGAATGGATTTCACTCCTCCAGACTGGAAAATGCACTTCTCCTTTTGGAGTGGATCCTTTGTGTGTTAAACCTCCGACAGGATCACTCCAAACGGGTGATTTTAACTCAGTCTGAGAAAATATGCATGCCTTTAGGGTGTCGAAAATGCACTTCTCCAACTGGAGTGGATTTCACTCTTTTGTTTTAAGAGTGTACGCTTTCTTCCACAACAAAATTTCCACCAGATCAGAAATAAGAGATTTTTGCATTCATAAGGCATAAGGGTTTTGTTTGGAACTGCTGTGAAAAGAACTCTACTTGTTTTAACATTTAATGTTCAGACAAGTAGAGTTCTTTTAATGTTCAACATTAGTCAAAGTAGAGTCAAAGGTAGTGTTCAACATTATCTTTGTTTTTCTTACTCTATGGAATTCTGTTAAAATGATGCCTCGACTTTGACTATTATCTTTGCTTTCTGATTTTTCTAAAACTTCGAATGGCAACAGTAAATGTTTTTGTTTTCATTTTAAAAACAGAATAAAAATGTGAACGTTCGAAAATGGCCGTGTTGAGTATGAGTGGGTACTTTTATAGAAATTTCATTTACATATAAATCCACTGAACCAATTGAGCACCATATACAAAGCAGGTTTCTTTACCTAAATATAAGGTCATTTCTGAATATTGCTTTATCCGTTCTAGTAAGTAATCGAGTATATAAGTACAGTGGTGGAAATAGATTTATGAACTGACAGTTTTTTAACAGTATTTCTTTATTAAATGCATTTTTATCGATTTAAATTTTATATACTATACAGGCTTTGCATTATAAACAATACACGTAAATAAAATTGTATATAAATTCGTAAACTATTTATTTTGTTGACATTTTAGTTTAAGTATAGGGAAATTGATTTATGAACTTTTGCATTCAATCTCAATTAATAATTGCTAAAACTATTTTTTGTCGCTAATGCTTCCTTGATTTTGTTTTTCATAGACAACACAAAACTTTGGGTCAAGTTTTGGTCAAGCAATTTGCAGTTTTTAATGATTAAGTCCTTCTATTCCATAACTGATGCACACTTTATTAAAACCATACTCCATTTGAGTAAATTATTCAAACCAATTGATCTCAGACATTATTCTTGGGGTTTAAGTCATGGCTATTGGCAGGATGATCTAAATGAACAACACTTAGTTCATTAAACAGTCTTTAATTTCGTTTGAAATGTGGATACTTGCATTATCATGCATAAAAATCTAATCAAAAGCATAGTTTTGCAACGCAAAAGGGAATTAAAGAATTTTCTAGAACTAATCTGCAATAAAGTGATGTTTGTCAGCAATTCAGAAATATAACCCTGTTTCTTCAATCATAAGATATCGGGGCCCAAACCATCAAACTTCCACCACTAACATTTCTGCTGAAGACAG